>JACDOX010000445.1:84689-121465 GCA_014549065.1 Cardinalis cardinalis | reverse complement strand
GTTAAATCCCTCTGGAAGGGCCGGGGTCTGTCCGGGGAAAGCCTTGCTCAGATTCTGGCAGGATTTTGGGTTAAATCCCTCTGGAAGGGCCGGGGCCTGTCCGGGGAAAGCCTTGCTCAGATTTTGGCAGGATTTTGGGTTAAATCCCTCTGGAAGGGCCGGGGTCTGTCCGGGGAAGCTGGGGCTGCCCCTGGAGCCCTGGCAGTGCCCCAGGCCAGGCTGGACACTGGGGCTGGGAGCACCCTGGGACAGTGGGAGGCGTCCCTGCCTGTGGCAGAGGGTGGCATTGGATGATCTTTAGGTCCCTTCAAACCGAATCACGCCGTGTCTCCCTCCAGTGCACCCCCGAGGCGGGTGGGGGGCGATGCCCGGGGGAAGGGGGGGCGATGCCTAGGGGGGGCTGATGCCACCTGTGCGGGGATACGACCTCTGATCGCCCCCTGAGGAGGGGAGGGCGACCCCCCGGGCACTCTCTCGGCCCTGTCCCACCTGCGACCCCTCTGCAGTCGATTCCRGCGTGGCGTCTGGGGTCGCCATGGCAGCGTCCACTTCCGGGTTCTCTATGGCAACGGCTACTTCCGGGTTCTCCCGGAAGTGGCCCCGCATACGGCGGCCGGGCGGGGCCAGCGCGCGGCGGGGGCGAAGCGAGACGGCAGCGGGACGGGAGTGGCCGGGACGATGCTGGAAGCGGCGGCGGCGGCGGACCCGGAGCTGGATCCCGAGGATCTGGTGCATTTCTCGGTGGGAGACCTGCCCAGCCGCGGGTATGGAGTGATGGGCGAGATCCGGCGGCAGGGAAAGCTCTGCGATGTGACGCTCAAGGTGCGGTGCGGCCCCCGGGGGCGGCGGGGGCGAGGGAGGGGTCGGAGCGAGGCTGGGAGAGCCGGTCCCTGAGGGGGATGAGGGACCCCGACCCCTCCGGGGGGCTGAGACCTCGAGGGACCCCCCGGCTCCTGAGGGGGGACCTGGACCCCTGAGGAGGGCGCGGCTTTTGGGGAGGGGGAGGCTGAGGGGGAATCTGGGGGTCCCTGAGGGGGGCTGAGGGTCCCCCACAGCCTTTGAGGGGGGCTGAGGGTCCCCCCCATGCCCATTCCTGAGGGATCTGAGGGACCTCAGCGTATGGAGAGGAGACTTGAGGAACCCCCAGACCCCTGAGGGGGGACCCCAGCCCTTAACAGGGAGGCCTGAGGGACCCCCACAGCCTTTGAGGGGGGCTGAGGGACCCCAGCCTCGCAAGGAGGAGCTGAGGGACCCCCCCATGCCCATTCCTGGGGGATCTGAGGGACCTCAGCTTCTGGAGGGGAGACCTGAGGGACCCCAACCCTTAACAGAGGGGGCTGAGGGACCCCCCAGTCCCTTTTCCAGAGGGAAGGAGGCAGCTGGAGCTGCCCCAGACCCCTCTGGTGGGGGATAAAGGGGGCAGGAGCTGAGGTCCCCCCAAACSCCGCTATTGTGGGGTGTCAGGGGTGTCGGCCCTCCCCAGCCCTGTGGGGTCTCACAGGATCCAGGTTTAGGGACCAACCTCTGGGTGCCTTTCCCTMGGTTGGTCTCCAGGGAAATTCTCTTATGGGAACATCCCTTCTTAGCATTCAAAGGAATGAATCCAAATTAATCCAAACCAGCCAATCCACGGGCGTGGGGAGCGCTCAGGATCGTGTCCCTGGCTGGGCTGGGGGGGCTGGCAGTGTCCCGTGGCAGGCAGGAGCTGCTGGAGTCCCTCAGGATTGCAGCCCTGCAGGAGCTGGTGGGCTGGGAGCAGCTCTGAGTCACTGCACAATTAACTCTGCGCTTTAATTAACCGGGAAGGTGCTGCCGGCCTACTCAGCCTCCTGCGGGCTGCCGGGGCGTGGGGTGGGGAGCGTTCCGCGGGCACGGCAGGAGGGGCTGGGATCCTCCTGGGAGAGCTCCTTCCTCCTGCAGGGGGATGCTGCTGACAGCCTGGGCTGGAACCTGGGGGGATTCTGTGGCAAAGCTGGTTTGGGGTGCAGAGTGTGGTGGTTTCAGGATTAAGCTGGGTGTTGGTGTGGCAGAGGAAGGTGGGCAGATCCTGGCAGTCCCACGTTCCTGGGAGACAATAAGAGGAGGTTTAGGATCCCAGCCTTATCTTGGATAAATTCCTCAGCATTGTTTCTAAAATTCCTGTGAATAATTATCCATTTCTGTGGATTTTCCATAGCAAAGAGCTGTTYCAATCCTCTTTATCCCTACAGAGGTTTGAAACATAATATGTTTTAAAGGAAGATCAAAGCCATCACGGACCAGTTTGGGATGGAAGGAACCTTAAGGATCATCCAGTGCCACCCCTTGGATGGGCAGGGACAGCTCCCACTGTCCCAGGGTGCTCCAGCCTGGCCTTGGRCATTCCAGGGATCCAGGGGCAGCCCCAGCTGCTCTGGGARTTCCATCCCAGCCCCTGTTCACTCTCCCAGGGAACAATTCCTTCCCAAAATCCCCAAGACACATCCCAGCAGCACCTGCCTCCTTGTCAGTCCTCTGTGCATGTTGCTTCAAGCATTCCAGCTTTCCCTCCTACACCCACAGCTTGGAATTCCAAGCATTTCATTCATTTCTCTTGAGTCATGCTGTGAAAACATCCCACCTTGAGCTGCCTCTGCCCCTGGCCATCCCCTCTCCCAGTGGCTCTGGGATTCCTGCAGCCAAACCTTCCCTCCCCATTCCCAGCCAGCCTGGCTGCCCCAGCTGCTGGGGCTCTGAGCAGCAGTTTGTCCCAGCTGGAAGTTGGAGGTGCCTTTGGATCACCCCCAAACTCAGCCAGCACAAACTGGCCCTGCCCTGGCTCAGGAATGTTTTCCCACTGGAAATCCAGGCTGGGTTTCCAGCAGGGACAGAGTTTGGGTGATTCTCACCCAGATTAAGGAAGGAATGTGAAGGTCATGGGGCTGCTGCAGGGCTGGAGCCAGGCTGGAGAGCTGGGAATGTTCCCCTGGAGAGGAAAAGGATCCAGGGAGAGCTCAGAGCCCCTGGCAGGGCCTGAAGGGGCTCCAGGAGAGCTGGAGAGGGACTGGGGACAAGGCATGGAGGGACAGGACCCAGGGAATGGCTCCCACTGCCAGAGGGCAGGGATGGGTGGGAGATTGAGAATTGGGAATTCCTGGCTGGGATGGAATTCCCAGAGCAGCTGGGGCTGCCCCTGGACCCCTGGAATGTCCAAGGCCAGGCTGGAGCAGCCTGGGACAGTGGGAGGTGTCCCTGCCATGGCAGGTGGGCACTGGATGATCCTTGAGATCCCTCCCAGCCCATTCCAGGATTCTCAGATAAAAGCTTGGAGAAACATTCCAAGTCCATCCCAGAGGAACCTCCAGGTGGATCCTGATGCTCYCACACCACTGCAGTGAATTTATTCCCCTTTTTTCCTTCCCCTTTTTTCCACTCCTGCTACTTTTTGTCTGTCCCATCTCTAAACCAAAAAGCTTCCAAACACCCCTTTGGTCCCAGAAGTTGGGTCTTGATGTGCCCAATGCTCCAGCTCATGGATTTGGGAATTCTTTTGGGGRATTTCTTTTCTCTCCCTGTCTCTTTAACAGCTGCAGGTCAGGGCTGCTCCTGATGTTCCCTCMGAGCTCCCTTTGGAGCCTCTCCGAAATGTTTAATTAAATATTCATTTGTAGGAACACTCATGGATGGGCTGCAGGGAGGAGGGGAGGGAGGAGACACACCTCAGGCTGTGGTTATTCCTTTTCCTTTGGAAAAAAAATCAGMATTTTGCTTAGCAATGCCACATTTCTGCTGTCTTTGAGAACCACTGGGCTGGGCATTGGTGTGGCCATGAAATAACCAAGCCAGCCCTTCTCCCCAGCTGTGTTCTGGGAGGGGAAGCTGTGCTTTCCTCCTCATCCAGTCCTGCTGGTGATGGGGAAGGTGATGGGGGTTCCACAGGGGCAGGGATTTCACACCAGGCCTGGAATAACCAYGGACAGAGCAGAAATGAGGCTCTGAGCCCTTTTTTTCTTCTATKTTTTTGGGGTTTGAGGCTTTGAACTCCAGCTGTGGACAAACCAAAGGGCAGAATTCCTCTCTCTGAACCTCTCCTCTTTACTTTTAGTGGGTTTCCAGTCTTCTTCCCTTCACAGCTCCCAACTAAACRCTGCAAAACCCCAGGAGAATTCCAGCTCACACGTTCAGGGCCGTCCTTCCCTGAGCTGCAGATCCTGATGTGATCTTTGCCAGCACAAAAGAAGCTCCTCRGTGCTGGTGTTCTTCCTGAGCATTGTTTCTGGAATTGTTTCRTCCTTGCAGGATCAAGGCAGTTTTGTTTTGTGGGATTTGTTTTCTGTCTGTGCTCCAGGCCAGGTCCTGGCGCTCTCCAGGGACACATCAGAGGCTGCTGGAATGCAGAAACCAGGGCAAGCAGATCCATCCTATTCCTTCCTTACAAATGAAGAGGGAATAAATCCCTTCCCAGCTGGGGGAGAATGATCCAAGTGCCAGGCTGGCACCTCCAGAAATCCTGGCCAAGCTGTGCCAAGAGGGAAGGGTTGTGCCTCCCCAAATCCTTGGACAGAGTTGATGTGAGCTCCTCCTGTGGATCTSAGCCACTCCAATGCCATTTTTCCATGACTAACTCCAAGCCTAATGAGAAAAGTCTCCTAAAATATAACCCAGGTCTGGCAAACTGAAATAATTCCCAGCTGTGGAGAGGGTACAATATTTGCTTTGTGTCCAATCCCAGTGGCACCAACAGGTCATAGCCCTGGTGGCTTCTCTCCCATCCTKATCCCAGCTTTTCCAGAGCAGACTGTTAACTCCAAACCCCCCAGACTGGAGCAGTTGCACCCCTGAGAGCTGATGCAGAGGTGGAGGAGCCTCTGGAAAAGTGGAATTCCAGACAGCTCAGGCTGCCTGCCTGATCCCAGCAGGATCCTTGARAACAATGCCTGCCTGTGCTGCAGATGTTGCAGCATGTTTGGGAGATCCTCCAGGAAAACAGGCCTGGAAAGARAGGGAACATCTGTTTTGTGGGAGAGTTTGGAAGAGCAGATGATGCATTGTGCACAGGAGAGCTGCAGGTGAGGCTGTGATCCCAACCCTGGCACCCAGCAGACAGGAATTCTTTGGGATTCTGCCTGGATGTGATTCCCCCGAGCTCTTGGCTGCTGTCTGCTCTCCCCTTGCAGAAAGATGAGGAGTTTTAGTTCCAGGATAACACAAAATTGCTTTTTGCTGTCCCTTGAGGAGCACTGAGGAGGGCAGGGCTGGAGCTGATCCCCTCAGGATGCTCCCTGTCCCTGTGGGAAGTGCAGGGACTGGAATTCCAAAAAGCAGTTGGGTTTCTCTGAGCTGGCAGGGAATTCTCTGGGAGTCTGGCTTTGTTGTACAGCCAGAGGGGATGTGTCCTCTGCTTCAAAGGAACTGGTCACCATTCTCATGGAATCCTGGAATTCTCTGGGCTGGGGGGACCTTCAGGATCATCCCATGCCACCCCTGCCATGGCAGGGACACCTCCCACCATCCCAGCCTGCTCCAAGCCCCAATGTCCAACCTGGACTGGGACATTCCAGGGATCCAGGGCAGCCCCAGCTGCTCTGGGAATTCCATCCCAGCCAGGAAAACCCAATTCCCAGTATCCCACCCATCCCTGCCCTCTGGCACTGGGGAAGCCTTTCAGAATTCCCTCTTTCCTGCTGCCCACCCTGGGGGATCAGCCCAGGGCATGGAGGGGGCTCTGGCCAGGGAATGTGAAGCTCCTCATCCACCAACAGCCCCAAATCCTTCCCTGCTCATTGTCCCCCTTGTCCCCCCAGCCTGGATTTGTGTTTGGGATTGTCCTGGCAAAACAGGGCTGGGAGGGGTTGGACACCAGCTCTGCCCTCAGTGCCAGCATCCCACAGAAAAGGTGGATTTGGGGTTTTCTGGGACCTCTGCAGCACAAAACTCAGCTCTGCAGGGTGGTGACGTCAGGAACACAAGAAATGCCTTCCTCCCACCTCCACCCTTTTCTCCTTGGAGAAAGGCTCCTTGTGCCCTGGAATTTGTTAGCCTGTGGGGGTGTCCAGGGCCAGATTCCTTTGTCACCCACTCAGAAGGGAATTCCAGGATTGCTGGGCTCAGGAGGGATCCTTGCAAAGCTCCTTYTTCTGGAAAACAGAATCTTTGGCCTTAAAAGCAAAGCGTCTAAAATTACAAATTGTAAAACAGAACATCCTGGAATGGTATTGATGCCTCAGGTTTGGCTTTTATATTTTCAGGTTCTGTGCTGCTTTAGTGTGTGGGTCTGGGTTCACATTATGGGATGGTGAGCTCTSTGCACAGAGCAGGGAGACAAAACAATTCCTGCTCCAGCTGGGCACCAAGGACAAATGACCCAAATCTCAGCCCAGGAGCACAAACACCGTGGGCTGGAGAGAGAAAAACAAGCAGGGTGGGACTGCAGGGGCTAAAGCTGGAATGGGACAATGAACTGCAAGATGCAAATGGAGCAGAACTGATCCCAGGGAGAGAGCCCGGGAGCACTGGTGCATTTTGGGGCCATTTTGGTTCATCTTGGGTGCAGCCCTGGCTGGGCTCTTGTGCTGCCCAAGGTGCATCCATGGAGGGTTTTAATAAATCCCTGCTTTATTCTTTAGCTCTGTCCAGCCTCTGCTCCAGGGCAGCCTGCAGTACCAGGAAGAGGATGAGCTCTTTCCCACTTTCTCCTTAGGTGCCTCCATCAGGAAAGTGCATTAATTTACTCATGGAAAGGGAGAGCCTTTGGCTCTGGAGGTAGGGAGCCCTTTTTGGGAAAGAAGATATGAGGATGAGCTGAATGGAGTCATCCTTGGAAGGATTTTCCATATTCCACAGGAAAATCTTGTCCTTTGCCTGCAGCAGGAAGTGCAGCTGTTCCCTGGGGAGYCTCCATGAAGCGCTGATGGAATGAACACAGTGATGCTTTTAGAGCAGAGATCCCAATTTCTCCATCTCCCCAAGGGCTCTCCACCATTCCAGGAGCCAGTTCCAAAGAGAAGGAATCCCAGCTTTTGTCTTGTCCAGCACCAGGGAGTATTTCCCAGGCTCTGGATCTCCTGCTCACAGGGACCATTCCCAGTCTGGCAGCACTGGGCAATCCCAGAGCCAAGGAAGGGATTTCATCCCAGTRGTGATTCATCCCAGCTCTCCTTATCCCACAGGAGTCCTGCAGGATTCCTGGGGGTGTTTGCTCTCAAGGCCCAGCTGTGCAGGAGATCATGAGGCTGTTTGGGGCAGCTCCTCTGGTGCAGCCCTGGGATGGCTTGGGGCTTCCACCTTTGCCCAGGGACTGGGCCATGGAATCATGGAATGGTTTAGGCTGGAARARCCCTCCTGGATCACCGAGTCCAGCCGTGACCCAGCCCTGCCAAGGACACCCTGACCGTGTCCCCAAGTGCCACATCCACGTGGATATGTCACATCCCACCAGGGATGGGGAGCCACCACTGCTCTGGGCTGTCCCTTCCAAGGCCTCACCCCCTTTTCCAGGAGGAAATTTCCCCAATTTCCACCCTGGCCCAGCCTGAGGCCGTTCCCTCTCCTCCTGTCCCTGTTCCCTGGGATAAGATCCCAAATCCCCCCGGCTGTCCCCTCCTGTCAGGAGCTGTGCAGAGCCACAAGGGCCCCCCTGATCCCCCTTTTCTCCAGGCTCAGCCGCTTTCTCAGCTCCCTCAGGAGTTTTCCAGCCCCTTCTCAGCTCCATTCCCTTCCCTGGACACCCTCCAGCTCCTCAATGTCACTCTTGTCATGAGGGGCCCAGAGCTGCCACCAGGGCTCTGTAAATTCAGGTATTTTCTGAAATAAGGGCCTTTTTCTCCTCCTTGGGTCACACTGCAGGCTTGGGGTTTGAGTAAATACAACCTTGGTGTTGAAATTCCTGTTATCTTTAGTTATAAAGATAATTTTGCCTATAAATAGAAGGTCACTGTATGCATTTGAAGCAGGTGTTTCACTTTAAGAGGTGCCTGTTCAATTTTAGCACCACGTTTCATTTATTAAAAAGCTGAAATGAGATTTGGACAGTTGTGATTTTTGGCAGCTTGAGCTTAGGGGGAAATGAAAGTCAAGTAAAATGTTGCTTTTCTTGCACACTCAGCCTGAATGGGAGCACTCATGCAAACAAACCAAATGAACTGCTCCAGGTGGAGTGAATTCCTTACAGCATTTCAGAGATAAGAGGAGGCCTTGTTCTCTCACCTTTCAGAAACAGCAGAAGGAAAACTGGAGTGTTTCTGTGGGTTGGGGTGTTTGAGACACAGAGGAAGGGATTTCCCAGCAGCRTGGAGGGGTATCAATAATGGGATTTATCATTGCTAAATCACTGRGCTGGGCCAGGAGAGCTGCTGAGGGAATGGGCAAGGGATGGGCTGGAAGTGCTGGAGTGCTGAGCAGGGAGGGTTCCTGAACCCCCAGGCTGGAATGGGGACAGGCCAAGCAGCAAAAYTGTCCCCTTGGTCACCCAGGCTGTGGCTGCTCCTGTGTTGTGGGAGTCAGAAAGATGGAAATCCTCACAAACACAAAATTACAGCCTTAGGAGAAGCCTACATTGATGTGAAAACAAGGTACACAGACACTGAACAGAAAAATCATCAACTTCTGTTTCTATGAGTTACATATATCTATAACTTTCTATAAGTTGTGTTTCTGTCAGYTATATCTATAACTTTCTATAAGCTATGTTTCTATAATTTATATATATYTTTAATTTYCTATAAGCTATGTTTCTATAAGTTATATATGTATATAACTTTCTATAAATTGTGTTTCTGTAAGTTGTATATATCTATGACTTTCTGTAAGTTGTTTCTATAATTTATATCTATAACTTTCTATAAGTTATGTTTTATAATTTATATATATCTATAACTTTCTATAAGCTATGTTTCTATAAGTTATATATATCTATAACTTTCTATAAGTTATGTTTCTATAAGTTATATTTATCTATAACTTTCTATAAGCTATGTTTCTATAAGTTATATTTATCTATAACTTTCTATAAGTTATGTTTCTATAGATATATATATCTATAATTTTCTATAAGCTGTTTCTCTAAGTTATCTATATCTACACCTTTCTATAAGTTGTTTCTATAGTTCTAAGTAAGAATATACCTTAAATAAGTAAGAAACTGTAATAGATAAGATGATGAAGGGTTTTATAATATAATTATATAGAATGAACTGAGTTTAGATATTATAATGGAAATCTGTGTGTATACATATAATAAGACCTTATTAGACGAAAGTATCCACATTACAGTAGAAAAAATAAAGGTAATAAGAAAACAGGTAATAAAAAGGTAAAAAAATAAAGGTAATAAAACAACCAAAACATACTCTATAACAACTGTCCATTAGATTTGGAAGTTATATACTGTCTTAAAACCATCTTAGACTGTGGCTGACTACTTGCCATCTTATAAATCTTATCACCTTTGAGACTGATGTTATCTRAACAATAAATCATTCTTAATCTAATCCTAATCCCATCCCTTCCATGAATACAACAACACCTGCACTGTGCCAGCCCTTCCCACTGGGCATTCCCAATCCCAGAGCTCCAGCAGGGTCCTGAGGGATTTCCCTGTCCTGGGCAGCACTGGGGACACAGAGAGTCCTCCCCTGGCAGGGAGGGAGGGAGGGAATGAAAACCCCAGGGATGAGGGGAGGGGCTGTCAGCTCCCAGGTTCTGGAATCCCTTCCCCTTATGGCCTTGCCTTAGGAAATTGGTTGTATTTTTGTGTTTCTAAAGCTCTGGCCAGGCTGGAGTTTGTGCTCTCTGTGKGAAGTCAGGGTGGGAAGCTGCTCTGCCAACATTCCTTCCTCCCCAGGGCCTGGAGCTCCATCCCCTCATGGGATGCTGCGTGTTGGAATCCAAAATTCAGGAAACTCTCAGAACTTTGGGTCTGTAAGCCAAAGCTTAGAATGAAACCCAGGAYTTGGTCTGAGACCTTGGAAAAGGCTTCCAAACTGAGGTGCTAGAAGTGAGAATATGGATTTGTAGTTTAAAGCAGAGACAYGTTAAGCTAAGTGAAGAAGAGTTTAGAGTTCAAAATATAAAAATAAAAGCAGTTACAGAGGTAAACAAGSAGTTTAGAATACAGCACTGTGAGTTTGTGTGTCATAACATGACTGGCTAAGAAGGCTTATACTGTAGCATAAGACCAAAGATTTAAGGATATAATATTAATATTTAGGATATAATATTTAAGGACAAAATATTTGAGGTCAACAACATAAATATCCTTGTTGGCAGTGTTTTATTGGCCARTAAATCCTTAAAAGGTCTTTAACTGAGGGTTTTGTGACCTTGTGAGCCACTCAGTGAAGGTGTGAGCTGAGCTCACCCTTCCTGCCTGTGTARAAGGTAAGAAAATMAATCACAGCATCCAAAACAGCTCAGAGGTCCTGTCTCAGATTCCTTCCCAAGCTGCCCACAGGTGAACTGTCCCAGTGCAGGGAGTCCCTGGGCAGTGGCTGGTGCTGATCCCTTCTCCTCCCTGCTCTCCCTGCTGCAGGTGGGGGACCACAAGTTCAGCGCTCACCGGATCGTGCTGGCAGCTTCCATCCCCTACTTCCACGCCATGTTCACCAACGACATGATGGAGTGCAAGCAGGATGAGATTGTCATGCAGGGCATGGATCCCAGGTAAAACTCCCAGGGGAGATCCCAGGGACCACAGCTGCCCTGCCTCGCTGTGTGTGCAAGGCTCAAAGGCTGTTCCCACGTGAGTGATCCCACAGAGCATCCTGCTGTTGGCAGAGTGCTCTCCCAGCTGCAGTTCAGGGCATTTTCTGCCCTTTCTCCCCRTTTTCAGTGCTCTGGAGGCTCTGATCAACTTTGCCTACAACGGTCACCTGGCCATAGACCAGCAGAACGTGCAGTCCCTGCTCATGGGGGCGAGTTTCCTGCAGCTGCAGAACATCAAGGATGCTTGCTGCACCTTCCTCAGGGAGAGGTGAGTGGGGCTGGGGGGATCCTGGGGGGATTCCAGCAGCGAGGTTCTGTCACCTGTGTCCAGCTTGGGAGGAGCAGGATGTGTCCTTCTAGCAGGATGAGGAGTGTGCATCCCAAAACTTGGCATCTGTAGAGTTATGGAACACAAAATGGATTGGGAGGGGTGTTAAAGCCCGTCCCAATCCCCCCCTGCCAGGGCAGGGACACCTCCCACTGTCCCAGGGTGCTCCAAGCCCCAGTGTCCAACCTGGCCTTGGGCACTTCAGGGATGCAGGGGCAGCCMCAGCTGCTCTGGGAATTCCATCCCAGCCCCTCCCCACCCTCCCAGCCTCATGGAATTCCTCATTCCCATTATCCCATCCATCCCTGCCCTCTGGCAGTGGAAGCCATTTCCCCCTTCTCCTGCCATTCTCATTCCCTTCAGAATAACCTATCACTCCTTTGTGGAGACACAGTAAAAGACCTTGGCCAGCCACAGAATCAAAGCTCAGAGCAAAACTGAGGAGACATTTCCCTTTTTGAGAACCCATCCTGGCAGGAATTGCCCTTCCTGCTGCCTTGTGTGCTAAAGGGGAGGAACGCAGTGCCTCAGCCCAGGAGCTGGACAGGAAACTGTGGCACAGCCCTAAATTGGTCCCAGGTTTTTCAATTTCCTCACTGGTGTTGGGCTGTGAGGCTGTTCCAGCAGCATGGTGTGGAAATGGAAAGCTGGGATACTCTTTGTCCACATTCCACATGGATTCTCAGCCCTGCCAGGGAGTCTGACGTGTTCACTTTTCCCAGCCTGGCTTCTCTGCAGCTGCTCAGGGCATTCTGTGGTGTGATGTTAAACACACCCACCAAATACAGGGACTGGCCACCAAAATGCTCCYAAATCCACCAGGAGCAGCCAGGTGTCCTAAGGAAAGTCCTGGCTTTGAGTGCACAGCTGCCAGTTTGGTTAATAACCAAAAATTAGTGGGTTCTGCCCACCCTGGAGAGCTGGGACAGGGACACTGAGCTCTCATCTTGAGTGGAATTGAGAATTGGGATATTTTTAGGCAGCTGTGTTGTAACCAAGCCCTGAGAGTCACCCTCATGTGACAGTTCCCCACCCAGCAGCACAAGAACCTGGAGCTGCTGCAGAGACCCAGAGGAGGCCCCAGAGCTGCTGCAGGGCTGGAGCCAGGCTGGGAGAGCTGGGAATGTTCCCCTGGAGAGGAAAAGGATCCAGGGAGAGCTCAGAGCCCCTGGCAGGGCCTGAAGGGGCTCCAGGAGAGCTGGAGAGGGACTGGGGACAAGGCATGGAGGGACAGGACACAGGGAATGGCTCCCACTGCCAGAGGGCAGGCATGGATGGGATTTTGGAAAGGAATTCCTGGCTGGGAGGGTGGGGAGGAACTGGCACAGGGTGCCCAGGAAAGCTGTGGGTGCTCCCAGAGCCACCTGGATCTATCCAATGCCTCTTTGGCAGGGACAAGGGGATATTTGTGTTTCCATTCTCTGGCTCTGGCTTGGATTCAGCWGGAGCTCCCTGTGCAGGTCAGCTCGTGGGTGAGAGGACACTTGTGACCRTGTTCACAGGGGTCCGAGGATGAGGGAAGAGACAAGGATTTGACTCCATGTTTCAGAAGGCTGATTTATTATTTTATGATATATATTATATTGAAACTATACTAAAGAACAGAAGAAAGGATTTCATCAGAATGCCAGCAAGGAATAGAAAAAGAAGGAATGAATAACAAAAGTTTGTGTCTTGGACAGAGAGTCTGAGCCAGCTGACTGTGATTGGCCATTAATTAGAAACAACCACATGAGACCAATCCCAGATGCACCTGTTGCATTCCACAGCAGCAGATAACCATTGTTAACATTTTGTTCCTGAGGCCTCTCAGCTTCTCAGGAGAAAACATCCTAAGGAAAGGATTTTTCATAAAATGTGCCAGATGTGACAGACACTGGAGAGGACAGGACACATCTTCCASTGCACTGTGTGTCCTCCTGTGCTTCCCAGAATCCTGGGATGGTTTGGGTTGGAAGGGACCTGAAATCCCATCCCATCCCATTCCACCTCCCACTGTCCCAGCCTACTCCAAGCCCCAATGTCCAACCTTGGGCACTCYCAGGGATCCAGRAGCAGCCATCTTCTCCTCCATTATCCTGGCACTCCTGTTCTCTCCTGCTCCCCTCTCCAGGCTTCACCCCAAGAACTGCCTGGGTGTGCGGCAGTTTGCAGAGACCATGATGTGCACGGTGCTCTACGACGCCGCCAACAGCTTCATCCACCAGCACTTCGTGGAGGTCTCCATGTCCGAGGAGTTCCTGGCCCTGCCCTTCGAGGATGTCCTGGAGCTCGTTTCCAGGGATGAGCTCAAYGTGAAGTCTGAAGAGCAGGTGGGTACCTGGAGTGGGGCTTGGCCAAGGAAGGTTTGACCTTGAGGGGTTCCTTGCTGCTTGGGAGTGGGAATGGGAATTGTTCTGTTCCTGGGCTGAGTGAAACTGAGATGTCCTGGCACAGTGGGGACACTCAGAGGTGCTGGACAGATTCCTGTGCCTGTTCCTAAACAAACACAAGGCAGGGCTTTTTTAGGATCAAAGAATCAGAAAAGCCCTCAGAGARCATCAAGTCCAACACTTCCTCCAGCACTGCCAAGGTCACCACTGACCAATGTCCCCAAGTGCCACATCCACATGGCTTTCAAATCCCTGCAGGGATGGGGACTCCAGTATGCCCTGGGCAGTTCTTCCCATGAAGGAATTTTTCCAAATTCCCACCTAAACCTCTGCTGGGACAACGTGAGGCTGTTTCCTCTCCTCCTGTCTCTTGTTCCCTGGGAGAAGAGCTGGAATCCCACCTGGCTGCACCCTCCTGTCAGGGAGTTTGTGGCAGTGAGAGGAGTTTAGGGTGTTCCCACAGCCTGGAGAATCCATCAGTGTGGGCTGACAGTGAGCAGGGAAAACAGAGCCTGTCCTTGAGCCTGGAAATCTGTCCTGCTGTTCCTGAGAAGGTGACAAAGGCAGAGCAGACCTCCAGCTTCTCCTTGTAGGGTAGAAATGTGCTTCTTTAATCAGCCTTAGGGAGGGAGAGGAGTCTGCCCCACATTCCAGCCACATTCCTGTGTMATACCAAGAATTCCTTACTCTGTTTTTCCCAGAGCAGGTAGGATCCAAAGAGTCCATCCTGGGGACATTTCCCCTTGCCCTGGCAACTGCCAGCCCCACCCTTCAGAAATTCTAGTAGCAGAGGGGAAGAAAGTTGGTTTGGGGTTTTTAATCCCCGTGGTGCTGTTGGAGAAGCATTTTTGCACTGGAAAGTTTRGGAATTCTGTTGGGAGAAGCTCCAGATGCCACTGTGCAAGAAAGAGTTGATGATTTGTTCTGGTCAGTTGTAAAGGCTGCAATAACTTTAATGGGGAGTCCTGTGAACCCAGGAATGTGGATCCCAAATTAAGCTGGGACCAGGGCACCAGGACCCTTCTGTAGCTGGAGTCATCCCGTGGGGCTTCAGAGAGGRAGCCATTYCCTGTGTCCTGTCCCTCCATGCCTTGTCCCCACTCCCTCTCCAGCTCTCCTGGAGCCCCTTCAGGCCCTGCCAGGGGCTCTGAGCTCTCCCTGGATCCTTCTCCTCTCCAGGGGAACATTCCCAGCTCTCCCAGCCTGGCTCCATGCAGGTTTCTTTCCCTGCCTCTGACAATCCTGATCTCCTGTTCTGTGGGATGGGACATTCAGCACAGAAGTTTGCAGGGAGATGAGGGAGCTGCAAGGAGGATTTTGGCAGAGCAGGTGACACAGAACACAAAACTGTGTTTATTTAGTGACAGAAATCTGCAAACTGGGAATGGTGCTGCTCCATGAAAAACCAGGAGCCAGGTTTGATGACAGGGATMCTTCTCTGGATGACTGCACTGGAGACACCTGGAGCTGAGCTGGTCCCTTCAGGCTCCATCCCAGATACTTGATCAGCTAAGACACTTACAGTGTATTGGAATTAGGAAATAGTTGGTTTTTAACTRTAATAGTATGAATTATAACATCTGTATTGTCTCATTCTTCACATGAGACTAAAAATGGAATAAAACTTTTTAAAACACCTCTCAGTTACCCCATTTCTGAGTCAAAAAATCCAACACCCATCCACTTCCACAACCCTCAGACTGCACCTTGCCCCTGCTGTCTCCTGGCAGGTGTTTGAAGCTGCCCTGGCGTGGATCAGGTACGAGAGGGAGCAGAGGGAGCCCTTCCTGCCCGAGCTGCTGTCCCGGATCCGGCTGCCGCTGTGCCGGCCGCAGTTCCTCAGCGACCGCGTGCAGCAGGACGACCTGGTGCGCTGCTGCCACAAGTGCAGGTGAGCCTGGGCTCAGCAGGGTGACACAGTCACATCCTGCAGCCTCTGTAGGAGCAAACGGGGGTAGCATGGTCGGGGTGGACAGAGACAAGAGATCTCTGGAGCCAGGTTGTGGAACTTGGGGTTATTGCAAAGGGCCGGGGTGCAGGGGCCTTTTGGAATTTGGGGTTTATTGCAAAGGGCCTGGGTGCAGGGGCCTTTTGGAATTTGGGGTTTATTGCAAAGGGCCTGGGTGCAGGGNGCCTGGGTGCAGGGGCTGTTTGGAATTTGGGGTTTATTGCAAAGGGCCTGGGTGCAGGGGCTGTTTGGAATTTGGGGTTTATTGCAGAGGGCCTGGGTGCAGGGGCCTTTTGGGATTTGGGGTTTATTGCAAAGGGCCTGGGTGCAGGGGCCTTTTGGAATTTGGGGTTTATTGCAAAGGGCCTGGGTGCAGGGGCTGTTTGGAATTTGGGGTTTATTGCAAAGGGCCGGGGTGCAGGGGCCTTTTGGAATTTGGGGTTTATTGCAAAGGGCCTGGGGCAGGGCCCTGCTGGGAGCTGCCAGCCACAGCTCAGAGCAGGCTGAGAGAAGAGAGGGGTAAAGAGGATGATAGAGAGAGGATGAGAGGATAAGAGAGTAAGAGGGTAAGAGTGTACGGGAGTAAAAAAGGTAAGAGACTGAGGTTCTCATTGCAATACAATAAATGTTCTTCTGTGCTGAATGTTCTAATTCTCACTAACCAGTCTAGTACAAGATACAAATCCTAGAGCATTTACATATAGCCTGTAAGAATCATTGCATTACCATCCTGTGTTACATTTTAAACCCTAAAAACTCCTCTTTGGGCCCCTTCTGCCAAGCTGGCAGGGTCTGCTCTGCCCCTTGGGCCTGTCTGCAGGCAGAGGGTGTTGTTTTATCAAAAGGGGATTGCCTTCAGCTGGCCACACCATTGTTTTCCAGTTGTTCAGTAACTGAGGGATCTCAAAGCTCGCTTTCATTTCAATCTCACTGATAGTTTCCATATTCTCAAAATCTTTCGCCAGACAATCATATCTATAAGGCTTTCCTGTTTCATCTTCCCCAGCCAGTCAGATCTCCTGTCTAACACTCCACCGTTGGGTTTCAGGGATCTGGTGGATGAAGCCAAGGATTACCACCTGATGCCCGAGCGCCGGCCCCACCTGCCAGCGTTCAAGACGCGGCCGCGGTGCTGCACGTCCATCGCGGGGCTGATCTACGCCGTGGGGGGACTCAACTCAGCAGGTACCTTGCAGTGGAAAGACCACCAGGGGCTGGGTGGGATGATAGTGGGATGCTGGAATTCCCTCCTGTGGAAGCATGGTGCAGTTTTTTCTTCTCCATGCAGCACTTTGACCCTGCCGGTGACACCCTCAGGGTGGTTGTGCCTGTAGTTTAGCATCTTCCATCTGAAATCCTGTCCAGGTGAGGTTTATTTAGGACATATTCCTAAAGACTTTGATGGGCCTGGAGCCTCAAGCAGGAAGTGCAACCCCACAATGTCGTTGGGGTTGTGGGATCACAACACTTTGACATGAGCCCCACCGTGGCATAAAAAGGGAACAGAAAGTGACCAAGGAAAAACCTTCTGCAGAGGAGCTGCACTCCCCAGAAGCAGCGACACCACAGATGGGACTTGCAGGTCTCTRCTGCCCCTTGGAGGACAGTGGAGGTGCCACTTCCACAGAGGGAACATGTCCAGGCTCCTCGTGCAGAGCACGGCAGAGCTTGGAAATGTTCCCCCATCTTTTGGAGTGTGGGAACAATGGGAATTGTTCAGAGTGGCTTCTCTGGGGGTGAGCAGGGATATGTGGCTGGGAAATGTCTCTGTGGGAGCAGGAAGGCTGGAATAGGATGTGAGAGCCCAGGATAGGACAGAGAATCCCAGAATGGTCTGGCTTGGAAGGGACCTTAAGGATCATCCTGTCACCCTGATTTTTTAAGTTTTTCTAAGCCTTCTGATGTTTACATTCTTGTAACGAACTTTCTCAAGCACTTTATGTAAATAACTTACTGTTTTGCATTCTTTTCTGGAGGAGGAGAAATTTGATGGACTGTTGGATTGTCCAGTGTCACTGGAGAAGTGGCACTGTCACCCTCCAATCCACTGTCACTTTTGGAAATCTATAAATGTTAGAGTCAGGAATTAAACACCCTCTTGTTTGCCTTGGAGAGCTGCGCGTCCACATCGTTTTATTTCATGTCCTATAGTGGCAATCATCCTGTTCCACTCCACACTCCACACCTTCTACTGTCCCAGGCTGCTCCAAGCCCTGTCCAGCCTGGCCTTGGGCACTTCCAGGGAGCCAGGTGCAGCACTTTGCACTTGGCTTGTCGAATCTTTCCCCAGAYACTTTCCCAAAGAAAAACCAGCCAAATTCCCCATGCCAACCCCATCTTTAGTCACCCCTCTACCCCCACTCCCCACCATCCTAGGGCTTCATCAGGTCTCCCTCTTTTAATTTGAGTAGCAAATTTCTATGCAGGCGACTCCCTGAACGTGGTGGAGGTGTTTGACCCCATTGCCAACCGCTGGGAGCGGTGCCAGCCCATGGGCACGGCGCGCAGCCGCGTCGGCGTGGCCGTGCTCAACGGGCTCCTCTACGCCATCGGCGGCTACGACGGCCAGCTCAGGCTCAGCACCGTCGAGGTCTACAACCCTGACACCGACTCCTGGTCCAAAGTGGAAAGCATGAACAGTAAGAGGAGGTACGGGCAGCTCACGGGGAGGAGAMTTCGGGAAAAGCAGGGGAAAAGGAGGTGGGAGGGAGAGCGGTTCTTGAAACGCAAGGAGAAGGGATTTTGGAGGAAGAGTGGGGTGGTAGGTGGTGGGTGCCCAGCAGGATGTGTGTGTGTCTGTGGGGGGAAGATGGGAAAGGAGCAGTGGGGCAGTGTGGAGGCAGCTGGGATTTCCTTGGTGAGTTTCTGGTGCAGCTGGTTGGGGCTCTGCTCCCAGGGAACAGGGACAGGACAAGGCCTCAAGCTGTGCYAGGAGAGGTCAGGTTGGATACAGGGAARATTGCTCCTGGAAGGGGTTGTCCAGCCCCGGCCCAGGCTGTCCAGGGCAGGGGTGGAAGGTGAAAATGTACATGCCCCTCACCAGGTTTCTCTGGAGCTCCCTCAGCCACTCCTGGTGCTCCAGCCCCTTCCCCAGCTCCATTCCCTTCTCTGGACACACTCCAGCCCCCCAGTGTATTTTTCTCTATCCACATCCAGGATTTGAGGTGCTCCTGCCATGAGCACCTTTCCCCTTTGTGAGCTCAGAGTTCAAGTGGGACTGAGCAGTTTGGAGGTGAATCCAGRGAAAAGGCACTTTGGTGGGATGCCACAGGCAGAGTGTGTGGGGTCACAGCCTTGGGGACAGGGTGGCAGCACCTCCAGCCACCTCAGAGGGTCCTGCTGTTCCTTGCAGTGCCATGGGAACGGTGGTGCTGGATGGGCAGATCTACGTGTGTGGTGGCTACGATGGAAACTCATCCCTCAACTCGGTGGAGTCCTACTCTCCAGAAACAAACAAGTAAGAGCCCTTGGTGTCCCAGAGCTTTTCCAGAAGGTTCCACTCCAGCATTCCGTGTCCTGGCACCGCTGGGCATCTGGGCTGTGAGAATGGTTTGAATAAGGAGTGGGCAAAGGAGAGATGGTAGAATCCAGCACTAGAAAAGCTTGGAATGATCAGTGGGAGCGCTGCTGAGCTGTCCCCTCTCCCCCCAGGTGGACAGCAGTGACCCCCATGAGCTCCAACCGCAGCGCTGCCGGCGTCACCGTGTTCGAGGGCCGCATCTACGTGTCCGGGGGGCACGACGGGCTCCAGATCTTCAACAGTGTAAGGCCCTGGCCAGGGCTCAGCCCCTGCACCTCAGCACCTCTGTGTCCTGTCCCTGGGCATCCAAACAGCCCCGAGTGGTTGTGCCACCAAATTGTGTCACTTCCACCCATAACAGAAAAACCTGAGGGGAACAGAAGTGACTCATTTATTCACTCAGGGACGTGGAGATGTTCTGAGGGTTGGAGCYCCTTGGATATGGAGACAGGCTGGGAGAGAAGAGAAGGCTCCAGAGAGCCTCGTCCAGGGCCTGAAGGGGCTCCAGGAGAGCTGGAGAGGGACTGGGGACAAGGGATGGAGGGACAGGACACAGGGGGAATGGCTTTGAGCAGAAGGAGAGATTTAGGTGGGATATTGGGATGTAGTTCCTGGCTGGGAGGGTGAGGAAGCCCTGGCACAGAGTGCCCAGAGCAGCTGTGGCTGCCCCTGGATCCCTGGAAATGTCCCAGGCCAGGCTGGACAGGGCTTGGAGCAGCCTGGGACRGTGGAAAGGGTCCCTGCCATGGCAGGGATGGCACTGGATGAGCTTTAAGGTCCCTTCCAACCCAAACCCTTCAGGCACCATCCCATAACAGCCGAACTTTTAAYTGAAGGCTGTTCAGTCCTTTCAGCTCCCTCAGCCACTCMYRCTGCTCCAGACCCTTCCCTTCCCTGATTTACCACAAGAAACCCCAAACTGCCCCAGGTTTGGAGGTGCCCCAGCACCGCAGGGGATGCCCCAAGGTGATTCCCAGGCAGCAGCAGCAGCAGCAGCAGCAGCATCCCTGACCGTGCTCATTCCCCCTGGCAGGTGGAGTACTACAACCCGCACACGTCCAGCTGGCACTCGGTGGCGCCCATGCTGAACAAGCGCTGCCGGCACGGCGCGGCCGCCCTGGGCAGCCGCATGTTCGTGTGCGGCGGCTACGACGGCTCCGGCTTCCTGAGCGCCGCCGAGCTCTACAGCTCCGACCAGTGGTACCTGATGGTGCCCATGAACAGCCGCCGCAGCCGCGTCTCCCTGGTGGCCAACTGCGGCCGCCTCTACGCCGTGGGCGGCTACGACGGACAGTCCAACCTCAGCTCGGTGGAGATGTACGACCCCGAGAGCGACCGCTGGACGTTCATGGCGCCCATGGTGTGCCACGAGGGCGGCGTGGGCGTGGGCTGCGTGCCGCTCCTCACCATCTGACATCACGGGGGGTCTGGGTTTGGGGTTTGGGTTTGGGGTTTGGGGGGCGTCTCGTCTGCAGCGAGCGTGCCAGGATTTCCAGGTGCTCCATCCGAACACAAACTTGACTTGAGAGTAATCTCCACCTGTAAGATTTTGGGCTGAAGGTCCTGAAGGGTGAAATGTGGCCAGCAAAGACCCCTTGGCCCTGTCCAGAGCCGAGGCCCAGCAGATCCATCAACCCAGGATCCACCCACCCATCGTCGGTTTTCCTGCGGCTGCACCTTTGGGAGGTGCCTTTGTGGCTGGGGGAGGGGGCCAGGCTTCATTGTGACATAAAAACGGCCACTTCAAGGACTTGGAAAATCCATCTGCACCTTCTGGGAGCTGCAGAGCCACCTGAGCCCTGCCAGGGCCACCAGCAGCGATTTGGGGGGTCCTGGTTGCACAGGGGGTCTCCAAAGAGGACAAACACGGCGCTGTCGCTTCCAGGAGCTTCTTACACAAGACACCCCCAGTTTCTCGTGCTTTCCTCAGCTTGATGTGGAAAACTTCTCCACAAGAGCCACAGGATGGAGAAACCAGGAAGAGGAAAAGTTCRGTTAAACCAGGATCGTTTGGGCAAGCTCTGGAGGAGGATGGATGGAAACGACTCCAGGCAACAGCCTGAGGGTTTCAAAATGGAAAACAGATTATCAGGATGTCCTTTAAATTAAATATKGAGGTATTTTCCAAGCCTAAGAGGCAGCTGGAACAGAAAGGCTGGGATATTTTAGGAGAGGCAAGGAAAATACTTGGTGAGTTTGTTGTGCTCTGCTGGGAGAGGTCTTTGCCATGGGTTTTGTGCCAGGAAACTTTGGAATGCTGGCAGAGCCAAAGAGCTGCCTGGCAGCATCTTCCCTGCATCAGCCCTTCAGCCCCTGTCCTGCATGATCCGCCATCCCTCGGAGCTCTCCGTGCCCCCCGGGCACAGCCATACCTCCTCCGGGCAGCAGGGCCAGGCAGCTGCCAGGGATTTGGGATCTCCCCCRTGCCCAGCCCCATCCCGGTGTTCCAGGGCTGGCAGGAGCGGGATGTGCCCCCCAGCCCCGCTCCCGCTGTCTGCTCCTGCTCCCACATCCCTGGGACTGACTCTGGCTGTACATGTGGATGTCTATATTGGGGTTCTGTGTATATTTTAGGGTCTGTAATGAGCATATCTGGTTATCAATGTGATCTATCAGGACGTATCCATTTCTCCCACATCTCTCCACTGCTGGCTTCCCAGGAATGGGAATCCTTTGGACTTTTCTGTGCTGCTCAGACTTTAAAAAGGAAAAATAAGAAAAATCATCACGATCAGAACGAAGTTGTTGCCTGTGGCATCTTCTCTTCTCCAGGACCCTCCCGATGGTATCCATGGGCAGAGGAGGCTCTGGTGAGCTGCTCTCCTGGTGTTCCATTATCCCTTTTCCCTCCCACCATCTCCCACCTGGGGCTTGTGTCCATAGGAAAGGGAATATTGGAACAAATCCTTTTGGAAGGGCAGCAGCTCCCCTGACCCCGGGGCTGTCGATGGCCCCAGGGCTTCCAGAGCTCTGTTCCCAGGGATCCCGGGAGGCTCAGGTGTCTCCCAGATGTGCTTCCCAGGATTCCTTCCCCAGGGATTTCTTTGCTTTTCCATTGTGGATGAAGCGAGGAGAGAGGGGAGCTCCTGGCTCCAAAGGCAACAGGAAAATCCTGAATTTTGGGGAAACTTGCTCACCCAGGGAAGGCAAATGGGAGAGCAGGATGCACACAGTGCAGTCCTCAGTAAACTCTGTGTTTCTGAATCCAAGGAAAACCTGGGCCTGGGGTGTTTGGATGAACCTGAGCTGGGTGAGAGGGATTTTAAAAACCCAAAATCGTGTAAAGAAGCTGGGAGAGGGGAGGGGGCTCCTGGTTCTCTCTGTGGGAAGCAGGAGGATGCCGTGGCTCCCGGCTCGGCAGGAGCTGCGTCTCGGTAGGAGCAGCGTTCCAAGGAGCTGGGAGCAGGCTCAGGGCAGGGGCCGCRGAGGGGGATCGGCCCCGCCGAGCTCCAGCATCGCCGCATCCCCTGCAGGTCCAGGCGCGCTCCCCCGCGGCCCCGGGCCAAGGAAAACAGCGGCAACCCGATCCCTTCCCGCGGGCGGCACGGGAGGGGGCCGCTCTTTACCCTGGAGCCGGAGCGGGGGGCCCCGAGCCGAGCCCGGCCCCGGGGCTCATCGCGGGCTCATCGCGGGCTCATGGCGCTGCTGCTGCTGCTGCCGCTGCTGCTGCTGGCGGCGGGCGCTGCGCTGCCCCCGGCCGTGCCCCCGGCCGTGCCCGCGCCCCGGGAGCTGGCGCGCTCCGTGCTGGAGACGCACGGGCAGGAGCTGCGGCTGCTGCGGCTGCTGGGAGTGGCCCGGACGGTAGGAAAAGGGGTGCGGGGGGTGCTCCCGGCTCCGGCACCGTCCCGTGCGGGGCCCCACGGAGCTTCTCTCYCCGCAGAGCTTCGACTGGGGGACGCACTTCAGCATCAACTTCACGGCCCGGCAGCCGCCCTGCCCCAAGCCCGCCCCGGACCCCCGCGGCTGCCGGGGCCGCCCGGGCAGGGTGAGCGCGGGGTGGGAGCCCCGAACCCGGGGAATCGGGGGGTCCCCGTTGTGCTGAGGCCGCTGTGCCCGCAGGTGCAGCGCTGCTCGGCCCAGGTGTCCGTGTTCACCTTCCTGCCCGACGTGCCGCTGTCGATGGTGGAGTGCGGCCGGGAGCCGGTGAGGGCTCCGGGAGCGCATCCCGGGGGTGGGACGCGCGTCCCCATCACTTCGGGGGGGATTTTGGCTCTGGAGTGAAATCCCCGCTTATTTCTCCCCGCAGCAGCCCGGTGACAGCGCCCAGCCCCGCTCCCCTGGCGGCAACCCAGGTCACTCATCATCCTCATCATCCTCATCATCATCATCCTCGGGCCCCCCCCCGCGCCCTCGGCCCCCTCCCAGCGCGTCCCTGCGGGGACCGTCCCGCCGCCCCCTGTCCCCAGCGGAGCCGCAATAAAGAGATTTCGGGCTCGGACGTGTGCGTGTGTGGGGGTGACACTTTGGGGGGGCCCCCTCGGCCTTGGGCAACAGCGATGGGGCAACTCTGCGGTTGTGCAACCCCGCGGGCACCCACCTGGCACGGGCACCGTGTCACCACCCGAGGGGTCCTGAACAAGGCGCTCCCGAGGGCGGGGACCCCGAGGGGTTCAGATGCCACCGCCCATCACGGGGACACACGGGGGCCCCCCCAAAGAACGGCCACTCTGCGGCTTGGGGCCGGGCGCTTCCCGGGGGGCAGCCCCGGGGCGGGTCCCCAGCCTCCCGTGGGGGATAAAAGGGGCCCGGGGGCGGCCGTGGGGGCAGCGATGCCGAGCCCGTGGGTGCTGCTGCTGGCGGTGCTGGGGGGGGCCTGCGCCCTCCCCGCCCCGGCGCCCCTCTCGTACAGCGAGGCGCTGGCGCAGGCCGTGGATTCCTACAACCGGCAGCCCGAGGTGCAGAACGCCTTCAGGCTGCTCAGCGCGGAGCCCGAGCCCGGCCCGGTGAGTGCCCCCCAGCCGGGACCCCCCACGGGTGACACCCCCACCCCGCTCGTGGTGCCTGATCGGGGCTGCCCAGCCCCACCCCGAGCCCGGCCCGGTGAGTGCCCCCCACTCGGGACCCCCCATTTGTGACCAGGACCCCAATTCCTGTCCCCCACTCGCGGTACCCCATTCGGGGTGCACAGTGCTGATCCGTGAGTATCATCCACCCGGGACTCCCCATTTGTGACCACGACCCCTATTCCTGTCCCCCCACTCGCGGTACCCCACTTGGCGTGCACAGCGCCGACCCACGAGTATCACCCACTCGTGACCCCCTACTTGTGACACCCCCACCCCGCTCGTGGTGCCCTGTCCCCGCTGTCGGGGTGCACAGTGCTGACCCACGAGTGAGTGCCCCCCACTCGGGACCCCCCATTTGTCACCACGACCCCTATTCCTGTCCCCCACTCGCGGTACCCCATTCGGGGTGCACAGTGCTGATCCGTGAGTATCATCCACCCGGGACTCCCCATTTGTGACCACGACCCCTATTCCTGTCCCCCCACTCGCGGTACCCCACTTGGCGTGCACAGCGCCGACCCACGAGTATCACCCACTCGTGACCCCCTACTTGTGACCAAGACCCCAATTCCTGTCCCCCACTCGGGGTGCACAGTGCTGACCCACGAGTGAGTGCCCCCCACTCGCGACCCCCCATTTGTCACACCCCCCCTTGTCACCCTGGCCCTGAGCCCACTCCAGKGACTGCCACCCCACTGGTGACCCCCTCCCAGTGCCACCCCGGTTGCTGACCCCTCTCTGCTGTCACCTGCCACCCACGCGTGTCCCCAGGGCGTGGAGCTGAGCTCGCTGCGGAGACTCAACTTCAGCATGATGGAGACGGAGTGCGCCGCCAGCGCCCGCGCCAACCCCGACGACTGCGACTTCAAGGAGAACGGGGTGAGGAGGAGGAGGAGGAGCGGGAGGAAGGGGGCGCGGGGGCCCGCTGCCATCCCCAGGTGACACCGCGTGTCCCCCCAGGCCATCAAGGAGTGCTCGGGGCCGGTGCTGTTCCGGCAGGACTCGCCCGAGATCGACCTGAGCTGCTCGGACGCCTCCTCCGACGTGAGCGGGGGGAGCCGGGGGTGGGAGGGGAGGGTCCCCGAGGGTCCCTGCCTGCCCCGCATCCCCCAAAAGGGACAGCCCGGGGGCTCCGCTGCCCCCCGATGGCTCCGCAGGAGGGTGGGGGGTCCTGGGTGGGGTCTGGGCTTGGGGACACGGGTGGGAACCCAAGTGTTGGATTCTGGATATGGGGTGCCAAGTGTCCCAGGTGTGGGGTCCTTGGTGCGGGGTCCTGGGTGGGATCCCGGGGATGGGGTCGCTTGTGTGAGACCCCGGGGATGGGGTCCCTGGTGTGGGATCCTGGGTGGGATCCCGGGGATGGGGTCGCTTGTGTGGGATCCCGGGGATGGGGTCCCTGGTGCGGGGTCCTGGGTGGGATCCCGGGGATGGGGTCCCTGGTGCAGGGTCCTGGGTGGGATCCCGGGGATGGGGTCCCTGGTGCGGGGTCCTGGGGGGGCTTCCAGCTGCGGGGGGCCCTGGTGCGGTCCCGGCTGTGCTCCCCCAGCCCCGCACCCTCTGACCCCCCCATCCCTCCGGCAGCCGGTTCTGATCCAGCGCGGCCGCTTCGGGCGCTTCCTGAGGAAGGTCCGGCGCTTCCGACCCCGGGTCAAGTTCGACGTYCGCCTGAAGGGCTCCGTGGGGCTGGGCTGAGCAATAAAGGAGCCACCGGGAGTGGCCGTGCGGGCACCGCGTCCTCCTGTCTCTGTCGCACGGGGAAACTGAGGCACGGCCGGGACACGGGGCTGCTCCSTCCTCAAGGGGCCGCGGGGTCGGACTGGGGACAGGGATGGGCTCGCTCTGGGGAGCCCCACCCAAAAAAGGGGCCACCGYCATCGCCAGGGTGTCACTGTCCCCATAGTCATTGTCCCCGCGGTGGCATCGTCCCCACTGCATCCTGTCCCCCCCCAAACCAGCAGCGATGGCAAAGGGAGCTGGGGAGGGGACACAGGGGACACCGTGAGCCCTCCGGGGAGCTGCAGGGCAGGGGCTGGGGGGTTCAGGTCCCGAGGGGACCCCCATGGTGGAGCCAGTTTGGGACAGGGACATTGTGGGTGCAGATTTAGGGGGCTCGGGGACCCCGAAAGCGGCTGGAGCAGGGTCACGGCTGTGAGGGACCCCACAGGCTCCTGGGGACAGGGAAGGACAATCCCAGGGCTCCAAGTCCCTGCAGGGGCCGGTGCCAGGAGGAGACCCCGGCGGTGCCCGTGTTGTGCCCATTTTGGGGGAGCTGCTCCTGCCCCCCCGGGTCCTTCTGTCACCAGCACCGTCCCCATCCCCGTGTCCCCCTTGTGGCGACAGTGGCAGGGAACGGCGCGGCAGGGCCGGGAAGCCGCTGGATTTGGGACGGGGCTGTCGGGGGTCCCGAGGTGGCAGCGCCTGCAGGGGGGGTCCCTTTGCCTCTGCACGGCCTTGGAGAGATGGGGGGACCCCAGATCTGCCCCAGAGAGCGCCCCCCACTCGTGACRCTCCCCTTTCATGACCCCCAGGGTGTTCCCAGCTCTCGCGGCTCCTTGGCTGGGCACGGGGGGATCTGGGGGGACCGGGAGCGCTCGGGGGTCCCCATTGGGACACTCAGGGTGACACCGGGAGTGATGCAAGGACCTTTATTGGCAGTCAAGGGGACACAGGGAGGGGACACAGGGAGGGGACACAGGGAGGGGACACAGGGAGGGGACACAGCAGCGTCACCCCTCAGGGTTTGGGTGCCTTGAGGTTGAGCCTGTCCCGGATCCAGATCCGCCCGCACTGGAAGAAGCCCCGGAAACGCTGCTTGACCTTGCCAAAGAAATCCTTGATCTTGGATTTCCAGCTTTGGCCAAACTGGGAAAACAAAGAGCAGGGTCAGACTTGTGGGGGGATGAGGAGGGGACCTGGGGACCCCCGGCAGCCGGGGGGACACGGAGCCATTCCAGCCCCTTCTCACCGCGGCCGGGGCCTTCTCGCAGGAGAGCTCCACCGTGGGCTGCTGCCCCTCCAGGAATGCGGAGCCCTGGCACCAGGTCACCGCCTGYGGGGCACAGAGGGGACGCAGGAGAGCCCAACCCCCTCGTGCCTCAGTTTCCCCACTGGGTGATCCCCAGGTCCCGCGGGATGAAGCCTCACCCCGAGCCAGCGGCTCTTGCAGTTGCTGGTGGCCATTCCCGGAGCCCTGCACGTGGTTTCCTCCAGGGTGAAGCTCAGCTCCTGCCGGCTCTGCAGGTCCGAGGGCTGGCAAAAGGGACAGGATCCATCGGGGATCCATCCCCCTCCCACAACGGCCCAGAAGCAGCCCCAGGAGGGGCCACATCCAGCCTGGAACGGGTCAGCCCCAAAACGGGGCAGATCCGCCCTGAGCGGGGCCGGATCCAGCAGCGCCCAGCCCTGAAGCTTCCCCTGGGAAGGGAGAGCTCGGCACYCACCCAGCCGGGCCGGGGCTGAGCCTCCCGCAGCCGCAGCACGTAGGGACCGACGGCCCTGGCGTTGAGCAGCTCCACGGCCGCCGCCACCACGTCCCCGTAGCTCAGGGACCGCGGCGGGGACGAGGACACGGCGGTGCCAGCCTGTCCCGGCGTGGCTCCAGCCTGTCCCGGCGTGGCTCCGCGTGGACCTGCCATGGAGGCTCCAGCCTGTCCCAGCATGGCTCCAGCCTGTCCCGGTGTGGCTCCGCGTGGATCTGCCATGGCGGCTCCAGCCTGTCCCAGCGTGGCTCCGCGTGGATCTGCCGTGGCGGCTCCAGCCAGCCCCAGCAGCCCCAGCAGCCCCAGCAGCAGCAGCGGTGGCAGCGCTCGGCTCGGCCCCATGGCGCTCCTGGATCCTGATCCAGCTCCCCAGCGCTTTTATGGGAGCTGTCCCAGGGGCTGGCACAGAGGGACGTTCCAGGGGGTGAATCTGGCCAGGAGCCCAGCCCAGCCCAGCCCTGCGGAGCCCAGGGCAGCGGGAGGGCTGTGCCGGTCACCATCGGTCAGCAGGGACACRGGGATTGGGGTCCCCATGCCATGTGTGAGCAGCGGTGACAGCGAGGACCCGGACCACACAAGGCCTGTCAGATTAAGCTCTTTTCTGACCTAGAGATGGGGCAACTGAGAGGTGTTTTAAAAATTTTTATTCCGTTTTCAGTCTTATGTGAAGGGTGAGACAACACAGATGTTATCATCCACACCATCACAATCGGAATCCAACTATTTCCTAATTACAACACATTATAAGCATTTCTTGGGTTATCAGCTTTTGCCACACCATGCTGTAAATATTTTAAAGCCAATCATCTAAAATTGCTTTTTAATCTTTCATAGTTCTATTTCTCCAAAATATCCGGTCTTATTTGCAAGGCCATCCTTTAAAACCTGTTCCTAGTTCCATTTCTCTCCCTCAGGAGCCTGTCCTGCTCCATGGCATTTCTGAGCCAGCATTTCTTGTCTCAGGGTTTGCACACAGATGCACACACTGTGTAACCCTCCTGCCAGGTTCTGAGAATTCTCCACAAACCCWTTTCCCACACTGGCAGAGCGTGGTGGGGATGGAAGGTCTGAGCCAGGTGAGGGTCGGGTTCTTCTCCCAGGRACAGGGACAGGACAGGGGGAAACAGCCCCAAGCTGGACCGAGGGAGGTTCAGGCTGGATTTGGGACAATTCCTTCCCCAAAAAGGGTTGGCCCAGCTGCCCAGGGCAGTGCTRGAGCCCCCATTGGTGAAGGGATTTAAAATCCCTGTGGATGTGGCCCTTGGGGACATGGGCAGTGCTGGGGGGATGATTGGGGTTTTTTTGCTCTCCGAGGACTTTTCCCCCTGATTCTCTGCAGACAGTCGGGGTTTTCCAGCCCGGGGGTGATTTATGGCCCGTCCCCTCTGCAAACAGGCGAGCAGGAAGCTCAGGAGGATGCAGGATCCTGCCCCGAGGGTGACCCTCGGCTCGGGCCCCCTGGAGCCACCCAGCAGTGAAAAACATCCTCATAAATCACCCGGGGACAAGGACACCGGGGGTGGCACCTGGAAGTCCCCAGGGAGGGACGGTGTCACTCACAGCCCTGCAGCAAACCCRGAACATTCCGGGTGCAGCCTCCCATGGAGAAGGGTGGGATGGATCATCCTGCMCCACATCCAGGCTCACCTCCGGGGATGGGGACCCAACTCATCCCCAGGGACTGATGGCTCTCGCTGCTTCCCTTCAATCTTTCCCAATTCCTTCCAAACTGCGCCCCGTTCCTTAAAAATTCCCTTTAAATTGTGTCATTCCTTCCAAATTCCTTCCCAGGTTCCCTCCTAAGTCTTCAATTCCTTCCCAATTTCCTCCAAAATCCTCCCAGCTCCTTCCAAAATCCTCAGCTATTCCCATTTCCCCCATGTAGCCCACYTAGGATTTAACAGCAAGAGTTTCAAAATARATGTAAAATATTTGAATTTCATTTTTAGCTGCCTGTGCCAGCCCTGAGCAGGCTCCAAAAAGCCACGAAATCCTCGGAAGCCATTTTGGGAATAAAGAAAGGGAAAATTCAGTGAGTTTTCCTTGGGGGATTTATTGGCCTCACTGCTTCCCTTCAAGTCTTTCCCAATTCCTTCCAAACTGCGCCCTGTTCCTTAAAAATTCCCTTTAAATTCTGTGATTCCTTCCAAATTCCTTCCCAAGTTCCCTCCAAATTCTTCAATTCCTTCTGAATTTCCTCCAAACTCCTCAGCTATTCCCATTTCCCCCATGTAGCCCACCTAGGATTTAACAGCAAGAGTTTCAAAATAGATGTRAAATATTTAAATTTCATTTTCAGCTGCCTGTGCCAGCCCTGAGCAGGCACCAAAAAGCCACAAAATCCCCGGGAATTAAAAAAGGGAAAACTGAGTGAGATTTTCTTGGGAAATTGTGATCCCCAGGATATCTCCCACCTCTGACAGGGACAGTGAATCCCACCCAAAACCAAACCCTGAGCCCCGAGCGGGGAAATCCCCTGCTCGTAAATCTGCCTCGGGTTTGTTCGCCCTCGCCAGGGCTGAGCTGTCCCTGCTCATCTCGGAACAGTGCCCCCAGGGAGAGGTAGGACACCATGCCCATGGCACCTAGGCAGGATAGCAGCACGCAGACAGCCCCAGGCGGGACAGCACTTCTTGAATGCTGCAAAGGACTTAGCGGGAGGAGATGCAGAGAATTGCAGAGAGGTGGCCTTTGAGTCACAGTAAAAGATATGGATTGTATAGGTATGGGCCTTGCACCGAGTAGTCCCGGCTGCTCTTGATGGGCTGCAGCTGTGATGTCCTTCAGTGGGCTGCAGCTGTGGCTAATGAAGATAGCTGGGATAAAAGGGGTGGGTTGGGCAGTCAGGGAGAGCCTTGAAGGAGCCCTGAGGAAGGAGGTGCAACATGTGGAAGAAGCATCTGGTGCTGTGAAGAATTGCCCCCAAGAAATCCCCAAGAGAAAGTATGGGACTCTTGAAATATGGCAACAAAAATTGCAGAGAGGGTCCCACTCAATCTCACATGGATGAAAGCAAAGGACCAGGAGCGCTCCTCTCCATGCAGAGACCAACGTGGTACGTTTATTTCCAAGGTGGGAAAGAGACTGTTGCCTCCTGGTGGGAGACTTTGAACCCGGGGAATGGGGGGCAGAGGATGAGGGGCACAGCCCATGGGACAGCAGTGAGGAGGGGTAAACCAGGGCAGAGAGCAGGGGAGGGTAGTGGGCAGAGGGGTGGCTGAAGGAAAACCATGTGGTAGGAGAGGGGAAGAACAAACCATGTGATATAACCTAAACTATTCAGTGCAATATAAAGACTATTCAGTGCAAATCTCCAGTCTCCCAGTGTGAAACAACACTAAACTATTTAGGGCAATGCAACAGGGGCCCGGCAGCCATCCCACCCTGTCAGTCACACACCCGGATGTGGSTTTGTACTGAGCTGATCCAAAAATACGGGAAGASTYTCTCAGTGAAGGTGGCCTCMAACTGCACGATCTGCGTGAGATCCTTTGCATTGTAGAAGGTCACTCGGCCCATTTCATAGTCCAGGCAGACCCTGATTCTCTGGAGTTTCTGGGGGAAACTGAGGCACGACCATCCTGGGCTCAAGGGCATCATCCCAAAAACGCAGAGTGTGCAGAGCGGCCTCAGCACCAATGGTGCCAGCCCCACCTCAGCCCAGCAATGCCGCTCCCGCAGCCAGGCCCCGCTGCCACCCGGGCTCCGCAAGGCCCCCGGTCCCAGGAGGGGCTGGGCACGGGGGGGATTTGGGGTCCCTGCAGCCCAGCGGCTCCGGGGTGCTGGCATTCGGCAGGGAAAGCACGGCTGGGCCCTCACGGAACCGCCCTGGGGCGTTTGGGTTGGAGGGGACACAGATCCCGTTCCACTCCACGGGCAGGGACACCTCCACCGCTCCCAGCCSCAGGGCCCAGCCTGGCATCCCTGCCAGGGATCCGGGGCGAAAAACGCCAATCACTCGGGGTTTGTTCAAATTTTAAAAGTTTAATAGCAATAAAATGGTTATAAAAATAGTGCTAYAATTAGAGTAATAATAATTTGGACAGTTGGAATGAGGACAATATGAGACAATAGAGACAAAGAGTTATGGACAGTCTGGGTACCTCTTTCTGGGCAGCACGAGCCCGAAAAAAGGACAAACGCTAACAGAGGATTAACCCTTAAAAACAATTTGTTGCATATTCATACACTTCATACACGATGCATAAATTCCATTCAAACACAGGATTCTGTCTGGTCATCCTCAACTTCTTCCTCTGGACCCTAACAGTGCCTTAGAGGTGGGAAGAAGTTCGTTTCTTCTGATAATGGAGCAATAAATTCTATTTCTCTGAAAGATTCAGGTGTTCTGCGGCTGCTGTCTCACTGTGAGTCCTTTCTTTAAAAAAGTATCTTACATAGCATAGGTCCTACTTTAACATTTTTTTATAACCTAAAACTACATTTAACACAGTACTTAAGGGAATTAATACAGCATTACTTTCTAACACACAACACATATAATATTCATTTTCATATTTGTGAAAAGCCAATCATAAAATACGCATTTTTCACAGGCAGCCCCAGCTGCTCCGGGAATTCCCAATTCCCAATCTCCCATCCGTCCCTGCCCTCTGGCAGTGGGAGCCATTCCCTGGGTCCTGTCCCTCCATCCCTTGTCCCCAGTCCCTCTCCAGCTCTCCTGGAGCCCCTYCAGGCCCTGCCAGGGGCTCTGAGCTCTCCCTGGAGCTTCTCCTCTCCAGGGGAACATTCCCAGCCCTCCCAGCCTGGCTCCAGCCCAGCAGCAGCTCCGGGGYCTGCTCTGGATCTCTCCGTGTCCCAGCCCGGTCCCAGCCCGGTTCCCGTTTCCCGCTCCGGGCCCGTCCCCGGTTTCCACGGCGACGACACCGCCCTGGTCTCCATGGCAACCACGCGGGGGGCGTGGYCACGCTGGTGAACACGCGCGGGCGCTTCCGCGTTAGGCCACGCCCCAAYCGTCACCTCGCGCCTTGACCCGGAAGTGGCGCGTTCCCGCGCTCAATGGGCGCCGCCATGTTGGGAGGCCGCACTGCATCCGGGCAGCGCGGCGGGCGCTGTGATTGGCGGAGCGCGGCACGTGACGTGCAGCTCGCACTGYGGTTGGGCGGCGGTGCCGCCGCTTCCGCGCGGTGCGGGTTGGGGCTCCCGGGGGGAACCCGGGATGGGGGAAAGGTAACGGGGAGCCCCGGCCCTCAAACCACGCCTGGAGCTGGGACACAGCGGCTTCCGAGACATTTCACCGGTTTTATTGCTTTAAAGTCCCGTTTCACTRTCCGCCAACACTGAAAGGCGGGAATTCCTTACAGGAATTGCAGATTCATGGAATTGCTGAGATTAACAAAGCCTCAGAGATGCCCGAGTCCAAGCCCAGCACTGCCCCATGTCCCCARGTGCCACATCCACAGGGCTTTTCAATCCCTGCAGGGATGGGGACACCACCCCTGYCCTGGGCAGCTGGGCCAGGSCTGGAGAGCCCCTTCCAAGAGGAACATTCCCAATATCCCACCCAAAGCTGCCCTTGAGGCCGTTCCCTCTGGTCCTGTTCCCTGGGAGCAGAGCCTGACYCCTCCTGGCTCCAACCTTCCTCCAGGGAACTGCAGGAGCCACAAGGTGCCCCCTGAGCCTCCTCTTCTCCAGGATGAGCCCCTCCAGCTCCCTCAGAAGGATTTGGGATCTGGCAGGAGAATGCTGAAAGCCCAAAGTCAGCACCCYCCAGCTGTCAGGAACATCCTGCTGCCAAAACCAGCAGCAGCCAWGGCRGGAGCATCCYGAATTCAGGCAGCCCAGATTTTCCCCAGGCCACCCCCAGTTCCATGGAGAACTGGGAAAGGGAATGGATCCATGGGCTCAGTTTGTTTGAATTTGTTGGAGCTTCCTTCTGTCCCCGTAACAGCACCCGGCCCCTGGAGGGGCATTGGAGAACATCCCAGAAAACACCTGTTCCTTGTCATGATCCAATTCCTGAGGTTCCACAAGCTGCTGGGAATTCAGGCCAGGCTGGATTTCCCAGGAAAACACTTCCACAGGACTGGAACTAAACCTTCCTTTGGCCTTCCCCACATCCACCCCTCCACCCAACCCAACTGACCCTTCCTGGCACAACTTGAGGCTTTTTCCCCTCATCCTGTCCCTTTTCCTTGGCACTGCTGGCAACTASACAACCTTTAAAATGTATTTTATTTCTCTAGTCAGGCTCAGTTTGCCTTTGCCTTAGAGAAGGGAATTWGAGGAATATTTTTTGAGGGTATTGTTCCTGTCTGTGAGGCCTGATAAACTTAACATCTCAACAAACTGGGAGTAGCCCAAAAGAGGCCCAAAAAGATAACAACCATCAGCAAACATAGAGAAACATCTACCCCAGACCCCTGGAGCTGGAAAACTCTGATTAAGAAACTGAATTGTGAGAACTCTGCAATTTGGAACCAATGAGCACTGAACCAATGGATTTCTGTGGGTTTTGAACTGGATAAATTTTGGGGAAAATCGAGTAAAATTCACCTGCCATGAGATGATTTTCTCTGCACACTCAGGCCACGTGGGGGTGAAACAATTTCTGTTGCACATCCCAGCCAGACATAAGGCAGTGCCTTGTCTAACAGCAAAATTGTTGTAGAAGGGTTTTTGTTTTTCCCATCACTTTGGTGACAGGAGCACAGCCCGACCCCTGGCTGGTTTTTAAAGATGGATTTAACATCCCTTCCAACCCAAGCCCATGCTCACTTTTCCTTCAGGATCCCATGCTCACTTTTCCTTCTTTCCTCCTTTGAGCCACACGAATCCTCCCCTTTCCCACTGCTTTTCTCCAAAGCCTCTCAACCAATCCCAGTTCAGGGCAGGCCCCACATTCCCAGTTTTACATCCCCCAATCCACCTCTGCCATGTTTCTCCTCCCAAACCCCCTGGAACTGGGGGGATTGAGTTCTGTGCCTCAGTGAATCCAATCCCAGTTTCCCCCCGGGAGTCAGCGCTTCTTCATCTCGGTCAAGTTGTCGATCTGGATGATGATGGGCCAGATGCTCTTCCCTGGGGGGACCCCCTGGAGCTCCAACTTCTGGCACATGGAGTCCAGTATGTACCTGACTGCCTTCAGCACGTTCCGGAACACGTGCTGGAGCGACACCTCCTGCAATTTCTGGCCTTCTGTGCATCCTTCAAGCTCCTGCCTGGCACCGGGATGCTCCAGAGGCTTCACTGCCTTCTCCGCCCCTGCATCCAGGCTTAGGGCAGGGGGTGACCCTCCAGTTCCCGAAGTCCCCTCCGGGGCACGCTGCGTGTCCAATGTCACCCCCTCAGCATTCCCGGCGCTCTGGAGCTGGCGCGGCGCGGCCGCATCCGTCGGAGGACAAACSCCGGGGTTCGTCCCCTGCGCGGCGCCGCCGTCGGAGCTGGAGCGGTCTCTCCACGGAAACCCCAACCTCCAGTAGGGCTGGTAGCGCCGCAGGACCTCCCTGGCTCTCCGGAACGTCCTGCGCCTGCGGCATTGCCGGCACGCCAGCTGGCGCCGCGCGGCCTGGAGGGAGCTGACCTCGCGTTTCCTCCCGGCCTTGCGGCTCCTTCTGCCCTCGCGGTTCCTCCGGGCCTTGCGGCTCCTTCTGCCCTCGCGGTTCCTCCGGGCCTCGCTTCTCCTCGTGCCCTCGCGGCTTCCCCCAGCCTCGCGGCTCCCCCCAGCCTCGCGGCTCCCCCCAGCCTGGAGCTGCTGGCAGTAGTTGTGTTCCCACAGGCAGCAGGGCTGGGGGGCGCAGGGCGTGCCCGGCTCGCTCCGCAGGCAGTAGCCGTGGTCCTTCGCCGCCGCCGCTCGCAGCTCCTCCACCCGCAGCCCCCGGGTCCCCGGGAGAAGCGTTGCCTCTCCCAAGGTGTGTCTGTGGTTTTGGGCATTCCCRTGATTCCTCTGCCCAGGGCCATCCCAGAGCTGTACCCGAGGACGCAGGCTCTGCTGTTCCATCATGGAATGAACAGGGAATGTCTCACTGTGGGTCAGGTCTTCCATGAGYTCAGGTTTATCCTCCACTTCCTCCTTCACAGGCCATGGCTGGGTTTGGCTCCCCACTCCACTGTCTGCTTCCGATGGGGCTTCGCTCCTTCCAYTGTGACAGCCAAACTTCTGGAAGTTCCTGTCCTGGAGACACCCCAACATGCTCCATCCTGCTGGGAGAGGGGTGGGAAAGGGTTGGATCATTCCTGGCTGGAGCAGGGAGAGGAACATCCCTTCTTCCCAGTCCGGGACTGCCTGGGCTCCACATCCCAACCTCTGCCAGACATCAGGGGAGCCCTGCAGTGGGAGAAGCCCTGGGAGTGGCCCARGGATGGGGCTGGAGCAGGAGGGAGCAGGACTCACCTGGACACGAGGTCTCCAGCCCCTGGTACCTGCTGGCTCTGGGCCACCAGCCAGAGGAAGGCTCCTCCAGCCAGCTCTCAGTGTGTCCTGCAGGGATAACAGCAGACATCACCAGCCAGGCTGGAAATCCTGACTCTCCACAGCCATGGGAATGAAGGAAGAGCCCTGTCCTTGTCCCCACCAGGAATCCTGACTTCTCCACAGCCACGGGGATGGAGCAGGAAGCCCCGACCCCATCCTGGATGCGGATTCCATCCCACAGGGTCGGGATATTGCTGCTCACCTGGGGATGAGGAGATCCACGGCTCTTCCCCGCGCTCCAGCCGGTGCAGGATGTCGGGCTTGGGGCCTGGATAACCTGGGAATGGACAGAGGGTGTTGGACTGTCCCTGATCACAGGAAAACCAAGGACTGGGACACCCCAGCTGTGCCTCACCGTGCATGAGAACACCTCTGGGATGTGGGAAGAGTGAGGAAGACACCAGAGGTGCTGCCAGAGAGGGAGATTTATTCCTGAGAGCCCTGATGGAAGTGTGGCAAGTTCCACAGCTTCCCAGTTCCACTGACAGGCTTTCCCAGCAAGGGAATGTCTCCTGTTCATCCCAGGGGTGGGATACCCCACTGTGCTCCCTGATCTTAGGGAATCATTTCCAGGGGTGCTCAAACCCAGACCCAAATCCTGCCTTTTCCAGCACTAAACTCCCTGATCATCCCCTAAAAAGGAAAACTCCTCACAGGAAGGGTTGTCCAGCCCTGGAGGGATTGGAAAGCTGTGAGGATGAGGCACTTGGAGACATGGATTAGTGGTGGCCTTGGCAGTGTTGRGGAATTGYTGGATTCTGCCATCTCCAAGGCCTTTTCTGACCTCAGCCACTCTGGGATTCTGGGATTCAGCGCTCTGGAAGGCGCTGGGGTGGGAACTGAGGGAAGGCCTGCCCAGGGAGGTTCCCAGGATTACCTAGGGAGGTCAGCAGCTCGTAGGTGTCGGACACGACRTCCCGGTACAGCTCCCGCTGCTCCGCCGTGAGCGCGTCCCACTCGGCCCGGCTCAGCAACACCACCACGTCCTCGAAGGCCATCGGCTTCTGCCACGGGATCAGGGATCACAGCT
>JACDOX010000445.1:40227-67320 GCA_014549065.1 Cardinalis cardinalis | reverse complement strand
GGCATCGGTTTCCTGCCTGTTCCTCTTGTCCTGTTGCCAGGTCCCACAGCGAAGAGCCAAGGTCTATCAGTCCCATCCTATCTCCATCCCCATCCTGGTTTCTATCACATCCACATCCCCATCCACCCCCATTCCATCCATCCATCCATCCATCCATCCATCCATCCATCCATCCATCCATCCATCCATCCATCCATCCATCCATCCATCCATCCATCCATCCATATCCCCTCTCACCCCCATTCCACCCTACTCCTATTCCATCCTCATCCCATCCATCCCCAGCCCTGCATGAGGACCACAGCTCCAGCTCTCAAATCCCCAGTGCCCAGCAACCTCCAGTGCCATTCCCAGAGGCCCATCCAGACCCCCAATCCCATCCCACCCCATCTCAGACTGGGACTGCAGCCCCCCAGCAGCAGCTGACACCCCCACCCAGTGTTCCATTCTCACTCTTCCATCACTCCATCCCATGGATCCCGTTCCTGGTGCTGCCCACCCAGCCAGACCCGGCAGGACCCTCCCAGAGCCCCCTCAAGGAATCCACRTGCAGCATCCTGGTTTCTACAGCATCTATTGGCACTCTCCAGAAAAGGGACCCGCTCCCAGCATCCCACCTGCCCCACCAGGGCTTGGGAACAAGGAGCCCCCTCACATGGGCTGGGCAGGTATCTCCTGTCCCCACACCAGGGCAGGGGAGCCAGAAAATGTTGTCCATGTTCCAGCCTTCATCTGGAGAGGGAGAGAGGGGAGAAGGTCTGACAGTGGCCTCCGGTCCCCAGGAGGTCACTTCAAAATCCAGCAGCATCATTGCATCCCTGGGAGTCACTTCAAGGTCCAGTAGCACCATCCTGTTCTTGGGAGGTCACCTCAAGGTTCAACAGCAGCATCTTATTTCTGGGAAGACACCTCAAAATTCATCACGTATCCCATCCCTGAGAGGACACCTTAATGCTCAGCAGCAGCAGCATCCCATTCTTCACCTCAAGATCAGACARCAGCCTCCTGTCCAACAGAGGTCAACTTAAAGTCCATCAGCAGCACCCTGTGTCCGGGACGTCACCTCAAAGTCCATCAGCAGCATCGTGAGAGGTCACCTCAAGCCTCTGGGAGGTCACCTCAAATTTCAGCAGCAGCTTCCCAGCCCTGGGTGTGCACCCTGAGATCCAACAGCAGCCTCCCGCTCCGGGAGGTCACCTCAAGGACCCACAGCAGCGCCCCATCCCTGGGGGGTCACAGCCTGGCTTCCCACGCCGTCTCCTGCCGCGGGKGCCGCCGCGACGGGCCCCGGGTTGGCGCAGGTGAACGGCCGCTCCTGCCGCCGGTGGATCCTCTGGTGCGCCTTGAGGTGGGAGAACCTCTTGAAGGTCTTCTGGCAGATGCCACACTGGTGGGGCCGGACGCCCATGTGCATCCAGTGCTGCCGGACAAAGTCCGAGACCCAGGTGAAGCTGCGGTTGCAGCAGGGACACAGGATGAGGTGGTGGCCGGAGTGCCGGCGCTGGTGCACCGTCAGGAAGACCTGGTTGGAGAAGCTTTCCCGGCAYTCGGTGCACGTGTACATCACTTTTCCAGGCGGCAGCGAGCACCGGGCAGGGCCGGGCTCCTGCCACACCGTGCCGCAGTCCCTGCTCGGGGCTTGTGGCTGCGAGGACGGGCACAGGGTCTGGCTRGGACACTCCTCTGGCTTTGGGGCCTGGCAGGTGCTGTTGGCTGCCCAGGTTTGGGGCTGGGATGTTGGGCACTGGGATGATGGGCATGGCCCCTGGCTGGGACATGCCTTTGCATCCAAGGGTTGGCAGGTGCTATTGGGTGCCCAGGTTTGGGGCTGGGATGATGGGCATGACCCCTGGCTGGGACATGCCTTTGCATCCAAGGGTTGGCAGGTGCTATTGGGTGCCCAGGTTTGGGGCTGGGATGATGGGCATGGCCCCTGGCTGGGACACGCATTTGCACCCAAGGGCTGGCAGGTGCCACTGGGTACCCAGGCCTGGGGCTGGGATGTTGGGCACGGTGTCCCTTGGGTGGGACATGCATTTGCATCCAAGGGCTGGCAGGGGCCATTGGGTGCCCAGGCTTGGGGCTGGGATGTTGGGCACGGTGTCCCTTGGGTGGGACACGCATTTGCATCCAAGGGCTGGCAGGGGCCATTGGGTGCCCAGGCCTGGGGCTGGGATGTTGGGCACGGTGTCCTACCAGGACACTCCTCTGGCTTTGAGGCCTGGTACGCCCCGTTAGCCGGCCAGGTTTGGGGATGGGGTGCTGGGAATGGCACCTGGCTGGGACACACCTCCAGCTCCGAGGGCTGGCACGTCCCGTTGGCTGCCCAGGCGCGGAGGTGCCGCCTGATTTTCTTCTTGGACATGAACTTGCGGTCGCAGTGGACGCAGACATAGGGCACCCAGTTGGTGTGGCCACGCTGGTGGATCAGGAGGTTGATCTTCAGCAGGAAGGTCTTCCTGCAGATGGGGCAGGAGTAAAAYTCCCGGGTGGAATTTCGCTGCCAGGCCATGGGCCGGCCCACRCAGGAATCCTTCTCCAGCTCCCCTGGGCTGGGATCTGCCTGTTCTGTCGTTCTGTGGACATCTGGTGTCACCTCCTTTCCTGGTTCTTCAGGAATGTCGGCCACCAGATCCTGGCCACTATTCCCTGAATCTTTCACAGCTTCCTCTTCCTGACCCTTGTCCTCTTCCAGACCCTTAGAGGGAGTTTTGGGCATTGACGGCTTCTCTGCAGCAACCTCCTCCTGTGGCACCTCCATTGGGATCCCCRCTTCAGCATCTCCTGGGAATTTTTTAGAATCCAAACATCATTTTAAACATGGTTTTAAGGCATGAACAGCAAAGGGCTTTGCTCCCACCCTCCCTCCCTCACTTCCCACCCTGTTCCCAGCCAGCACAAATCCCACTCTCCTCTTCCAGTTCAGTCTCTGGACTGTGTAAAAGCCAGGAACAGCCACAGCTGACCCCTGTAGACACCCCAGGAACAGTTTGAGGTGGAAAACATCACCCAGGGGGACAGGGGACTCTGACAACTACCCTGAGGCTTGTCTGGGCAGGGGCCCCGATGCCATGCTGCATCCCAAACAGTTTCAGGGCTGGTAACAGGATTTGCTTCCCTTTCCTGGAAGCCCCAAGCCTGGAGAGGGGCCCAATAGACCCCCCCAAGCTGCTGGCCCCACCAAGGAGGGCCAAGGGTTCTGCCCCAGTACCTGCAGCAGGGGGAGAGCAGTTCTGACCCACGGCTTCCTGACAGTGCACGGAGAGCGGGCGGGGAGGGGACGGGGTYGGCTGGCTGAGATCTGCCAGGACAGCAGTGGCTTCCAGAGGGACAGGTGCTGTGAGGGCAAGAGCAGTGATAAGGGTGGGTAAGGAACAGCCAGGCAGGGGTCCAGGACCCCTCACAGCAGCAGCAGGATTTGCCAGGCACTCACGTGTGCTGCAGTTCTCTGGGACCGCTGGGCTCCTGCTTTCCTCCATCAGGTTCCCACTCTCCTCTGCTGGGCTCCCACTTTCCTCTGCTGGGCTCCCACTTCCCTTTGCTGGGCTCCTGTTATCCTCTGCTGAGCTCCTGTTTTCCTCTGCTGGGCTCGTGTTGTCCTCTGCCAGGCTCCTGTTTTCCTCTGCCAGGCTCCTGTTTTCCTCTGCCGAGCTCCTGTTATCCTCTGCTGGGCTCCTGTTTTCCTCTGCTGGGCTCCTGTTATCCTCTGCTGGGCCCCTGTTATCCTCTGCTGGGCTCCTGTTATCCTCTGCTAGGCTCCTGTTTTCCTTTGCTGGGCTCCTGTTATCCTCTGCCATGCTCCTGTTTTCCTCTGCCACATCGCAGATTTCCTTTATCAGGTTCCCTCTTATCTCCACTAGGCTCCAGCTCTCCTCCACCAGGTTTTTGCTTTCCTCCACCAGGTTCTTGCTTTTCTCTGCCACATTCTCGTTTTCCTCTGGCTCCCTGCAGCCCCTCTCCAYTGTCTCTGTCTCCAGCAGTGCATCATTGCTGGTGCAGGTCTGMAGGGCTGGCTCTGTGAAGGACAAGGACATTTGGATTCACCAGCAGCCAGTGAAAAATCCCATTCCAGAGGGTGTCAGGATCCCTCACACCCAGCAGCTGATGGGGCAGGGGCTTCCAGGCTATCCACATGTCCCAGCAGGAGTTCCCTCACAGCYGACACATCCCTGGGAGTRYCCCAGGCTGGAAAAGGCTTGGAGCAACCTGCACTAGTGCAAGGTGTCCCGGGCTTGGAAAGAGATGAGCTTTAAGATTCCTCTCATCCCAAACCCAAAATTCTGGGATTCTGGGATTCACGGTCCCAGTGAGCAGCCAGAAGCTGGTGGCACAGAAGGAACCCAGTGTCACCCACCTACAGCCAGCACCTCTGGGGACACCTCTGCTGCCTCTGGCTCCGATTCCAGCGGCGTGCTCAGCTCGTCACCTTCCAGCTGCAGTAACAGCTCAGGCTTGGACAGGGCAGAGTCTGGGCAAGGGCAGGACAGACATCAGGAACATGATGGGACAAAAACTCYGCACCCACAGCTGGGCAACAGAGCCAGTCCCAACCCAGGAAACTTCATCTCCAACYGCGGCCACGACGGGAGTTATGGATACAGACAGGAAACAGCAGGCAGAGCTGACAGGGAGTGTGGAGAACAGCCCCTGACAGCCCCCTGGGAACAACTGCACGAAAACCCATCCTTGATCTGCCCCTGCTACAGAATTCCCTGCTCTCCCAGAAATTCACCTTGCAGATRGGAAAATACCCTGAATGATGGGAATTGTGAGGCTCCTGACTGCATGAGGGCAGTGCTGAGGGACCACCTTGAATCCYGGGGGCAACKCTGGGCCCCTCAGGCCAAGGAAGACATTGAGGGGCTGGAGTGAGTCCAGGGAAGGGAACAGACCTGGGGAACAGAGCACCAGGAGCTGGGGGGCCCAGCCTGGAGAAAAGGAGGCTCAGGGGGGACCTTCTGGCTCTGCACAGCTCCTGACAGGAGGGGACAGCCAGGAGGGAATCAGGACCTGCTCCCAGGGAACAGGACAAGAGGACACAGCTCAGGTTGGATTGTAGGGAAAATTCTCATGGAAAAGGGTGTCCCAGGCAGAGAATTTTGGAGGTGACAACCCAGGGAGATGATAACACCAACAATGTACCTGTTCTCCAAGAGGAAAAGACACCAAGCACTTACTACCCTGTCCTGTGACTCCCTGCCACGCTCCACACGCTGCCGGCGGGGACAGGGGAAAGGGAGGATTATTTGAGAGCTGGAGATTGCAGCAAAAGGCAAAGAGGCAGAGAAAGGACCCCAAGAGAGCTCCCTGGGGCTGCCAAACCGGCGCAAACGCAGCCTACACAGGGACACCAGCATCTCGTAGTTGCCTTCCATGACGCTCCGGTACATTTCCTTCTGTCCCTCGTCCAGGCTTGCCCACTCCTGCCGGCTGAACCGCACTGCCACATCCTCGAACCGCACCGGGACCTGCAGCACCGGCTGGGATGGGGGACAGGGCAGCGAGCCCGAACAACTCCCAGACCCTCCCAGCCCTTCAGTAGCTCCAAAATCCCCTTACGGAGTCTCCCTTGTTTATTCCCAGTCTCCTMAACCAGCCTGCTCCCAGCAGCACACTGGATTCATCCCCAGCCTCCTGGGACCCAACGCAGCTCCCTCAACAGCTCCCAGATCCCCAGGAGTCCCACGGATTCATCCCCATTTTCCTGAAACCCACTGCTGCCCCCTGAGGAGCCACTCGAGCTGCTCCCGGCCAGCCGGGAATCCACTGGATTCCCATCCCGTCTCCTGAAGCCACCGCAGCCCCCTCAGGAGCCCCCCAAACCGCTCCCAGCCCTCCGGAGCCCCACGGGCCATCCCCAGGCTCCCCCCAGACACAAACCCTCCTTCCAACAGCCCCATAAGAGACCCCCAGCCTCCCCTTCAACCTCCCACCAGCCCCTCAGTGCCCCCCCCAGTCTCGCTTCCAACCTCCAGCCCCACAATGACCCCATAAGTGACTCCCCCATCCCACTCCCAGCCCTCCTCGCCACGCATCACTCCCTCAGCCTCACCCTCAGCCCCACAAGCGACCCCTCCTCAGCCCCTCCAGGGCTCCCCCGGTTCGCCCATCGCGGCCCTCACCCCGTGGAGCTGCAGGGCGGCGAGGGGCAGCTCCCGCAGCGCCGCCTCCGCCCGCTCCATCCGCCGCTCCAGCGCCTCGAGGCGCGCCTGGAGCTCCGCCATGGCCCCGCGCCGCCGCCACCGGGGCGGGACCGCACGGGACACGCCGCCCCGCCGGAGGGGCGGCACCGAGCCCAGGAGGGGTGGGCTGGATGGATGGACGGATGGAGGGAGGGAGGGATGGGCGGTGGGATGGGTTGGGAGGGCGGCACCGAGCTCCTCCAGGGGTGGGTTGGTTGGATGGATAGATGGAGGGATGGGTAGGGAGGGCGGCACCAAGTTCCTGGAGGGATGAGTTGGTTGGATGGATGGGGCGGTGGGATGGGTTGGGAGGGCGGCGCCGAGCCCCAGGAGGGGTGGGTTGGATGGATGGGGCGGTGGGATGGGTCGGGAAGCGGCTGAGTGGCAGCTCCCGGAGGGTCGGGGTCGGGCACGGGGTGTGGCTGCAGGACGGGGCCSTGCTGGGCTCGGTGTTGTTTGCCCGCTTCATCMCTGGCCTGGGTGAAGGGGTCTCTGAGGGCTCAAAGCTGGGAGGAGTGGCTGAGCACCCCGAGGGCTGTGTGGCCCTTCAGAGGGACCTCGGCAGGTTGGAGAGACAGGCAGAGAAGAAACTTCTGGAATTCAACAAGGGCAAGTGCAGGTGCTGCAGCTGGGGAGGAGCAACCCCAGGTACCTGCACAGGCTGAGGGTGACCTGCTGGAGCAGCTCTGCGGGAAAGGAACTGAGGGTCCTGGGTGACAATGAGCTGTCCCTGAGCCAGCAGAGTGTGCTGGGGAAAAAAGGCCAAGGAGATCCTGGGGTGCATTGGGAAGAGCATTCCCAGCAGGTCAGGGGCGATCCTGCCCGTGCTSAGCCCTGGAGGCACCTCTGGGTGCTGTGTCCAGCTCTGGATCCTCCGGACAGCAGGGACAGGAGCTCCTGGAGCTGAGCAAGGGCCTGGAGCATCTCGGTGCTGAGGGAAAGGGTGAGGGAGCAGGGGCTGCTCAGCCTGGAGAGGAGCCCCAGCTGAGAGGGGCCTCAGCCCTGGGTGTCCCCGTGTGTCCCTGGGTGTCCCTGGGTGCAGGGAGGGTCAGAGCAAGGCCAGGCTCTGCTGCGGGGAGCCCAGCAATGGCACCAGAGCCACAGGCAGGGACTGATCCCAGGAATTCTCCCGGCACAGAAGCCAGAACTTCTGCCCTGGGCAGTGCCCAGCCCTGAGCAGAGACCAGAGAGGCTGTGGATCTCCTCCCTAGGAATATTCCAGACCTGTCAGGATGTAGTCCTGAGCCCTGTGCTCCCTGCTGGAGCAGGGAGGTGCCAGCAGTGACCCACTGTGGTCCCTTCCATTCAGGAATTCTGGGATTCTGTGTCCTGCGRGGAAGCGCCGCTGCGGTGGAACCCCGAGGGGTTTGCTGCCCCTGCGATCAGCATCAGCCCCTTCCCGCTGACTGACAGCTGTCAATCACTGCGGGGGCTGCCGGCCGGCGGGGGCCGCTGTGGCGGCGGCGGAAGCGGAGGAGGAAGAGGAAGCGGCGCTTCTTGGCGGCAAGGGAAGGAAAGGCGGCGGCGGGGCAGGGCAGGAGCGGCGGCGGGCGAGGGCCGCTCCGAGCGGAGAGCTCCAGCCGCGGTGCGGGAGGCACGGGAAGGAGCGGGCCGGCCCCGGTGTGCGGCGGCCGAGGCGAGGCTCTCCCGGCCCGCTGTGTGCCTTGGGCAGCCCCGGTGCCGCGGCCCGTCCCTGCGCTCCGCCGCTGCCCGTGCGGCGATGGAGCTGGCGGGCGGCAGCACCATCTCGCTGTGGACCGTGGTGGCGGCCGTGCAGGCGCTGGAGCGCAGCGTGGCCGCACACGCGTCCCGCCTCTTCAGCCTGGAGCACCGCGCCGGGAACAGCGAGAAGAAGCACCTGGACTGCGAGAAAATGGTCGGGGAGTTCGGGAACCAGCTGGAGAGCAAGTGCGCGGCGCTGGGCACCCTCGTCCAGGAGTACGGGCGGCTCCAGAAGCGCCTGGAGAACATGGAGAACATGCTGAAGAACAGGAATCTCTGGATCCTGCGGCTGCCCCCCGGGCTGGAGGCCCCCAAGGTAACGGATGGGTCTTTAAGGGGCCTGGGGGGGACAGGAACAGCACAGAGGCTCCTCTGCTCCTCACCTCTCCCGGTAGCCTTCCGCCATGGAAATTATTCCACGATCTCTGCCGAGATTTCTTCTGTCGCCTGTCGTGCCAAGGCACGAAGCAGGAAGTGATTCTCCTATGTATTGTTAGATTCAGTTGGTTTTCCCTACTAAAGGATGGCCTGTCACGTTTTTACCAACAGCGGGAAGTTCGTCCCCACTCTGAGGTCCCCAATGGGATCAGGCTCCAGGGGAAATTAAGAATATTGTGGAATACACAGTTTATCTCCCAAAGTTTAGCAAAGATCCAAAGTGTTACTCYCAGTGTCCAGAGGATGCCCCAAGGCAGGAATTTTCTTTCCCTGACGCCTGGTAGCAGGGATAAGTAGGGAGTAGGATTCTCCGTGTTCCAGGAGCCATGCTGAGTGTCACTYTTGGGATTGCAGGCCCCGGCTGTGGCGTTGGAAAACGATGCCACCGGCTTTTCCACTCAGGAGTGGGAGAACCTGGAGGAGTGGCAGAGGGAGCTGTATGGAAAGGTGCTGACAGGGAAGAGAGAAGCCCTGGTCCTGCTGGGTGAGTGTTGCTGTTGCGTCAGTTATCAGCACTTTCTGGTTAGGGAATCTTTCCCAGACGTGGGAAGCAGATTTGTGAGAACACAGAGAGACCGCTGCCTGTGTTTGAGGACTCTCTGTGCTGCCCAGCCGTGCGCTGTAGCTGCTGGAGCTGGTTTGGGGAGCACAGCTGGGTGTGTTCCTCCCTGTGCATGCAGCACAGAAACACTCATTCCTTTCTCTGTTCCTTGTCAGACGATGTCATCTCCGAACCTGCCCTCCTGTCCCGGCTCCAGGCAGGAGAAGCGCCCTGCAGTGAGGAGGAGGCAGCTCCTGGAGAGATCCCAGCAGAACCAGGTGCAGGCCAKGGATGAATTAAAGCTTTAATCCTGAGGGTGAGGGTCGTGTGGCGCTGTCACCACACAGAGGCTGGCACGAGGTTGTGGTCCTGGTTTGCTCAGAGGGAGCTTCTTGGATCTCGAAAGGAGCAGGTCCAGGGGGAGTAACAGAGGGTGATAAAAAATGTAACAGGTTTGATTTTTAGAATTACAAGGAAGCCTTGTGTCACATCCTCACTTCTTGGCTGTGAGGATGGTGAGGCCCTGGCACAGATCGCCCTGTGGCTGCCCTGGATCCCTGGAGGTGTCCAAGGCCAGGTTGGACAAGGCTTGGAGCAATCTGGGATAGTGAAAGGTGTCCCTGTCCATGGCAGAGRGTGGAGCAAGTTTAACCCAGACYCTCCTGSGGTTCTGTGATCTGATTCCATGGTTTCTGGCATTGGCAGAGGCTCTGCTGTTTGAACTCAACGTGAGCAGCTGGGACAGCAGAGAAGCACAGGAAAACCAGGAGGGAAGAGCAGGGCTGGCCGAGCCTGGCCATGGTGAGTGTTGTGGAAGGGGCTGGGCTCGGGGGTGTGGAGAACCCTCTGGAACTGGGGGAACAGGGGGAACCACTTCCCTGCAGGACAGAGCAGAGCTCCCAGGAGCGGGAAAGGAAGGTGCTGGAGAGGCTGTGTGTGGCAGCAGGGCGGGTGAGTGGGCACAAACTTCTGGGGCAGCTGGGGAGGAGTCCAGTGGGGCTGTGGTAGCCAGTAAAGGAGTCTCCTCTTTGCCAGTAAAGGAGTTTCCTCTTTTCCTCAGCAGACTGCAGCATTCCAGAGCGGAGCTTTGCTGTCACCGTGAAGCAGGAAGAGGAGGAAGAGCCACATGCAAAGGAGCAGGGAGCCATGGAGGGTGTGGAGTTCTCTGAGCTTGGTGTGGGTGAGTTCTGAGCGATCCCACAGCGCCCTGTGCTGCTGGGGGGGTGGGAATCCCTGACATTCCTGCTGTGGGACAGTGTGCTGGGGTGTGGGGGCTGAGGGGAGGCAGTGGAGAGACAGCAGGAGCCATGCTGAGGTGGGGAGTGGGCAGGAAGCCTGGAGAGAGATTTATTTTTGGGAAGGTGAAAGAGCTGGGAGGTTGAGGCACTGCAGGTGAGGATTCTGGCACACCTGGAATGRATCCCTTGGAATATGAGGAATCAGTAAGTTGAGAACAATTCAGGGCAGGGAGCTTGTTTCTATTTGAAAAATGCTGATTAAATTTGCAGCAGCAAAGACTTGATTCTTAATTAAAATAACATTAAGCCTGTGAAGTTCTAAATACTTTCTTTCGATCTTTTTTATTTTTCACATCATTTTTTCCTGCTATAAAGGGTAGTTTGTAGAATTGTACCTTATGGATGGAGAGACAGAAGTTGACCTCAAATCAAAAAAACCCCATGGTGTTCAATTGCTTTTAATTGTTTGTCAGTACTGTGGTGGAACCTGAGCAGGAGAATGGTTCTCCATATGTGTATCCAAGATCCAAACAGGCCTGAAGTGTAAAAATGTCKAAAAATAGGGTGTAAATAAGCTCACAATACAATTCTCACCCAGATCATGTCAATCCTGCAGCCAGCAAAACATTTTCAGTGTTGTGGTTGTGATAGGTTGAATCCAGGAAGAGAAAAAATGTTTAGTTTGTGGTTTGTTTTGAATTTGGTTTTTCTTTTTTTTATTTCTTGGTGAATTTTACTCTTGTTTTGCCAGCAGCTGTTTGTTCTGGAGCATGAGTTCAGGGGGGTTGTTGCCCTCCAGAGTCCCWGTGAGTGCTGTCACAAGAGTGGTAGAATATTGCAATCTATAGAGAAATTTAGACCAAAATATGGAGGATGGAGAGGAGACAACTTGAAAATAAACATAACTAACAAATCAAAACATCTAAATAATAATGACCTCATTATTGTTTAGGTCACATGGAAATCAGTTTCCCATGGAAAAGTTTATGCTTTCTGGTTCAGCATAAAATTTGGGCTTTCAGTCAAAATGCTCAGTTGTGAAGCGCATTTTTAGCTTGCTCTTATCCAAGAATCCATGGGTTCTGTTAGATGATTTGAATGGAGTTTTTCCCTCCCAAGGACATCCATGAAATCAACAGTTCATCTCACATAAAAATGTCATGGAGACATCAAACCTCTTGACTTGATGGTGTCATGACAACGGAGCTGTTGGGGTTCCTGCTGCATTTCATCTCCTGTGGATTTAATTGTTGGAGACAGAAACCAGCTTCCAGTCACAATCTGCTCAGTCAGATCTCACTCAGGAACAAATGAGTTTAGAACTCCCCCTAAAATTTTGGTTTAGTACAGAAAGAGGGAAAATTACACTCTGTCATTTGGTCCAGTTAGAACTTGGATTAAAACATTTTATAGCTTCGTTTTAAAAATATTCTTTGGGCCCTAAATTGCAGGATAATACTGAGGCAGAGGCTTCCTGCTGGCAGAGGGCTGGGTTAGGTGGGTTATTGGGAAGGAATTCCTGGCTGAGGGTGGGCAGGCCCTGGCACAGGGTGCCCAGAGAAGCTGTGGCTGCCCYGKGATCCCTGGAAGTGTTCAAGGAAAAGTTGGACAGGGTTTGGAGCAGCCTGGATTAGTGGAAGGTGTCCCTGCCATGGCAGGGAGTGGCACTGGATCAGCTTTAAGGTCCCACCCAAACCATTCCAGGRTTCCATGAGAGCAGGATGTATTCTGGGATAAAAGAGGGAAAGTTGTGGCCCTGTGAAGCAGTGGAGGGACATTTGTGATTCCCTTGTGACCAGAATATCCTGAGTTCTGATTGGGATCATCTCAGCAGCGCTGCTGGATTAATCTACAAACAATCTGAGGTGCCCTTTCTGTGCTGTTTCCATTTTACATGCTCCATGTTTCATCACTGTTTGAAGCTGCCTTTGATATCAGAGGTGATGCAATATTTTACAGTCAGTCACAGCTTCTCTGTTCCAGCCCAGCTCTCCTGAATTTCAGAGACAAATACATGCATTTGTAGGAAATCTCTGAGCTATTTTGGGATTTGTGCYGTTTGAATTGCAAAATAGAGTCCTGAATTCAAGACAAAATGTGGAGTGACACAGAAAGGGACACTTCAGTGCTGTGAGGAGACCCTGTTCCCTCTTGGCTCTGAGAGGATCCTCAATCCTTCATAGCTCTGAGAGGATCCCCAAGCCCCTCACAGCTCGGATGGGACCCTGACCCCTCATGGCTCTGAGAGGATCCCTGACCCCTCATGGCTCTGAGGGCCTTGTTCTGTCATGGCTCTGGGTGGAACCTCTATCCCTCGCTGCTCTGAGGGAATTGGCCCTCATGGATCAGAGAGGACCCTGTTCCCTCATGGCTCTGAGGATCCTGTCCCCTTATGGCTCTGGGTGTACCCCAATGCCTCCTGGCTCTGAGGGGGTTCCTGTTCCCTCATGGCTCTGGGCTGAACCCCAATCCCTCACGGCACTCAGGGCGACCCTCTCCCGTCATGGCTCTTGGTGGACCCCAATCCCTCACAGCTCTGAGGGGAATCCTGTTCCCTCATGGCTCCAGGTGGACTCTAGTCCCTCATGGCTGTGAGGGGGATCCTGTTCCCTCATGGCTCCAGGTGGACCCTGTTCCTTCATGGCTCTGGGCTGAACCCCAATCCCTCACGGCTCTGAGGGGGATCCTGTTCCCTCATGGCTCCAGGTGGACTCCAGTCCCTCATGGATGTGAGGGGGATCCTGTTCCCTCATGGCTCCAGGTGGACTCCAGTCCCTCATGGCTCTGAGGGAGATCCTGTTCCCTCATGGCTCCAGGTGTACTCTGTTCCCTCATGGCTCTGGGCTGAACTCCGATCTCTCACAGCTCTGAGGGGGGAACCCTGTTCCCTCATGGCTCTGGGTGAACCCAATCCCTCATGGCTCTGAGGGGGACCCTGTTCTCTCATGGCTCTGAGTGGATCCCAATCCCTCACGGCTCTGAGGGGGACCCTGTTCCCTCATGGCTCCGGGTGAACCCAATCCCTCACGGCTCTGAGGGGGACCCTGTTCCCTCATGGCTCCAGGTGGACCCCCATCCCTCACAGCTCTGAGGGGGACCCTGTTCCCTCATGGAGTGCTGTGGACAAGGTGCAGGTGTGTGTGAGACCAGGATGCAGTGAGGGTGGCCGGGGTCACGGCGGGTGGCAAAGGAGCCCCGTGGTGCCCCCGGCCGCCCCTCAGCCGCCATTCCCCGCAGGGCCGGACGCCGCTGGACGCAGGGCCCAGGCCCCGGCGGAGGGCGGGAGCCGGCCGGGGGCGCGGAGCTGCCAGGAGCGGGATGTGAGAGGGAATCCCACAGAGAGCGGCTCCGGTGAGTGCTGCCAGGGCAGTGGGGGGAGAGGGATGTGGGACACCGAGCACCTGCCAGGGTCTGGGGACATCTGRGGTGTGGGTGGTGTTTTGCCCTGGAGAGAAGGAGGCTCAGGGGGGACCTTGTGGCTCTGCACAGCTCCTGMCAGGAGGGGACAGCYGKGGGGGTCGGGCTCTGCTCCAGGGAACAGGGACAGGAGGAGAGGGAACGGCCCCAGGCTGGGCCAGGGCAGGCTCAGGGTGGATATTGGGAAAATTCCTTCCCCAAAAAGTCTGTCCATCCCTGGCCCGGCTGCCCAGGCCAGTGGTGGAGTCCCCATTGCTGGAGGGATTTAAAATCCCTGTGGATGTGGCACTTGGGGACATGGCCAGTGGTGGCCTTGGCAGTGCTGGAGGAATGGTTGGACTCGATGACCTTAAAGGGCTTTCCCAACCTCAACAATTCCACAGTTCTATGACCAGCATCTCTCCAAGGCACTTGCTGTGCTGAGTTTGGTCTCCCAGCTGCTGCTGTCAGGCATTCCATCCCCACCAGCCTTTCCAGGACCTTCCATCACACCCTTSTTTTCCCTCTACTGGGAAATCCTCCAGTCCCTTGGCCAGGTCTGCACTGTAAGGGTGCAGAGCACTGGCCCATCTACTTTTCTTTATTTACTCTACAGACTTTTGTTTTAGTTTTTCTTTTCTCATTACTTGAATGAATTTCTTTAAGAACTCTGTTCTCATGAGTGTTTCTCTGATGGGTGAGAAGTGGTGTGTGACTGAGAGGCATTGGAAAGGAAACAGAACTCTGGCAGCACCAAGAAACAAAACTCAAGGGCAAGAATTCAAGTGKCTCTGGCCTCTCCTGGGGCCATGGAGAGCATGTTTTCACTTGCATGAAAATTTTGTGCATTTCTCAGGTTCAAACATCTGCTGAGGGTTTTGTAACCAACATTTCAGGTCTGTTCAAGAGGCCTTGGTCAGCAGGAACTAGAACTGGAGCGAGGTTTTCTCTGGAATGTGAGCTAGAACAGAGCAGATCTGCCTGGGCTGGGCTGACAATTGGAATTAATTTTGTATGGTGTTAAAATAACACTGGTTGCTTTTAACAGAGGACAGCATAATCCAGATTAAGCAAGAGGAAGAGTTGTGCACTGCAGATCGGAAGGAKGAGGCTGCAGAAGCTCCTGGAGAGCCCTGCCCAGGTGAGTAACTGCATACCTCAGAGGGAAAATGAAACAGAGGGATTAAATTCCAGGTTGTGTGATTAAATTCCCCACCTCTGCTCATGTATTCCAAATCTTTAAGAAGTTCTGAGCAGACATGCCAGAAGGTCCCCCAGGTGAGGGCTGGTGTTGCACCTTTCCCTTCTCATGGATATTTTGGAGTTAGTGGCTGCATGGGTGGCTTTTATCCAAGTGTGGCTCTCCCTAAATTCCTTCAGGTTGCTTTTTCCCTCCCCCCTTCCCTTCTGGGGCTTTTTTGGGTAAGGAGGAGCCCACAGACTCCTCTGAAAGGCTGCAGAGCCCAGGGCCCTGTTCTTTGCCCTCTCACTTGGAGCCTCTTTGTTTTACAAATCAGCTGCTCTGCTTTGCAGATTTTCCTCACTCTTTTCAAAGGTAGTGGTGCTGCCTGTTGGCTCCACCAGAGCTGTACTTGGCTCCCTGTGTTTGTAGCCAGCTGGCATTTTTAGACCTTTCCAAAGGTTTCCTTAAGAACCTGGGCTTAGAGGAGCTTGGCTTGGGGTAACRACCTCCAAAGAAAGCCCAGACCAGAGCAGGTTTTCAGCCTTGTGAAATCCTGAGTTTAGGCAGGTATGATACACTTCTCCTGAACTTCCTCCCTCAGCAGAGCAAGGATTTTACGAGCCTGAGGCATCCAGTCAGACCAGGAAAGGCAGCGAGGTGGATGCCAGGGAGCTGCCAGGCACTGAGGGTGAGCACCTCCAGAGAGATCCTGCCACAGGTGAGCATCTGCCAAAAACTCCACTGCAGGGATTGCCCCTAATGGCTCTTCCTGTTGTGCTTTCCCTGCTGCTTTGTTACTGTTGTGCATTCCCAAATTGTCCAGGCTTTGTGCCTTCCCCTGGTGTTTCTCAGTTGTGTAAATTCTCCCCAATGAACAGGATTTCAGACTTATGCAAGGGGTGTTTCATCGTGGATTAAACAAGAGGAGCCACCCTGCTCTGAGCAGCAGGACTTGCAGAAAGAGGAAATCTCTGCAGATCCAGGTACAGGTCAGTAATGGATTTCAGCTGGCATTTTGGGGACAGTAAATCCAGTTTAGAGTATTTTTTAGTACTGTATGAAACATCACAACCTTACAATGTTAACCATGAGAGAACTGAGACAAACCTCAGTTTGCTGGTTAATATTTGGTCACAAAAATTTTGGGTTCTGTCAGCTGAAGAGGCTCCTTCCCTCTTGAGCCAGCCAAAAGCTGTGAGAGGCACTGCCTTGGGCTTGTGTTGAGGCAAGCCCAGAGCTGCATGGATCAAGTTTGTGCTGCTTTTATCTGGGTAAAAACCTGGCTCAGGTGCTGGGCAAGGGAGTGACATCAGCTGGTGGCCAGTCACCAGTGGTGTCCCCAGGGTTGGGGACATGCTGGGGCCACTGTGCTTGCTGTCTTTGTCAGCAGTGTGGATGAGGGCATGGAGGGCACCCTCAGTCCTTTTTATGGCCAGGGTTCCCTGCCCTGAAGACAAGCTTCTCACTTCCCATGCTGTCAGTTCTTCCAGGCCTTTCTGGAAAAGGTTTGGAGGCTTTGGGCATTTTTGGTGGTCTTGATCCCCACCCCTGTAATCCATTCCCACTTCCTGACCTCGTTCCTGCCTTTGCTCCATGCTGTGCTTGTCTCCAGGAGCTACAACAAGGGTGTTTGTCCCAGAAATTGCTGCCCTTCTCCACATGGCACCCCCTTCTCCAGCACATCTTGTTCTTTCTCRTGGCTCCATTTCCATCCAGTTATCMGTGTTTGGGACACACATCCCTTGATTTTCTGGGAATTGGGAGCTCTGTGGGTCTCACTTTGGACCTCAGTTTGTAGGGTCCCAGGAGGGTGGGCCTTAATCAGTGATTTCCCATCCTGGCTKCATTTGAGTCAGTGACTTYCTTTGAAAGTTCCACAACAAAAATGTTACTCCACTTGGGTTGTTATTCAGGCAAGACAAATAGGTTCTGAGGCTGTTCACTAAARAACAGGTGTTTGTTGGACAGCACAAGGTCCTGGGAGCAGAGAGTGCTTCTGATAAGCTCAGAAGGGGAGGTTTAGGTTGGATATCAGGAAAAGGTTCTTCCCCCAGAGGGTGGTTGGGAACCAAACAGGCTCCCAAGCTGCCAGAGCTCAGGGAGCACTTGGACAGCACTCTCAGGCAAGGGGTGGGATTGTTGGGGTGTCCATGCAAGGCCAGAGGTTGGACTCCMTCCTTGTGGGTGTCTCCCAGCTCAGGAGATCCCATAGTTCTGTGACTTGCTGAGCTAACTCAGGGCCCTGCTTGGCCTCTGCTCCTGGAGATGCTCAGGAGAGAGTCTGGAGAGCAGCTGGGAACACAGGTGGGACAGTGTCTGCTCTGGTATCTGTCTGGGAGGCTGAATCTGAGACTGCAGCAGTCATTTTTTATGTAGATTTTAAAAAATAAAGTTGAAAAAAGTCCTTCTAYTTTCCTGGAACTTTTGTTTCAGTGGATGCTGGTACTTTGTTCCTTCCTCTGTATTAAAGATGTGGCTTTGGGCTGGGAGGAACATTCCTAAGGGGACTCCTGAATTAAAAATCTCTGAAATCTCTGTTTCAGATGAAAATTTGAAGAGAGACCATCCAGCAAATTCCTTGGAGAGCAAGACCTGTGACTTAGAGGTACCAGGAAGASCAAGAGAGGTGTTCCCCAAAGATCCCAGCCATGGAGTGACATGGGACAGTCAGTGGAATTCAGAAATGATGGAAACAGCCACCACAGGGAATGGGAACAGCCTTGGARGTGATGCTCAGTACGATTTCTTTAGTGCTCAGGAGAAGAGGCCCTGTGTGTACAAGTGTGAGAGAAGCTGCCCACAGCTGGACCAGCCTCAGCAGGCACTGCAGGGAGATGGGGACATGTTTCCAGGCCCCACGTATGAGAGGATGTTCCCTCTGCTGCACCCACACCCAGGAGAGATGGGAATGGGSCTGGGAGAGAAGGGAATGGGCCCAGCAGAGAAGGGAATGGGCCCTGGAGCTGCTCCCACCTCCTGTGAGGGGCCAGGATCCCGCTCCGAGTGTGGAGAGACTCCCCCAGGCACAGGCAGGGACAGCCTGGGCACAGAGGAGGCTGAGGAGAGCTTCCCCACGGACACATCGGGATCCAGCCCCTGCTGGGAGCCGCCCCTGGCCCGGGGCAGCCCTGCCCAGCAGCAGGGCCAGGCCCGGGGCAAATCCTACATCTGCAGCGACTGTGGGAAAAACTTTGTTTGCCATTCGTGGCTSGTGAGGCACCAGACGAGTCACACGGGAGAGAGGCCCTACAAGTGCTCCAAGTGTGACAAAACCTACAGGAGGAAGGATTACCTCCTGAACCACCAGCGCCGGCACACGGGAGAGAGGCTTTTCCAGTGCCCCCTGTGCAGCAAGAGATTTGTGCTCAAGAGGAGCCTGCTGAAGCATCAGGAAGGTCACATGCAGGACACCCACGTGCCGCTGGTCAGCTGGCCCTGCGGGAGCATCAGGGGCTCCGTGATGCATTCCCTATAGGACCTCCCCCAGGGCAGCACCCCCAGCTCTGTGGCAGACCCTGGTGGCAGGAGGAGGCTGTGGTGCAGCCATCCCGAGCCCCTCGCAGGAAAAGGGAGCTGGCTGGGGGTTMTTGAGTGTTAGACAGCATTCACCGGTGCCTGTGGGTTTGGGGAGGTGGAGTTTGGAGGTACTGCTGGCTGTGAGGCCGTGTGGGAGAGAAACCACGTTGACATGGAACAATTTGTGATGTGTGTTACAAAGGAGAGTTGTCTGAATAGAGAGAAGTGATCCAAAATGTATCCAAAATGTTATCCCAGGAATGCGGAGTCCTTGGACTGGGCTGGGAACAAGTGAGTTAAAGGTATTAATTGTCCACTAACGAGTGAAACGGTGTCAGGAAACACACACTTGGGTGAGGTGCTTTGGGAAAGGAAGTGTTGCCCCTGTGGCTGTAGGAGGAAGCCTCTTTCTTCTAGAAGGCTGCAGAGCTTGGGAGGCAGCTTATTCCCACTCAAATCCTGGGGCTCCTGGCTGCTGAGCCCCAGGGGAGAATTCCTGCAGGCTGAGATCCTTCCTGGGAGCTGTAGGATGGCCAGGGAGCCTGGAATGTGGTTTTAATTCTGCATAGCCTTCAAGTTGTGTTGCATTTCATTTCCCACATTGCTCACAGACTTCTGTGTTTGTTCAGTTTTCCAAATCCTTTGAAAGCAGAGCATGGAGATGCTGCAGGAACCTGGGAAACACAGAGTTAATGAGCTGCTGTGTCCCARGCACTGATAACAGGATCTGCTGGAGAGGAGGCTGGGTGGAGGTCGGGCAGCTCTGCTCCTGCAGCCTCCTCCCTCAGCTCTGTGTGCTCCACTCCCAGGAGGAAAGAAACTCTCAAGGTTTGTACATGCCCGTGGTCAAAAAGGAATGACAGGTGTCAGAAGAGTCCTGAAAAGTTCTAACAGCAAATTCCACTCTCAGCATGGAAATTGGTATATTTTCTGGTAGAAGAGAAATAAAAAGGTAAAAGAAAAGAGGGAAGAGAGAGGGAGATCAGAGAGACAAAGGGAAGGACACCAATCCTGGCTGCAGCATCAATCCAGCTGTGTTCAGGATCCCTGTGAGCCCTGGATCACCCTTTTACAGCCACATTTTCCACACCCTGGGGCTGCTTTTTTCACTTTTGATGCAAACAAGTCAGCAGACACAGCCCATGCCTCTGGATGCTCTTAGAAATGGCTCAGGGGGTCTCTGGTGGCTTTGATCCCCCCTGATTGATCAGCCTTTGCTGGACACTCCCTGCCCTGTGCTGTGCATGCTGTGCTTATCTCCAGGAGCCAGARCAAGGGTGTTTGTCCCAAAAAAGAGCTGTCCCTGCTCCGTGTGTCCCCCTTTTCCAGCCACATCCCGTCCTTCCCCATTCAGTGTCTCACAGAACAGTCCTTGGCTGGCTCTGCAGCTGAGACACAGCCCTTTATCTCCTGGCCTTCTGCAGAATCCAAAGTGATAAACCTGGGCCTGAAAAATGACCAGATTGGGACTCTATTTGCTTCAGCAGAATGCAGGGAAAGAGAATTATTTGAGAATTTAGGTAGGAAAAAGCGTGGTAGAGAGAAATAAGAGCCCAGAGAGGAAATTAAAGGAAGGAAAAGAGCTGAATTAYTGCTGTCAGTGAAAACTGAGCAACTGCAGAAAGAGTTAAGGAAGAAAAGGAGGAAGACAAGCCCAAAACTGGAAATATCAGAGGGGCTGAAAATTTCAGAGGGTCCCCCTCTGCAGCCGTGTCTTATTCCAGTTTGTCCCTTGTTACCCAGGTTTGGGACACAGCAGCACTTTAACCCCTTGGTGCCCGGGACGGTGCACCCCAGGGCTCTGCCCACACGGTGTTGGAACCCACAGCTCTGTCTGGGGCCAGCGCAGCTGCAGCTCCAGAAATTCCCGTTCCTGCCACATCAGGAATTTGCCATTGTGGTACTTTAATTTTAAATCAAGGAGTGCAGGTGCTGCTGGAGTCAGTGCCCCGTAGCCTCTGGAATTCTTTTGGGGTTAAGGTTGGCAGATTCCTGCTTCTCACCCAGGAGCCATTAATCACCCTGAGCAGTTTGGCACGGGGGGATTTGCTCCAGGGATTTTAACTCTTTGCCCTCCGGGTCCCACACCAGCATGCTGCTGTGTTAATACTGGAAATTGTGCTCCCGTGTCTATTACAAATATTTATTAATTGTTGACAAGAACCAGCTGSAATGTGAATATCCAGGCCATTATTCTGGCTGCATGGATACGATTCCACTTGCTGGATGTGCGGCTGTTAAGGAAATTTCCCTGCCTGCCCATCCAGGAGCCGCTGTGGAGTCACAGCYGAGCATTGCCTGAGCTGGGACCGGCTCCTGTGAGCCCTGTTTGATCCCACAGCACACTCACGCAGCTTTCCTCTCAGACTCCTTCCCAGATTTCCCATTGCAGAGCCTCGCTCAGCTGGATCCTTGCAATAATTTAACTTTGATCCAACGGCAGGGTCACAGCTCAAGGTGGTGCCTCCATGCAGGGACCCCAGACAAAGGAATTCCACCCCCTCTGCGGGCTTTTCTCACCTCACCGCCGAAACAGAAAATGTGGGATGACCGGCTCCTGCTGTGTCCCTCGCTGCGCCCTTTGTTATGCAAAGCTGGGGCAGTTCCCGGCCCTGGCTCCGGATTGTTTCCCTCCTCCGCGCCGGGGATGCTCTTGCAAATGAACCTGGCTCTGATGGAACGGGATCGCTTCTCATGAGCCATTTCCCGAGCTCCGGGAGATTCGGGGGGTGTTGGAGGASGGAAGGAATGACCTTTACCCGGTTCTCGGGATCACCCCATCCCCATCCCATCGCGTTCTAATCTGCGCACTTGTAGCAGCTAAGGCTGCAAGGAGTTAAGTGCCCTAAAGGCTGATAAGGAGCGGGGTAGAACAGGATGTGGTTGGAGAGGAGGGCACGGCGCATTGGCCGCTGCTGTTCAACTCCCCCTGGGGACGCGGACACGACAAACACGGGACAAGGCCAGCGGGGAGGCGAGCAGGGAGACCTGCAGCGGAGCATCGAGATCACCACGGCCCCTCCAAGCCCCCAGACCCAATTCCAGCAGCAGGATTGCGCGCACTCCCTCATTTGCATGGGAAGTGGGAAACCTGATGCCGGGGCGGGGAGAATTTACCCATAAGAAGGTGTTCCCACAGCATCCTCGGGATCCTGCACACCCCGGGCACCCGGATCGGCGCTGGAGCCAGGACTGGTGATGTTCCCTCCCCTCTCCCCTCTCCCCTCCTTCCTTTTTCATTTACTAATAGAAGATCAGGTGCTAACTCATGGCAATTCCCRTGCCAGGTGTATCATTTACTAATCAAACTTCGTAGCTCTTTCGGGACCCTCTGTTTGTCGTTCCCTTTGGACCCGGGGCATCTCCACGCCTGAGGAACTTCCCTCCCCTTGGAGCGGGACACGGCACTGCTCGTTGAACATCCTCCTTCCCAGCCCTTCTGCTCCTGTTCAGGGTTTCTCACGGGATCGTGGCCTTGTAAGAACACGATTTATTAATAAGAGTCTGGATTTGTCACCTGTCACTTTGTCGGTGGCACCGTGGGGAGAAAATAGAGAAACAGAGTCAGGGAAGAGCCTGTTCGGGATCAGAGCTCCTTTAATTTGAAGGAAACTTCCTTAAAGGAGCTTTTTTTGCGTGCGTGTTTCTGCTTGAGTTTTGTCCGGATGTTTGATTCGTTGGCTGGAAATTTCAGGGGTTTTAATTAAAATTGTCAAGTGCCACGGGTCGTTCTGCAGCAGGAGGGGAAGGGAGGAGCGAGGCTGAAGCCAGAGGAGGAACTGAGCGGCTGCCACCCCCCAAATCCCAGGTTTCGAGGCGTCTGCATTGGGAAGAAACGGGTGGGGAGGCGGGGGCCGGTCCCGGGGTCCGCCTGCGATCCGGGCCGGGGAGGCTCCCTCCGCTCCCCCGGCCCAGGACCGCGCTCCGAGACGGCGAATCCCGCGTCCCACCGCTGCTCAGAAAGGGAGGCCCGGGGCTCCGCTCCCGACCCGCGGCCGGTGCTCGGTGAGGAGTCCCAGGGCTCCGCTCCCGACCCGCGGCCGGCACTCGGTGAGGAGTCCCGGGGCTCCGCTCCCGACCCGCGACCGGTGCTCGGTGAGGAGTCCCGGGGCTCCGCTCCCGACCCGCGGCCGGTGCTCGGTGAGGAGTCCCGGGGCTCCGCTCCCGGCTGGCGCTCGGTGGAGGCTCCCGCGGTTTCGGCCGCGCTGCCGTTGCCATGACAGCGAGGGGACGCCGTCCCATTCTCCACCTCCCTTTCCGTCTCGTCCAATCAGCGCCCTGCTTTCCCCGCGCGCTGACCAATGGGATGAGCGTCACTCCCGCCCTCTTCTCGTGGAAGGCACTGCACGCCGGGAGCTGGGCGGACCCGGCGGGCCAATGGCATGSGGGAAATGGTCAGGGCTGAGTTCCGATTGGCTGCTGCTGCCCGGCGCCGCCTGTGATTGGCTGCTGCGGCTCGGCGGGGCTGAGGGGGGGAAGATGGCGGCGCGGCGTGGCGGGGAGCGGGGCCGCCGGGGGTCCCGCGGCGCTCCCCGGCTGCGGAGCCGTGTCCGGCCTCGCCCTGCGGCGCCTTCCCACGGGCCCCGGGCCCCCGATGGCAGCGCCGCTGCCCGCTGCCCCCACCGCTGTGGGAGGCACAGACAGCCCCGGCACGTGCCAGCGGCGAAAACGGGGCTGGGCTGGAGCCGATTGTGGGGAAGGGAAGCTCATCCAGTGCCATGAGCAGGAACACCTTCCACYGTCCCAGGCTGCTCCAAGCAGCGTCCACCGTGGTCTTGGGCACTGCCAGGAAACATCCACGTGTTGTTGTGCCAGCCCCTCCCCACCCTCCCAGGGAACAATTCCCAATCTCCCATCCATCCCTGCCCTCTGGCAGTGGGAGCCATTCCCTGTGTCCTGTCCCTCCATCCCTTGTCCCCAGTCCCTCTCCAGCTCTCCTGGAGCCCCTTCAGGCCCTGCCCGGGGCTCTGAGCTCTCCCAGGATCCTTCTCCTCTCCAGGGGAACATTCCCAGCTCTCCCAGCCTGGCTCCAGCCCTGGGAGCAGCTCCGGGGCCTGCTCTGGCCTCACCCCAAGGTGTCCCTGCCCTCCCCGTGTTGGGGACCCGGAGACACCTGGGCCCCAAGGAGCTGAGGTGCTGCTGTGTCCCACACTCCCATGAGCAGCCTGTTAGAGCAGGATGTGGTTGGAGAAAGGGGGAACACGGAGGTGGGGCTGCACCTCCAGGGGCCACTTCCCTTCTGCTCCAGGGAGATAAGGGCAGTGGGAACAGGAATGGCGTCGGGAAAGGGGCACAGAGTGTCAGCCGGAGATTGGTCCCGGAGAGGCGATCAAGAGCCCCAAAGCTCCTTTCCAGAAAGCTCTGGGRGAAGGAGCTGTGCCTCCTCACTCATTTACATGTAAAAGGAAAAACCTAATTCCAAGGCGGGGAAAATTTACCTGTGAGAATGTGCTCTCGGGACAGGATTAGTGCTGGAGCCCGGATTGGTGRTTTCCTTCCCTCTCCCATCTGATCTCCCTCTTTTCTTTTATTCTTTTATTTCTCTCATTACCAGAAGATAAGGGCAAAAGTTCCAACCTCCACGCTGAGTGTTTAATTTAATAATCAGGCTCTGTGAGCTTTTTTCGGACCTTCTGATCCATGRTTCTTTTTAACCCTGGGCATCCTCAAACCTCGGGATCTCCTCCTCGGAGCAGGATCCCTGGATGGTTTATCCCCTTTTTCAGTGTTCCTGTCCAAAGATCTCCTCAAGTCACTGTCACCCCTGAGACTCTCCTCTGATATGATGGRGGAGCTCTTGGTTACACCCCAAACTTTCATTTTTTTGGGAATTATTTGTCTCTCAGCCCTGTGCTGTGTGCTGGATAACCTTTGGAGCTCTTGTGGAGACACAAATGAACGAATCTCACTGTGGAATCACAAATAAACTAAGCTCACTCTATGTGCATACCACAAGGGTTAATTAAATGTAAATCTGCATATTCGGGGGACATTAAGCTGATTTTAAAGCTTTTTTTTTCTTTCTCAGATCATCGATTTAAGCAGTTGGGACAGACCTGGCTCCTCTCCGTGGGGAGCTCCTGCGGGAAGCTCCGTCCCGCGTTTCACTCGCCCACCTCAGCTCCTCTTTGCCAAAACCATGGGATTTTCAGAGAAATTCTGACCTGTTTGGGACTGAGGTTGATGAAGCTCCCTGAGCTTTCTCCCTGCCGTGTTTTTTGGGGTGTTTTTTGGGGGTGTTCCCCCATTCCTGGCCCGCGAGGATGGGTTATTGCGCGGCCCTGAACTGCCGCAACGGCACCAGCGGCGCCTACAAGAACAGCTCGGTCAGTTTTTATGCCTTCCCCCTCCAAAAYAAAGCCCTGCTGAGGCAGTGGATCCAAAACATGGGCAGGGACATGGAGACCCCCTCCAAGTACCACTGCCTGTGCTCGGAGCACTTCGAGGAGAGCTCCTTCGAGGCGCACCCCGTGAAAATCCGCAAGAGACGGCGCCTGCTGAAGGAAGCTGTTCCCAGCAAGTTCATCCTGGCCTTGGATGGCACCTGGCTCGTGGGCACCCCCCGGGCCGGTGGCGRCGTGATGAGCAGCAAAACCCGAAAAAGGATCCGGAATTCCGAGCCCTGTGGGGTAATTGAGGGGCTGGATAGCGGGAATAAACTCGGTTAAAGGGAGAGTGGTGTGTAAAGCCTTGGAAGCAGCTTGGGAAAATATCCCTTGGAGGGTTTAATTAATAATAATAATATTGTTATTCCCTAATAATAAGCTTTCATTACCAGGGAGGAGCTTTTCCAGGCAGTCTGACAGATCGTGGCACTGCCTCAGGGTTTATTTAAAACACTGAATTATTTTATTTTTMATTGAAGGAAGAACCACATTCCCTGAGGGGGCTGGGTGTGGATGCTGACCACAGATATCTGGTTTTATGACTAATTTGTGACCCAGTTATTGGAGCAAATCATTGTTCTGGCTGAGTCACATCACTTTAAAGCCTTTTCTCTCATTCTGGATTAACAGTAGAAGGTTCTTATGTAAAATCCTTCATTAATATGCTGCTTACACATWGCACAGACATCGCTGGGAGCAGCTGGGAGGTGCCAGCATGTTTAAACTGTTGGGATAAGAGGGTTTYCAGGGATTCTCAGCTCCCCTGACTATGGAGCATTTTGCTTTTTAGGTCCCAGCAATGCTTCCTCAGTGGCCACGTCTGCAGGATTGGCAGAATGAATTTTATAAGCAATTGCTGAAGGAGAAGTTTGGATCTTTGATCGCCCTGGGAAGAGGTCAGTTTTCCCTCTCCAAAGGGAYACATGCTGGGTCTGGCCCGGCTCTTGTCACTCCTCACATCCCTGGATTTTTACAGAATTTATCTTTAAGAGCTTGTGAGCCTTTGTGAGAGACAARAAGCTCCACAATTTTCCTTCAAAAGGTTGAAGGACAGTTTAGGATCCCAGGGAATGCAGCTGCCAATAAAAACAAGGAATAAGGAATGGAAAAGGTTTGGATAAAGGAGCTGCAGTGACACAATTTTTTTTTTCTTTTTTGTCTTGGTCAGGGTCAGGATTAAATTTGCAGAGACAATATTTTGTGTTTGGACTTAAYATTTACTATTTCTTATTTATATTACAGTCTTACAAGTYGTGAGTTCTACAGTATTTCACTAACAAGTTATAAAATGGCCCCGTGTTTATCTCTACCAGGATGTTTTAAGGAAAAAATCTWATTTAAAAATTACACCTAAATTATTTTTACTTTTAACCTAATAATTAATCACTCGTTTCTTGTAATATGGACTTTGTCTAATTATACAATACTACCCAAACCTATGAAGAAGAAGGTGAAGAAGAAAGATCAGTCTTCACCCTAAAACTCCTATCCTATCTTTATATATATTACTATATTCTAAACCCTCAAACCCTGTGWTCTCACACAYTTCTATTCAAACTCCACACCCACAATCCCAGTTYTATCATTCCATTTTGGAAGCTTCTCCAYGGCCTCAGGTCAATGCAGTGTTCTCTTGGGGGTCAGTGCCTGGCAGCACAGAAATCTGAAATTCTCAGCAGCCARGGKTCCAACAACACATGGGCTCATCAATCCTGTACCCACATTAATTACAGTGAAGTTGTGTTTTCCTCATCCCCAGACCCTGATGTATGTCTGGGTTTGGGATTCACTGAAGAGAATTGAACTAKTTTGATGCAGAAGAAGTGAAATAGCTTGAATGATGCCCAGAAAATCTCAATAATTAGCTTTAAATGCCCAACTATATGTTTGCTTGAAGTTATTGATATTTTAATTCTGAAGCTGTGAGCCCTCCCTGGCTCCTCAGCATTCAGGTAATTCCTTGGATTGATTCCTGGAAGAACCTGCTGAAATTTGGGGCATTGCACAAGGAGGAATTAGCTGGCAAAAAGGACTGAACCACAAAATTCAGCATCAGGCAGCTGAATTTGGAGTTAAGGCTCAAATCCGAGACCTCCCACTTTTCAACATTTAATCTTCAACCTTCTGGGTGTAATTTCTGGAATATTTTATAAAAGTTTGAGCACAAATCCTGTTCATCCCAGACACCCCTTTAGACACCGGGGCAGCTGCTGCTTCTCCCTCCCCAGTGGATCTTTTCCGAGAGAACAGAGATGCTCTTTAGAGAGTGGGTGATGCAGGGATTTGCTGGAAAACCATCAGGGGGAAATATTGATGACCACAATTGCCATGTTCTTTCTGTTCCTTGTTCAGAATATCCTGTTCCCAAAAGCCACATCCCAGAAGGAGGAACAGCGTGGGTCAAGGATCCGCAAGATTTGGAGGAAAGGAAAATCCCTGCCAGCCTCAGCACAGGTGTGTGGTGTTGTGGGTATTCTCTGGCAGCACCTTG
>JACDOX010000444.1:319508-338189 GCA_014549065.1 Cardinalis cardinalis | reverse complement strand
ATGGGAAGGAAAAGGATACATGGGAAGGAAAAGGATATATGGGAAGGACAAGGTTATATGGGAAGGAAAAGGATATATGGGAAGAAAAAGGTTATATGGAAAGGAAAAGGATACATGGGAAGGAAAAGGATACATGGGAAGGAAAAGGATACATGGGAAGGAAAAGTTTATATGGGAAGGACAAGGTTATATGGGAAGGAAAAGTTTATGTGGGAAGGAAAAGGATACATGGGAAGGAAAAGTTTATATGGGAAGGAAAATGTTATGTGGGAAGGAAAAGGATACATGGGAAGGTTGGGTATCACTGGGGTGGCTCCCACAGCAGGAATGGTCATAAAGGTACCACAGGGAAAATGGGGAAAAAATAAAGGGAAAGGGAGAATTATGTTAGAAATCTATAAAAAGATGAAAGTCTTGGCGACAGTGAATTAGAAACAGTTGTTCACTGATTTTTGAAGCCAAGAGTTAAGGGAACATCAGTGAAAGGAGGTGACTGATTCAGAGCACAGAGGGAAAGGCAAGAGGTGGGTGCTGAAATGACCCAAGCAGATCAGAGAAGCATGAGTGGATAAAGCCCCCAAAAGTTATTAAACACTAAAATGGCAACTAAGACATACAAAATTCATTATCTGTAAATTTCTAGAGGCTGGGAGAGCGCACCAAGCAAGTCTGTTTGGGTGTTTGAGCAGAACACTGAAAAAGATACACCTTTGGAGTGAGCTGGGATATTTTTTCTTATGTTCCTGTCTATGAATTTGTAAAATTCAGGTCCTTAAATAAGAGGCCAGGCCTGCCTGCATTTTCTGCATTTTTTGCTTTTTTTTTTCAGTGGAATGACCCAATTTTTCTTTGGGTCCAAAATTTTCTTTTTTTTCCTTCTTTTTCCAGTATTTTCTGTCTCTGCTTTAAAAGGGGACCTGGCAACTCCATTTCATCTGGAAGCAAATCCACAATTCACAGGTAAATTGGAGTAACAGAACCAAGGGGAATTGTCGTGGTGCATCTGATGCAGACCTCTGGTTCTTGATGTGATGTGTTCCTCTGCCTGGGAAATGCTTCATTTGCCTTTTCCTCCCAAAGGTGATTTCACTTGGTGTTTTCATTCTGGTGGTTTGAAAGTGGTGGTAGCACGACAYGGAATTTAGCAGCAGTGCTGAATCCTTGCTGGGGATGTTCTGATTTGAATTAGTTATTCCCCAATTGTGACTGCAGGTGGAAAAAATGAAATAGATGCTAAGAGAACAGCTGAGTTTTATTTTATTGCYATCACTGCCTTGCCTAAGTGCTCTGACATATTGCACGTGTTCCCAGCATGTAACACGAGGGTAGCACACTCTGCTGGGCTGGATCACATCAGCCTGGCTCCCACAGGTGTTTAACAGGACAGGTTATGACAGAAAGAGCTTCATCCCACCCTGGAGTGCTCAGCCTTGCACACAGACACATCTCCAGCCAGACCAGACTCAGGATGGGGGTGGGACCAACAGAGATTCCTTGTGAGGGATCTGCATCCCCACATTGAACCAGACTAGCTGGGGAGCTCATCTTTGCTTTCTCCTGGGCAGGAGATGTTCCCTGTTTCACCTGTCTTAACCTTGGACCAGCTCCAGCCTCTCTCCATTGCCTGCAGAGACAAATCAGCCAATGTAAACCAGACAACCACAAAACAAATTTAATGGGAAAGGACCTTAAAGCTCATCCTGCCATGGGCAGGGACACCTTCCACTGTCCCAGGTTGCTCCAAGCCCTGTCCAACCTGGCCACTTCCAGGGGCAGCCACAGCTTCCCTGGGCACCCTGTTCTAGTGCTTGACCATGCTCTGAATAAATAATTTATTCCTAATATCTAATCTAGCCCTGCCCACTGCCAGTTTAAAACCACTCCCTCTGTCCTGGCACTCTCTGCCTGTATAAAATGTCCCTCTSCCTCCTTTTTGRAAGTCCCCTTTAGGCACTGGAAGGGGCTGTAAGGTCTCCCCAGRCCCTTCCCTTCCCCAGGTGWACACCCCCAGCTCTCCCAGGCTGTGTCCATAATGGAATAAACATCCACACCAATGGGCTTTGCAGTATTTGGACATGCAGAATTGTCAAATATGATGCTAAACCAGCATTGCCATGGCTCAGTACCAACGCCAGAAGCAGCAATGCTGTGGGTCCTCCTCCTCCCTCTCCTCACCCCATCCAGCTCATTATCCCACTGTCATCATTCTGGGTGTCTGAAGTGCTGGGCTGCTGCAGAAATGCAAAGTTCAAGCACGGTGCTCCTGCTGCTTCTCTGGGTGTCTCAGGCGTGTCCATGCAGGACAGCCCTGCTGTGCTGTGCAGGATCCCTCTGACCCCCTGGATCCTCTCCAGCTGAGCTCAGATGGGCACATGTGGGAAAAGTTGGAATTTCAGGTTCAAGTGTGTCCTTGAGATGGTTGTAACAAACAGAGGAACACCATGTACGTAAGAATTTCTCTCCTTTTTTCATTTCAGCAGCATGCTGTCTTTTTATACCCCCTCACAAAGTTTATATCTATTCCCTGGCCACAATAAATCAACATATTGTGCATTGGTGCAGGGTGGTCTCCACCACTGTTTTCCACCAAAATCCAACTGCAGGCCCTTCATTTATCTCTTCCTCTCGTCCATTTCCACACTGACAGCCTTGGTAGAGCTCCTTTCAGAGGCAAAGGTGACTCTTATCAACCTCTCTTCTCCAGCTAACTCTTTCTGACTCACAGACCAGCTGTGAGCCCTTCACACACATGATCCAAGGCAGATTGCTGTGGTTACATCATCATTGTTCCCACTGCCTGCTGGTGGAAGCAGCAAATTCCATGCTGGGAACAACACAGAGAAGGATGGGAACACCTCCTGTGCTTGGGGGTAAGCAACTGAGTGGGGACTGAGGGTGTGGAGGAGCAAGGGCTCTCTGCCTGTTGACATTTGGAATTATTTCTGCTGCCATTTGTCACTCTCCCAGTCAGAAAACGAGATACAGAGTTTGGCACAAAAGAGATGGACCTTGCCCAAACCAGATGCACCTTGCCATGAAATCAGCCCACTACAGGATGGGTTCTCCCTGGCTGTCACTGTGAAATTTGATGAAAAATCCCTTTGCCAGGATTTCTTCTCCTGGGAAGATGAGAAGCCTCAGCTTCTCCATGTTCTGCTCCTCTGGAATGGGATTTGGAGAATTGTTTACCCAGCATGGGAATTGTTTTTACTTAATGACCAATCCCAGCCAGCTGTGTCAGGACTCTCTGAGTCACTCACGAGTTTTTATTATTCATTTTTGTCTAGCCTTCTGATGTATCCTTTCTCTATAGTTTAGTATAGTTTTAGGATATGATATGATATGATATGATATGATATGATATGATATGATATATGATATGATAATAAATCAGCCTTCTGAGACCTTGGAGTCAATTCTCATCTCTCACCTCGTCCTGAGGACCCTCAACATTGCAATACCTGGCTGAGGATATCGAGCAATTAAGAAGAAAATTAAGCATTTATTAACCTGCTCTGTGAACGTCACCCTCCTCAGGAGGCACGAAAAGCAAGTGAGGCATCTCAGCATGTCTGCAGAGTCTGGGGAAAATGGGGCACAGGCTGGGATGTTTATCAGTTATTAAACACAGAATCTCACAATGGTTTGGGTTGGAAGGGACCTTAAAGATCATCCAGTTCCACCCCCTGTCATTCACAGGGATACCTCCCACCATCCCAGGGTGGTCCAAAGCCACATCCAACCCAACCTTGGACACTTCCAGGGATCCACAGCAGCCACGATTTCCCTGGAAAGCCTGCGCCAGGGCCTGAGGAGTCACTGAGCACCAGTTGTGCATCTCAAGGTACCTGGCTCCAGGAGAAGCAGTGCCTTGTCATCAGTGCCACGGGAGCAACATTTTAGGGATTGATGAAGCAGAGATAGACAGCGGCGTATTGATTTAGGGAAGGTGGGAAGGTAATTTAGCTGTCAGGACAAATAAGGGAGGGGTGGATTTTCACAGTATTCGGTAGGAAAGCGGAGAAAAGAGAAGTCAAACATGATCTTGGGTTTCATCAGCCAGAAGGCAAGAAGAAGAATGGTGTTATTAAGTGTGTTTAGTTAACAGAGGTAATAGAGGGAGTTTAGAGGGAAGTGACTCCTTTGGGAAGCTGGAGCTGAATTCTGCAGCTCCTGGAGTGCCCCAGTGGAAATTCAGATAAAGCTGTAAACAACTGCAGATGAGTGGAAGGTGAAAATGAATGATGGGATAAACAAGATCCTGAATATCAAGTGAGGTCAGGCAAAGCAGATTAATGTCACCTAATTTGTGCTCCCCAGATGAAAGAATATGCAAATTGAGACCTCAGGAAGGTGGGGGAAAATGCAAATTAGAGGAGATGGACTGGAGAACAGGAGGCAGATCCCTGCAAGCCATTGATGAACAGGAGAGTTTCAAACCTGCCTTGGATTTAAACTATCACTCACTGGGGTACAAAACCCCAGAGGATTCCAAAATACAGGGGGAAATGGGAGGAAGGAGGGGATGGCTGCAGAGAGAGAAATACTCAGGGAATATCCACAGAGATGACAGCACCACTAAACCATGAGAGGCAAGAGAAAGGAAGAACTCAAAGGGAAAGATCACAATGGGGGATAAAAATAAAGCAAGGTTTGGCCACTTGTTCAGGTAGGAATCATTACAAACTGGTTTCCATGGAGACAGATGATGCTGGSTGGAAGAAGGTGAATGGAGAGGGGGAAAAAATGAATGTAAGAGAGATACACGGATAAAAGAAGTGAAAAGAGATGGGACAATAACTGGAACCACAGAAGAATCTAGAAGAGTGTGTTTTGTGCAGGGGAGAGTGTTTTTGAAAGGGGAATTAAAGTATGAAAGGGAGAAGAAAATGCCCGTAGAGCAGACGAGAGGGAGCCAGAGAAGTTGGAGCTAATTTTAAGATTTGAAAGTGAGTTTCATGCAAAATTAATTTAAACCAACACGAGAGCTGCAAAGCTTCAGAAGGAGCAGGTCCCACTTGTGCACGTCCTATTTGAAAAATTAGGAACAGCCACATTTGCACACAGATGAGATTTTAGACCCAACTGTTCCCAGCTTTATTCCCATTCCATGTCCGCTCTGCACTGAGCTGATCATGCCAACGTCTGCTTGCTGGCAGCTCTGGGCCTTGCCAAATCCCTGCGTACTTAAATTGCAGCCCAAATTTAATTTACAGAGCCTGGATTATCACACATAGTGCCCAGACAGAGAAATGAGCTCTCCTCTGCTGTCTGCATTAARAACCAGCGCTGGTTTGACAGCTGTGGAGAAGCAGGGCCTTGGGAAGCCAGGCAGGGATTTAATTCCTGATGCAGAGCAAAGGTTACTGAGGGAYCCTTGGACAACAGTGCCCAAACTTTCCATGGACTGGGAAAAACCAGCTCCTCTCCTGCAGCTCACAGGATGGCCTGAGGAGTGAGTCCTGACCCTGAAATCACCCACAGGGAAAACAATGACATCTCCACCCTTCCGTGGAAGAGGTTTTACAGCGACTTCTGTGAGCCAGRGAGGAGTTTGATAAGAGGATCCATGTTTGATAAGAGCATCCATGTTTGATAAGAGGATCCATGTTTGAGAAGAAGAGGATCCATGTTTGATAAGAGGATCCATGTTTGATTAGAAGAGGATCCATGTTTGATAAGAGCATCCGTGTTTGATAAGAGGATCCATGTTTGATAGGAGAATCCATGTTTGATAAGAGGATCCATGTTTGATAAGAGGATCCATGTTTGATAGGAGAATCCATGTTTGACAAGAGGATCCATGTTTGATTGGAGGATCCATGTTTGATAAGAAGATCCATGTTTGATAGGAGGATCCATGTTTGGTAAGAGGATCCATGTTTGGTAAGAGGATCCATGTTTGATAACAGGGCCCATGTTTGATAAGAGGATCCATGTTTGATAGGAGGATCCATGTTTGGTAAGAGGATCCATGTTTGAGAAGAGGATCCATGTTTGATAAGAGGATCCATGTTTACCCCTGAAAGAATTTCCTACCCAGGTTGTTGACACAGAACCCAAGACAGAAAGGAGGATAAATCAGAGAAACTGCAACTGCCTGTTCCAATGAGCACCTTGTTTGTCTCTTGTGACCAATGAGTGAAGTGCAAACTGATGAGTTGTGTAAGAATGTATAAAAAGCATGAATGCTGGAATAAAAACAGTTKGAAGCCWYCTGRAAATGGAGTTGTTTGTATTKTCTCTGTCTCAACTATGACACCCTTCCCAGCCAGGATTTTCCTCATTTCTTTCAGTAATGGCTCAGTCCAGGAGCCAGCATGGACATCACTCATTTCACCCAGTCCCTTCCAAAAACTCACACCCTGGTAGGAGCCTGCAGGCACAGAGGTGCCACTTGGTGGCTTCCAGTGGTGCCACTTGGTGGCTTCCAGTGGTGCCAGTTGGTGGCTTCCAGTGGTGCCAGTTGGTGACTTTCAGTGGTGCCACTTGGTGGCTTCCAGTGGTGCCACTTGGTGGCTTCCAGCTGGAGAGGGCTGGGCTGGGGCATGGCCAGGACGAAGCTGCAAACAGAAGAACATTCCACCTTTAAATCCCTTTATCCTTTCTGGGATTCAGGAGCCATATAAGCATAGAATCATAGGATGGCTTGGGTTGGATGAGACCTTAAAAATCACCTCATTTCAAGCCCCTGCCATGGGCAGAGACACCTTCCACTAGACCAGGTTCTCAGAGCCCCTACTTGGGCCCCATCCAGGGCTCCTCTGGCCAAAGCAAGGTCCTAAATCACTCAGATTTCTCTGAAATCACCACTATATCTGACTAAAAAATACATGATCAGAACTGCTCCTCTGTGTGTCTTTCCACACTCATTCAAAAGAACTATGGCAGATCATAAAAACCCAGCAACATCCCCCAAGCCCAGAGGATTTAATGAAGAATTAAGGAGATTGTAACCGCATAGCTGAAATAATACTGAGGAAATTGAGTTATTCCACCCATATTAAATGCATATATATTCTGGAGGTTTCTCCAAGCCAGACTGACTGTGGTAGGAAAATCCAGGCTGTTTTCACACGGGGGCATTAAACAAAGCTGCCTGCTGCAGCACAGCAGCTCTGAAGGGAACAGAAAGGCAGCAGGATGAAAAAGCGCTCCCAACGTATGGTTATGTCAGCTCTAAATTGTCTCACAGATGTTTCTGCCTCCATTAGATGGAGCACTGGGTAATTTATAGAAGTCATTTTTAACAATTTGATTGTTGGTATATATCTGCTGAATTGATTGGCTGGGGAGACAGATCTTTATTTTTATAATGGCAATAACATCCTGTGCAGATTACTGCTCAATTTGTCCCTGATGTTAACCGTGCTAGCCAGCAGCTCTCCATTTCTATTATGCTGTTATTTCTTAATTATCAGCTTAATTGCAGGGAAGAGTCCAAGATGGATGAGATTGGCTGGGCTGGACAAGAAGCCACACAAGTGAGGGGTTCAGCACTTTCTGCTTGGATCTGCTCCCAGCTCCAGCTGAGATCAGTGGGATTTAAACACTCAAGCTTTGTGCCTTCAAACCTTTTTTGAAGTCTGCTAATCCTGTGTGGATTAGAGTGATAGTTCCCACTGAAATCAACGGGAATTTGGTTACAGATGAGACCCACTCAGATAATGTTCCCATTTTTTGCATCTAATGATGCTGGAGATGCTTGTCCTGGCAAAGAAGGAGCCTCCCATTCAGATCAGAAGGCTTTGATAGGCACGTGGGGATGTCCATGGATGGCCAGAGCAGGGGCTGGGGAATTCCTGGTGCTGTTTTTGAGGGCAGCCAGTGCCATTTGACTCCCAGCTGGTTCAGCTCTTCCCTGCTTTGTGTCTTGGGAGGAATTTGTCCCCGGCCTCTGAGAGTCCAGATGTGGTTTATACCTTGAAGCTTGACAGTATTTTGTCTGTTCTGAGCTCTTTTGAAAAAGTGCATTTGTTTCAGCTGCCTGTTTGAATTTGACAAAATAGCATCCACACCTTTGCTTTCAGTCCTTCAAGTCTCCAAGCCTCAGTGCTATTTTGGGACAGTGAGATTTTCAGATTAATTAAGCAATCTTTGATAAAATTCCTTTTCTACATTAACTTTGAATTTGTCACCTCTCAGCTTTGTTTCACCATTCCCAGGAGAGAACAGAATGGGAGGTCTCACTCTGCTCTTCATAAATTTCTTGTTTTCCTGCATATTTCTGTCTATTAAATAATTAAAATTCTGAGGTACAGTTCTCTTCTGCATTTTCAGTCACCTAAGAGGAGATATCACTCTGTCAAATAGATAAGGAACTCAAGTCTTCTCCAAATTCCAGGCTAAATTCCTATGTTTTGTGCTATTAATGTCCTTGGTAGATGAAAATCTTCTTTTAGGTGTTAAATTCAAAAACCAAATGCAGGAATTATATTCAGTGTTTCCCTAACTTTGGAGAGTGTTTTGTTTGACCAAGGATATGGGAGGGGGGATTCAGTCCATAGTCTGGTAAGCAAGGGACTCTCTGAAATAATCTGGTTTTCTTGGAATGAAAGGCAGGAGGAAAGGAGTGAGAGAGTCTGTTGGAAAATAATGGAAAGATCTTTTCTGCTTTTTGGACTTGAGGCAGGAAAGAAAAGCAATGAAAACAGAGGTAAATCATTCAGACAGTGACACCACTGAATTACAGAATCATGGAATCATGGGATGGTTTGGGTGGGAAGGGACCTTCAAGGTCACCCAGTGCCCCCCCTGCCATGGCAGGGACACCTCCCCTATCCCAGGCTGCTCCAGCCTGGCCTTGGACATTGCAGGGATGCAGGGGCAGCCCCAGCTGCTCTGGCAATCCCAGCCCAGGCAGGAATTCCTCATTGCCAAGATCCCATCCATGGCTGCCCTCTGGCAGTGGGAGCCATTCCCTGGCTGCTGTCCCTGCAGGCCTTGTCCCCAGTCCCTCTCCAATTTATGCCACACACTCTTCATTCTCTTTCATCAGGGAGTGAACCATTACTGAAATTCTGCTCAGGGCTTTTTATTAACCCCTGGATTGTTTGGGGATTGCTGAGAGCAGGATCAGAGCCCTGGCTTGGGGTTTTTTTTGATAAAATCTATTCTGTATGTATTGAAAAGAATTGTGTCCACATTGCTTAAATGTCACCAAGCCCAGCAGGCTCAGGTGACATCAATGGCTTGGATATAGAGAGGCACCAGCTCCCCTGGAGTTTATCAGTGCAAATCAAACCAGTCTCCACTCAGCTGGTAATCCAGAGCTTCTAAGTGATGCTCAAATCCAATTTATTAAAAACACATTTGTTTTTCAAGCACCCAGGATTCCTGATTAATTTCCAGCACCGTGGGTTATTTAATGCTGTGGGTTTCATTGTCATCTTTGATTTTCCACAGAGCGCTTGATTGATAGGAGCTATTGTGAGCCCGTTCCTTGAGCACATTGTTCTTGTCAAACAGCAACGTGCATCTTATTGATGGAAAGTCAGCAGCCTTTTATAGATGGCAAAGCCAGCCCGCGAGCCCGGGGACCATGTGCTGAGCAGATGCACAAATGAAGGAGGGCTGCTCGATTCCGCCAGCAAAGTTTAATGTTGTCTGGAAGTTCCTGTGCCAGTGGAACACTCGAATTCAGCTGGTGTGACATACCCAGCAAGCCATGACTCAGATGTTAATCAGTGTTAGATGCTCTTTTTATTTTTGTGCTACTGCTGAGAGGTACAAAATCAAGTGTCGTGTACCGAGAGCGCAAATCAATTTGAAATTAAATTAGCCTTTTGTTTGGGAGGCACTTGGGATTTGTCTGGGCTTTGTTGGCTGCCCCCAGCAATGGCTTTGCAAATTGCAGGTGGTAAAGGGGAGAAGAAGTCTCTGCCTCGTGTTTTGGTTCATCCTTCTGCTGCCTGCAGGATCTCACCCTGTACGAAACCATCACCTGTGCCCCTGGAGAGCCAAATCCTCCCTGCTGCTCCAAGGTGTTGCTGGGGAAGGGAGTGCAAATTGTTTTTTAGGGGAGCAATGAGATCTTTGGTGCCTTGAGAGAGCTGAGCTAGAGCAGAGGCTGGGCAGAGTTCCAGAATAAAGCAGGGATTGATTCCAAGCATCTCCTCCATGGATGCACCTTGGGCAGCACCAGAGCCCAGCCAGGGCTGCACCCAAGATGAACCAAAATGGCCCCAAAATGCACCAGCGCTCCCGGGGGCTCTCCCTGGGATCAGTTCTGCTCCATTTGCACCTTGCAGTTCATTGTCCCATTCCAGCTCCAGCCTCTGCAGTCCCACCCTGCTTGTTTTTCTCTCTCCAGCCCACGGGGTTTGTGCTCCTGGGCTGAGATTTGGGTCATTTGTCCTTGGTGCCCAGCTGGAGCAGGAATTGTTTTGTCTCCCTGCTCTGTGCACAGAGCTCACCATCCCATAATAGGAAGCTCAGACCCACACACTAAAGCAGCTCAGAATGGGAAAAATATAAAAGCTAAACCTGAGACATCATCTTCAGGCATGAACACCAGGAGTGAAAGGTCTCTGTGCTCCTCTCAGGGCACCCTCACAACTCCTGGGCTGTGGCACTGATTGAACTCACAGAAATGCAAATCCAAAGGTCAGGCAGCCTGGGAGTGGAGCTACAACCGGGAGGAAGAGCTTTCTCACATTCAGGGTTGCTTTAAGAGTAGAGGAGTCACCTCTGAATATCAATAGGCACCTTCACAGCTCTTCCAGCTAATGGTGCATGAGCCACAAAAGTAAATATTTTCCTTTTCTGCTCTTGTTAAGGATAAAGATAATATCTTCTCACTCTAATCCCACATAATCAAATGTAGGACAGATAACACATTAGAAGGTGGAAGACAGGAATTAAATCCTTTATATTAGAGTCTGGGAATTAAATTGTTTGTATTAGAACCGGGGAAGGTGTAGAAACCGCAATGTTAATTTTTCTGCCTTTTTCTGCACTTCTAGCAGGACATTTCTGGAGGATGCTTTGTAGCTCCAAGGACTTTGTAAGGCCAAAGACTTTGCCCATGGGAGAAGAGTTCAAGGACGACTCCATCCCATAACTGAGCAGAGCCAAATGCTCAGCATGGACTGGCAGCTGTGTCTGGGTGGGCAGTTCTGAAATGAAATCAGATGCAAACCCCCACAGGGAGCTGTGGTGGGCCAGGCTGGTTGAAAGAGGATTTTTGGGATCCAAATCTTGCTAATCTTCAATCTAAATCCTCATCCTTATGCCACAGCAAGGCCTCTTCATAGGGACGTTTTGATATTAGGGTTCATGTCCATGAGTGGTTTGGTGTCAGCTCGATTTTTGGCAGTTCTTGCTTTCTAAACTTACTGATGAAACTTTCTTGGCCAGTCAAGCTGTCCACAGAGCTGCTAAAAATCTCTTTTTGCGCTGCTGTCAGCTGGTGTTTGTGGGGTTTTCTTCCCTGCTATTTGGGGGTGTGAGGGATTTACTGCCTCTTTATTTGCCAAGTGTGGGGTTTTTAGGGGAATGCCTGAATCAGGATAAGAAAAATGGCTGGAAAAACTCACTAGCTATGGAAGAAAGTGGCTTAAACCTCCTCAGCTCCAACCCAGCATCAGGGCTGAGCTCCTGTGTGCAGATTCTGAACCTTCCCTCATGAATCAGCCCCTCTCCACAGCTGCTCTAAGCTTTGACATAAAGTTGTATAAATCTCCCACTAAAATCCCTGATTTTCCCAGTGCTGGTAAAAGAAGAACATTAATTACCTGAAATTGTCTCTGCTCCACTGAGGCACAGCATTTGCCTCCAGCATAGCTGATTTTCCAGGATGAAAGCAACTCCACACACGCCTTCCTTTCCTCTTTATTCTTACCCACACTCCTTAAAAAATCCCCTTTTACCGCCTCAGCATAAAAGCCCCAAACTTTTAGATTAATCAAGATATAAATTGCACTCCTGGGAGGGAGAAACTTCTCAGTGTCTCAAAAAGAAAYAAATAAAATAAAATCCACACTTTCTACTGTGCTGCAGTCCAGCACCTYGGCTTCAACAAGTGGGCAAGGAGCTGAGAGCCAACAGATTGTGTGCTTTGAAACTGAGACACAGCAATGCATCAAACATGCAAATCTGCTCTGCTGCTGCAGCTCCTTTCCAGGATATGTGCCCAAGGGAGCCGAGCAGCTGCTGCAGGAGCTTTGATAGTTTTAGCATGGAATATCTATTATTCATACACACACACTCTGGGGGGAGGATTAATGGGGCTTCAAAGTTGTGCAAGGATGTTCCAATCTGTCCAAGCCAAGAGTGGGATCTCCAGCTGAAGGAAMGGGGTGGGAGCTGGGCCAGCTTTGGAGTGGAGCAGGGCTGAGACCACTTCCAGGTGCTGCATCCCGCTGGATGGATCACAGGATCACTGAGGGTGGAAAAGACCTCCAAGATCGAGTCCAACCTTTGATCCCCACCTTGTCAGCCACACCAGATCACGTCCAGTTGTTCCTGGAACATTCCCTGAGCTGTTTTTGTGGAAGCTGTGGGTGTGACTGTGCTTTGTTCACCTTGTGGTGGGGTGAGAAGGAGCGGCCCTCTCCTGCCAACCCTCCTGCCCAACGTCTCATCATGGAATCATTGAGGTTGGAAAAGACCTCCAAGATCGGGTCCAACCTTTGATCCCCACCTTGTCAGCCACACCAGATCACGTCCAGTTGTTCCTGGAACATTTCCCTGAGCTGTTTTTGTGGAAGCTGTGGGTGTGACTGTGCTTTGTTAACTCTGTGGTGGGGTGAGAAGGAGCTGCCCTCTCCTGCCAACCCTCCTGCCATCAYGGAATCATGGAATCCTTGAGGTTTCCATGAATCCTCTAAGATCATAGAATCCAACCATGCCCACCCCTAATCCATGTCCCCAAGYGCCACAAGKCTTCTAAACCCTTCCAGTGGGATYTTCTGCTCACTCAGGTGAGGCCCCACCTGCAGAGCTGCCTCCAGCTCTGCTCCCAGGAAGGACCTGGAGATGATGGAGAGAGTCCAGAGGAGGCACCAGGATGAGCAGAGGGATGGAGCAGCTCTGCTGGGAGGAAAGGCTGGCACAGCTGGGGTTGTTCAGCCTGGAGACAAAGCTGAGAAGCTTTGGGGTGACCTCACTGTGGCCTTCCAGGACCTGAAGAAGGCAACAAGATGGAGAAGGAGTGCTTAMAAGGGATGGAGAGACAGGACAAAGGGGAATGGCTTAAAACAGAGAGTAGGTTTAGATTGGATATTAGGAARAAAWTCCTRTCTGTGAAGGYGGTGAGGCCCTGGCAGAGGGTGCCCAGAGAAGCTGTGGCTGTCCCTGSATCCCTGGGAGTGTCCRAGGTCAGGCTGGATGGGGTTTGGAGCACCCTGGGATGGTGGAAGGTGCCCCTGCCCWTGGCAGGAGGTTGGAATGAGATSAGCTTTAAGGTACCTTCCAACCCAAACCAYTCCATGATTCTGATTCTCTGCTGACTCCACCACAGCCAGTTCCATGCTTGATCACCCTCGGTGAAGAAATTTTCCAATATCCATCCTAAACTTCTCCTGATCCCCGAACCTCCCACATGTTTTCTCACCCAAGGCACTTTCTGGTGTGCCTCAGACCCTCGGGAGAAACACACCTGCACCTGAGCACAGCTGCAGAGTCTGTCCAGGCACAGATCAGGAGCAGAGCTGGTACCTGGAGATAACACAGAGGCTATCTCTATCCACAGCTGTCTGAAGATAACAGAATTTTCAAACTCTGGGGCTGGGCTACTTGAGTGTTGTAACATTTTACCTCGTGCCTTGTATTAGCACCAAAATTTTACAGACAGACACCAGAAAAAAAAAAGGAAACAGAATGATTGAGGTGGGAAGAGACCTCTGGATGTCACCTGGTCCAACTGTGGTGTCTGGAGTAGTGAAGGATTAGTGGAAGCTTTTGGGTGAGTAGACAATTAAATCCCTGTGTCCTGGGCCACACCAATGTGAAAGTCACAATAATGTGTTCTGAAGTCCTCAGATTTATCTCTGAAATAATCAGTGTTCACAGCAAGCCCCAGGGCTGGGGGATACTCTGAGGGTGCAGCACTTGAGGAGGCTGAGAAGAATAAATTCAAAGAAGCCCACGGGGGGTCCTCTAGCCTTGGGTCCCTCCTAAACAGGACAGACAACGCTGGCATCTTCCTGAAAAAGCTTTTTGACATTCCAAGGCATCCTTTTTAATTCATCGATAAATCCCTCTTTATTTGATCATCCAAATTTCCCTGAAACCCTGATTTCCCCAGAGCATCTTGCTAAAAGTGCAAAACTAGAGGGAACAAAAAAAAAAATCAAGAAAGGAGAAAGCAGTAGTCCTTTTCTCTTTAATGAGTTCATTTGCTGGTGTTCAACTCACAGATTTGCTACTGATGTTAAATTAGCTGGTTAAATTAGCTAATTATGGAAAATGTGTACAGTACTCTCCATTTGGGRCAACTGGCAGGGAGCAGATACTCAGCTAAAATGGTGAAGAAGTTACTTTTTAGACCAAAGAAATTGGAAATAAAGGAAACAGTTAAATCAATCAGTGGCCTCTGCTCAGTATCCTGAGTGCCCAAAATTCAGTATTTGAGCAGCCTGGTCKGGTGGAAGGTGTCCCTGCCCATGGCAGGGGGTTTGGAATGGGATGATCTTCAAGGTCCCTTCCACCCCAAAATATTCTGGGATTCTTTGAGTGAACCAGCCATGTGTTTTTGAGGGAGCTGCATTAATCCCTGATATATTTTTACATTTGAACATGCCTGGGTACAGGCTGTGTCTGTGTTTGCACTCACTTKACACATGGCAGTGAATGGGAGGGTYCCTGTTAGTCKGGTGTCATTGGACACTCGGGAATTCTGGGTTCCCTTCCTGGCTCTGCAACCATCCTTGGCTTGGGAAASTCAGAACTGTAGAATGAGTAAGGCTGGAGAAGACCTTCAAGAGGTCTTCAAAAGATCATCACCTTCTTCAAAAGATCAAGTCCAACCTTCACTTGAATGCCCACTAAACCATATTACAAAGTGCCACTTCTATGGGGTTTTTTTGAACACTTCCAGGGATGGGGACTCCACCCCTGCCCTGGGCAGCTGGGCCAGGGCTGGACAACCCTTTCAGGGATGAAATCTTTCCTAATATCCAACCTAAACCTGCCCTGGCCCAGCCTGAGGCCGTTCCCTCTCCTCCTGCCCCTGTTCCCTGGAGCAAAGACCGTCCCTCCTGTCCCCTCCTGGCAGAGACTTGTGCAGAGCCACAAGGGCCCCCTGAGCCTCCTTTGCTCCAGGCTCAGCCCCTTCCCAGCTCCCTCAGCCTCTCCTGGTTCTCCAGGCCCTTCCCAGCTCCCTCAGCCTCTCCTGGTTCTCCAGGCCCTTCCCAGCTCCCTCAGCCCCTCCTGGTTCTCCAGACCTTTCCCAGCTCCCTCAGCCCCTCCTGGGGCTCCAGACCATTCCCTGGACATGCTCTAGCCCCTCAGTGGCTTTCTTGTCACGAGGGGCTCACAACAGCTCCCAGGTTTCTTAAAATCCAGGGAATTTTACCTTGTGCAAGTTCAGCCAAATAAATGCAAGCTGATTSAATTCTTGGAGTCCACAAGGTGATCCAAATGACTCCTCCTGTCCCCCTGTGTCTTTTGCATTCAGGCACCACACAGAGACTCCTTTGACTGGCATTTGTTGACACTTCAGCATAAATTTTCACTTTTTTGCTGCCTGGGAAAGCCAGCACATCTCATTAAAAACCGATATTGATACACCGCCGTGGCACCTTGCTCGGCATGCAAATTCAATTTCTCCTTGTTGCCATACCCTGTTGAGCAAACACATGTCATGGCCTTTGAGGCTGAACGTGGCAGATGTCTAATTGACCTGAATAAATTTCCAGCAGACACCACASTGGGTCACTGGAAGGTCCTAGAATCCCCTACCAAATTTTAATCAAACCTAATGAGACCAACAGGTGAATGCAGCAATGAGTTGTGCCATGCAGCAAAYGCATCTAGAACCACAGGTGATTAATTCAAGCCCAGTTTTCTCTTCCTGGAGCTTCAGAGGACTTTGCTGGCTGCAAGGCAGGGAAGAGGTTGAAGCAGAGCCAGGTGGATCCCATCCCAGCAACATCACAGAAGATTTCTCCCTCCAGAGGGAGTGGTCCTTGTTAGGGAGGAGATATTGTGAAGAGACCTGTCATGAAATGAAATTTCATCCAAGATCAGAGCCAGAAAGCCACAAAACCCTGCAGGACAGAAGYGCTTTGCTAGTAATGAGCTGTCTGCCCTTGGAGGAGAGCCAGAACCAGACACATCCCAAATAATTCTTCATCTTGAGCTTCCTCTTGCAGCTACCTGCTGGAGTGATGGAATGTGTGCTCCCAGCCCAGAGTGTCTGAATGCAGATGTAGCTGGAACTTATGTTAAAATAATTTGAAAAGAACCAGGGTCATGTCAAGCCTTAGTACCAAATGTGGTAGAAACTCTGAGGTTGAGTGTGTGGGCCTGGGACATCCCCCCAGCTTTTTGTCACCTCCCCCAAATTAACCCGTTCAGCCAAGACTGAGGCTTCCTATTCCAGCAGCACCTGCTTGTGCCACCACGCTGTGCAAACAAATCTGCAAATATGCAAATTAAATTATATTTGCTGCTTGCCTTGAAGAGTTTACATTCCCCATCAGTAACTCAAGTGACAAGTGTGGACACAGAAGAGGTGCCCAGCAAGCAGGAATTCTATTTCCAAAGAATTAAGGAGGTAATTTAGAGGAAAGTAAGCAAAGGTGGAGAAACAAAGGCATGGAGCAATTTAGGTTTGGGCTTCAGAGCCCGTAAGGAACCAGTACCAGGCAAGGAGAGGACTCAGGAATGGGATGGATCCCAAAATGACCAAGGAATCGGGGAATGACTGGACCAGCATCTCACTGAACTCAGGGTATTCAGTATAAGCAGGGAGCTTTTGTCAGTTTTCATCAGGTTTAAGTGAAGGTAAATTTCCCATTTCATGCAAGTTTTTCTTTCTGTTGAGGAATCTTGTGATTGAAGCAGRTGAAATGGCCTTTGAGCCTGCCAGGAAAATTTGCCTCCACTTCTGACCACAAAAAGCCTCAGAGCTGCTGCACGAGCTGAATGTGCCTTTGGGAAATTTAATCAGATCCTTTTTGTCATGGCTTCCAAAGCAGAATGAAAAATTGGATGCCTGACAGAAATCCACCAGGTTGGAGCAGGAAAGCAGGAGCTGGGAGAAGGTAAAGCACAAAAATGTGTGTTTGCTGCTTCCTGCATTATTGCTGCATTGGAGGTGTCAATCTGGCATGGAAATTCRGGATGCAGAGATGATGGATTCAGATTCAGCAAAGCCCATTACATTTACAAAAGCTCAGGAGAGATGTCCCAGCAAGACAGTGATGTAATAACTACACGAAAATGTATTTTCAAAAAGATGGGCCCTTGGCTAAACTGTGTGCACCWGGGGATCTCTCAGCAGAAAGCTTCACTTATTACTTTCTTAAAATCCTTATTACATTTTCAGCTCTATAAAAACTGAGTAATTACTGTCTTCAATTACCTCTTGGCGCCAACTTGATTAATGTCCTTTACACCGATTGCTTTGTGAACTGTTGGAGAGAAAAGATGATCTGGGTCAACTCTATAAATGACTTTTTCAATGCCTTGTTAAGCTGAAAAGTAGGAACTTGTGTTCTCAGGGAAGGGTCATCACTTGGTTGCTCTGAGGTGCTGGAATGGACRGACAGGTGGGAGCCAGATTTCAAAATCAGGGTCCAGAATTTTGGTGATCCAGTGGATCAGCCTTTCAAAGTTGGCTCTCTATCTTTCCCTGCAAATTCCCCTGCTCTAAATCTCTGGCCCTGAGGCTGCAGAGATGGCACTAAGTGGGAGGATCAATGGTTGTCTGTTCTGGCTTTAATAATTAAAGCTATTGAGCCGTTATGTCTTGGATCAACAAACAGGGCTCACAGGTCGCTCTGCCTGGCCTTGTAAATTGATTATTTTTCTACAGACAGCATTAGGGTCAGGGGGTTTGCCTGACCTGTTCTCCCAGGTCTGGCTATAAACAACTGCTGATTGGGACCATCTGGCCACACTCTGGCTCAGGCCATTCATTATTCTCAGCACAAAAAGACTTTTCTCCTCCAGCAGAAGTGAGCAGCGTGTCAGCACCCTCAAGCAAGGACTGGGACAGCAAATAGCATTTGATGCTGGTGTAGTTCTAGTACAACCTCAGGATCTGACAGCTCATTAAAATCCTGAATTCCCTCTGTTGGCCCAGGTCATTTTGGGACCTGAGTGCAGTGAGTACCTGGGCAAATGCTCCAGAAAACTTTAGCAGCTGCACATCTCCTCATTCAGCACCCAGTGCTGACAGTGAGGAAAACACAGGAATTTCTTGAGCTACCCATCTGGAAGTGGGGAGAAGGAAGGTGGGAGAGGAACACAACCACTTGTTGGGGATACTCCTTAATAACTCAAACTGCCCTAAGAAATCTCACTCTACCACGTTGCCCCCTGCCCCACAGAGCCCCATTCCCATTCCCATTCCCATTCCCATTCCCATTCCCATTGGTATTTCGCCAGTCACTGGGAGGAAGGCTAAGCCAAGTCCTAAAAGAGGAGGGTTGGGACTCCTGGAATGGCTGCTGGCTCTTTCCCTCAACACAGCAGGGAATGATCCACGGAGCATTCCAGAATCACAGGGAA
>JACDOX010000444.1:298842-319044 GCA_014549065.1 Cardinalis cardinalis | reverse complement strand
GATCCATGGAGCATTCCAGGATCACAGGGAACGATCCATGGAGCACTCCAGGATCACAGGGAATGATCCATGGAGCATTCCAGAATTCTGGCTGAGTCTTTCCCTCACATCACAATCTCCCTTTTTCCTCACTAAATCAGCCAAGCGCTTGTCCTGACTTCCTGATCCCAGTGTTTTTGTGGATCCATCTCTTCTCCAGAGGTTCCCACAGGCCACTTGAGGCAGCTCCAAGTCCCCTCACGGGCCAGTGTGTCCTGGGAAGTGCAACCACACGTGGATACCTCCAGCTCAGGACCCCACTTTTTGCTGCCAGCTGATTTTTGGGTTCACCTGGGCYATGACCTTCAAAGAAGCCCAGCTGCCAGGCTTCAGTTTTAACCCATAGAGCCAATTACCAGCAGCACTAATTAGAGGGATGCTGAGCTAAACACTCATTTCTGCTGTGTCTCAGGCAGGGCCTGCAGCTGGCTCTGAGCATCACATTGTGGATGCTGCCCCTCTCTCTGCCTCCCCAAAGAGCTTGTAAAGCTCTCCCAGGCACATCCACATGGTCTGACTGCAGCATGAATGTTTTCATTATGATCCAAGCCTCAGAGACACATTCCAAACCTCTGGCTCTTCCTCCTGCCCAGCTTCCATGTGGCAGGAGAAGGTCAGCCTGAAAACACTTTGTAATTGCTGAGGATTAATGTTGTTTTGCAATGCCAAATCCAGGTCCGAGTTGCCAGAGGTCTTCTTTGCACAGAGGATTTTCAAGCAGAGACAATGGGAAATGTGCTCCTTGCAGCACAGGAGAACAATTCCCAGCAGAACATTAGTCCATGCTTGGCTTTCATTCTGTTACAATCTCACCTGTCTGTACTTTGATGTTTAACTCCAAGCTGTCCCCTCTCATTCCTTCATCAGGCCCACAGTGCCACTCTCCTCATCAGGGCTTTCTGCACCCCTCATTCTCAGCCTGGATTTTCTCCCTTTTCCTTTGATACCTGCATGAGTTTGGAACACTTCCATTTTACCTGGCTTAGTGCAATATCTCAAATTTTCCTTTGTGGTTTTTTTTTTAGTTTGTTTTGCTAATTTTCACCTTTTGGGTGGGTTTTGCAATTTGAAGAGCTTCAGCCTTGGACTGCAGGAGCCTTACTGATTTCAGTGTGGGGTTGTGTGGTCCCCAGGAGGGGAGAGGTGAGAAGAACTGCTCAAGGTTGGGTGAGTGCTCTGATCCTTGTGCCACCACCACATGGGGCCACTCCTTCCCGTGACAGGGGTTCAGCCAGTGAGCTGTGTTCATCTCAGTGTGTATTGGATGGCAAAAAGGTGACAAAACCAGATTTTTTGAGGTGGGAGACAGGACTTGCCTTATTCTGGCTGAGAACAAGGGCAGTGAGCAGCTCTGCTGGGGTAAAGAGGCTTCTGAGCAGCAGAATGAAAACCTTCTGTCTCAAGGGATGGTTACTGGTGAAAAYGTTGGCATTTAGAGAGCCTGCAGGTGTAGCCATRATATTTTCTGGAAAATCCCTTTGCCAGGATTTTTCTCTTGAGAAGCTGAGAGGCCTCAGAGGAAAAGAAAAACAACAATTATCTGCTGCTGTGGAATGCAACAGGTGCATCTGTGATTGGTCCATGTTGGTTGTTTCTAATTAATGGCCAATCACAGTCAGCTGGSTCGGACGGTCTGGTCAGTCACAAGATTTTATTATCATTCCATATTCCTTTCTATTGCTTGCTAGCCTTCTGATGAAATCCTTTCTTCTATTCTTTTAGTATAGTTTTAGTGTATAATTTACTTTTAATATAGTATATATCATAAAATAATAAATCAGCCTTCTGAAACGTGGAGTCAGATCCTCGTCTCTTCCCTCATCCTGGGACCTCCTGTGAACACCATCACATGCAGAGATTAAAAAAAAAAAGAATTTTGCTGCATTCCCAAGATCCATTATCATGGACACCTTCCAGAGGAGAGAGCTGGACCCAGAGGTTCCAGGTGTGTGCCAGCCCAGCTGCTCCACTTGCTGGGGACAGTTTAGTAAATCTGATGACAGTYTAGTAAATCACCTGTTTGCTGTTGCCTTGAACGTTGTTCTATCACAGTGTGTAGAAAYAAAAAATGAAGAATTCAGCTAAGAAGAGATCATAATTTTAAAATATTTGTGTTACTTGATAACAGCAGTSGTAAGAAAGGCTCTCTCATGTCAGACAGACATTCCTGTGATCCTTGGTGGCTCCAGGCTCCTCTCTGTATTCCCTGCTCTCTCCCAGCTCAGGGAGAACTGAGCAYGTGGGGACACTGTGGAAAGCAGGAACCCAAACAAGGGAAAATAATCTCTGGGTTTTGTTTTCCTTCTGCAGCATGTTGATTTATATTTCCAGCTGTGGTGGGAATAAAGTTCTCATAGATATTCCAGCCCCTTCTTATTCCATGGAAGCAGGGGAGCATTAACTTTGAAAAATTACACTGAGGAGTATCTCTACCCCCATGGCTTTTCCTGCAACTTCTGTGCTCACTGAACTAAACCCACTCCAGACAAACAGCTTCTGGCTGAAGAGGCTGCAGCATTTTGCAAAGCCCCCAAAATTTACTGAACTCATAATGACCACAGCTGGTTGCCAAGGCTGTGATTGAGAGACCGAGAGGTTCATAACCCAAGGCTACAAACTTATTGCTTCTTCCCTTGGAAAAATGAAAGTGAGGCTGTGTTTATGTCCTCTGGTTCCTTTCTACCAAAGGCTGTGCACTGTGCTGCACTTCTCAACTCTCCTTGTCTGCCTGAATCCATGGCTGCCCTGTTTAATGCCATGAGCATGGCTGGGTGGGACCACTCTGCCCACTGGGACAGTGATCCATGRGGGAATCTTGCTACAATCCAGAGAATTTCAGGAGGGCACAAATCTAGCATGGGTATTTGTTGTTATCAAATATCCAGGTCCTGTAGCCCCCAAAAGAAGAAAGATGCTGACCTCAGTTTCATGAGGGTGCCACAAGCACAGGTGGAGAAGAAGAAGGTGGAGAGTCTGGAGATCTTCTGCCACAGTGGCACCAAATCACAGAATCATGGAATGGTTTGGAAGGGACCTCAAAGCCCATCCAGTGCCACCTCCTACCATGGGCAGAGACATCTTCCACCATCYCAGGCTGCTCCAAGCCCCATCCAACCTGGCCTTGGACACTTCCAGGGAYGCAGGGGCAGCCAAGCTTCTCTGGCAATTCCAGCCCAGGCAGGAATTCCCTCCCAATATCCCATCCATYCCTGCCCTCTGGCAGAGGGAATCCATTCCCYCTTGTTCTAACACTCCATACCCCTGCCCAAAGTCCCTCTCCAGTTCTCTTGCAGGCCCAGGAAATGGCTGAAGGCCTGAGGAAGGTAAAACAGGACACATGGGACACAACTTCAGTSGGAAGAACAATTTCTGTTGGGACAGGGTATGATTGGGTGAGCAGCCCATCAGCAGATCTTTCTCAGTGACAATTTCACTGCATCAAGTCCCCTCATCTAAATTATGAGAGAAGTAAGAAGTAGTCATCACCTGTTCACTTTAAGAGCAATGAAACCAATGTGGGTTCCACAATTTCCATTTCGGCCTTCACTGAGGTGTATTTTATTATGCTGCTTAATTATGCTACATAAATCTCCACTATGCAACAGTTAAAGTGTGGCCTCTGCCCTGATGAGTTTATAATTCAAATAGATGAGGTACATGAGCTAAGGAGAAAGATCTAACACTGGAACCAGCAGCACAGTGATTTGCAAATTTAGGTTGTGCCACTACAATTTTAAAAATATCAGAGCTGTTTAGTGGGAGACATTAGGAAAATGTGAAGATGAAGGAAGAGGGGACACAGTGGGAAGCAGGAGGTGATTTGGGGAAGGATGGGCAATGGAGGGTGGCAGTGAGGAGGTGATGAAAGGCAGCAAAAGGAGCAGCTGAATGTCCTTCAGTGCCCGGTCATCTCCAGCACCTGCTCTGACAGACACCTCTCAGTTTGTGGGAAATACCTCTTACTTGTGCTGMTCTAATTTTTCACCAGACCCCTGCAGCTGGGTACTCCTTGAAATGTTTTTCTTCCCCAAACCCATAAAGATCACAAGAAAAAGAAAAAGATATTACATTGTAGGAGTTGCCTTTCCTGAAGGGGAATTGTTACACAGCAACAGCAGTCACACCAATGCCGTTTTTAACRCAGAGATGAGGAGACCTTTTAGTTCATTTTATCACATTACATTTCATTTTATAGATGTACAGCAGGTAACACTTCATTTTCTTGCTGAGCATTTACCACTGCCTGACCAGATTTTCAATGGGAATCACAAAACCTCTGCTGAATCATTTGGATACACCACCACCTCTGGGAACTTTTCAGGTGCACTGACAGCTTAAATTCCTGCAATTCCAAGTGAATCTCACAAGAGACTCATCTTTCTTGTGTTCCAAAGGTMATGTGGACCTCAAAGGTCACCTCTGCTCCACTGACATCTTTTAAAGCGCTGTTAGATATTTTGGTGACTGAAAGATTAGGGGTGAAACAGCCCAAAATCTCCCACTCTGCTGTGTCTCCAACCCTGCAGTGGTGAAGGAGTTGTGGGGTTGATCTGCAAGGATCTGTCTCGCTGATTTTGGCCTTCTTGCTGACAGAAAAAATTGAAGACATCAGTCTTCAGCCTTATTCAGTGCCCACAGAACACTGCTGTGCAATAAAGTTGATTTAAGTCTGTTCCTGTAGATTTGGTGCTTCACTTGGCCCTTTATCACAAGGCTTTCAAAGCCTGCAGCTCTCTGAGCATCCTCACTCTCCCCACAAACCCTTCACACCATCAAATATTTGGGAATTACCATCACTGACCTCTTGTAGATTGCTTGCTGCTCAACAGGTTCCAGGTTGAGGATGCCTGATGGGTTTGTCCAGAAATTTTAGATTTGCCCAGCCTGAGAGTCAGGGCAGTTCAAGGTTCATTTTCCCCRCCAAACTGGAATAATTCCAACGTGACGCATTGTAAAGTTTTTGGGCAAGGGGAAACTCAAACCCTTCTCCATCACCTAAGCTGCAGAGCTGAGTCTGGGCACATAAAATCATGGAATTGTTAAGGTTGGAAAAGATCTTTGAGAGCATCAAGTCCAACTGTCAACYCAGCACCACCATGTTCCCCATTAAACCGTGTCCTCAAGTTCTCCATCCTCACATTTTTTGAACACTTCCAGGGATGGTCACTCCACCACCGCCCTGGGCAGCCTGCTCTAATTCTTTACAACCTTTCCCATTAAAAAAAAATAAAAAAATCTTAATATCCAATATAAACCTCCTCTGGTACAACTTGAAGATGTTTCCTCTCGTCCTGACCTCACACTGTCGCAGGCATGGGCAGGGGGAGGGATCACAACAGGGGTCAGGGTGAATTTAACTGGCACCATCAAAGGCARCAGAGCCAAAAACCATCAGCCACATGTGACAGACACAGGGCCATGGAAGCTCAGAGTGGGATATTACAGTACAGAAGATMTGAAGGACTTTTTCCTAAAGAAACTGGCAAAAATAAACCCTTTTTTCTGCCTGATTTTTSGTTTTTAGTGAAAATTAATGACAAGAAGGTGCTGGTCAAACAGTGGCTCAGAAATGTGGGAAGCCCTTTCAAAGGCACCCCTCATTCTCTGTAAAATCACAGAATCATTTGGGTTGGGTAAGACCTCCAAGACCATGGAGTCCAACCTGTGCCTGATCCCCACCTTGTCCCCCGCTCAGAGCACTGAGTGCCACCTCCAGGCCTTCCCTGGACACCTCCAGGGGTGGGGACTCCACCACCTCCCTGAGCACTCATTCCAGTGCTTGACAACCCTTTCCATGAAAAAAAAAATCCTCCTGATGTCCAAACTGAACATTCCCTGAGGCAGCTTGAGGCTGTTTCCTCTCATCCCATCACTTGTTCCCTGGGAGCAGAGCCTGACCASGCAATTGGTCCTTTGAATATCCATCAAAATTCCCGTGTTGAGCTGCAGWCTGAGCACAGATCATTCCAGTTTCTTCCCCTCTTGGCAGCAAATCCTTGAGATTGTCAGGTAAGCGGGGACTGTTGTGGTGTGCTTGATTTTAGCATCTGTGGGCCACGRTTCCTCCTGTGAAACGCGGGTTGTGGTGCCTGTCAGTGATAGATTTACTTTGTCAAAAGCGCTCTACAAGTACAACAACCATCGTATTATCCWGCTCTTATATCACCTCGGAGCAAATTAAATTTGAGGCCAGCAGGACTGTTCAGCTGCTGCATCTTGTGCCCCATTTTCTGCAAGACAAGCCTTGAAATTGGCTGGCTGATGTCTCATTTCAGGAGGATTGATACCAGCGCTGCTTCCCTTGGAAATACAAGAGCACGTTGCTGGGACCTGGAGTTTTACTCACTTCACTTCAAGTTCTTGTTGTTTCTCTTGCCTGGAGCTTCTACTTACACAAACCAGAAAATATCCAAAGCTGCATGAAATATTTCTGTGAGCACTGGAATTTCTGAAGCCTTATCTCCAGCATTTGTTGTGCTCAGCTGCCTGTGGTTTCATAAGATGGAGCTCTGATCTGAGGGTTTTTCCTGGGGTCGGGCATCCATTAACTCTTCYTCCCAAATGGATTTGCTGGGATAGATGATCCAAGTGGTTCCAACTCAGTGCCAGCAGGACTTCTGGGACTTTCTTTTCTATCCAGCCACCTTTTTCCCCAAAACTGTAAGAATTGAGGCTTGGATACCACCTGAGGAAAGAGCTGATGCCCAACAAATCTTCAAGTCACGAGGAACTTAATGGAGCTGGGTTAAAAGAAGAAGTTTGTGGGTGGGATCTAAAAACTTCTTTACAGAAGGGGGAAAAAACCATAATTAAACATGGGAGAGTTGGAATGGGAGTTGTTTTTTATGTTTCTCATATACCTGAGGCTTTCCATGGTTCTAAAGGAAGATTAAGACTTAAGGATTTTAATTTCAAGAAGCCAACAAGCAGCCTGCACCCGTTCACCTGAGGACTTGGAAAATGCTTCTGGACAATTGTAAAAACAGCATTCTGTTAGTGAGGATAAGTAAGATAAAGGGGGAAAAAATAAAMCAAATAACTGGATTTTTTTTTAATGRTTAAGAGGAGGTGAACATCCTCTCTTACAGCATTTTACCTGCCTGTGAAGAACAACRTCTCACACCTGCTCTGCTTTCCTGCAGGGACTGCATTACCAGAGGTTCTGTGGCTTTGACATTGGAAAAGCAGCAGTATTTTTCCACTTAASTTAATCTTAGCTATTATTTTTCTGCAGCAGCAGAACACAGCGCAACGTGGGATATGTCAGGAGRCAAAAAACAATAAGGAGACATTTGAATCATATCTCTGCCTTGATTCCCAGCATTGAGCCAGGCAAATTCTTCTCCTGCCCCAGGAGTTTCTCCTTATTCACAGAGACAAAAAGAATTGATGGCAGCTACGTGCWGGAAAGAGAAACTGATCATGGCTGWGCAGAAAATCCAAAAAACAACATAAACCAGCTTTAGTTCACACTTATTTAATGGTAAATAGGAATAACAAGGTCATCCAGATGTGTGACTAATCCTAGAGCCAAAWCCTGATGTTTCAGCACACTTGTACTCCATTCTTTACTCAGGCAGTTTGGCAAAGCTTGGTAAAGCTTCATAAGAAAACCAGAATTATTTGGAAGAAGGGAGTGGCTGGAACCTGATTCTTTATCCATRCACCAATGTGAGCTTAATGCAGCTGATGTGGGAGTGACCAGCTCAGTAAGAAGGGTAAAATCGATTTTATTAAACTGACTGAGAGATACCAACAGGATTAGGCTCACCTTCTACAGGCAGAACTGCTCCTRCAGCTTAGATGGAAATTCTGGCTTTCACTGTGCTCCCATCTACACTGCTGGAAGTCAAAGAGGATTTCATTATAACCAATATTAAGGCATTACACACAAGGCAATTGCACCTGTAAGAAGGTGGTGTGGGCTGAACTCTTGGGCTGACATTTTCACTAATGTTTSAAATGAAATAACAAAGCACTTGTGGTATTTTTTTCAAACATTAAAGCTGTGGTTGAGAGCCCTAAATCTCTTAGGTTTAGGAATTCCCAGGAAACACTTAGAAAATATCAGGGGATAAACTGTGGAAAGGGATTTCAGGTGAAATCACCTCAGGAAAGGAGGGAAGCAATCCCTTAGTGTCACACAAATCACACAGGGAACAGAACTCTGGCCAGTGGAGTTTGTAAAACTCCTCCCACAATGCCTCAGGGTTTAGATTTTCTATTTTTCACATTCTGAGCTGCTTTAGTGTGTGGGTCTGGGCTTCATATTATGGGATGGTGAGCTCTGTGCACAGAGCAGGGAGACAAAACAATTCCTGCTCCAGCTGGGCACCAAGGACAAATGACCCAAATCTCAGCCCAGGAGCACAAACCCCGTGGGCTGGAGAGAGAAAAACAAGCAGGGTGGGACTGCAGGGGCTGAAGCTGGAATGGGACAATGAASTGCAAGGTGCAAATGGAGCAGAACTGATCCCAGGGAGAGCCCCCGGGAGCGCTGGTGCATTTTGGGGCCATTTTGGTTCATCTTGGGTGCAGCCCTGGCTGGGCTCTGGTGCTGCCCAAGGTGCATCCATGGAGGAGATCCTTGTCATAAATCCCTGCTTCATTCTGGAACTCTGCCCAGCCCCTGCTCTAGCTCAGCCTTCTCAAGGCATCACCCAAAGGAATAAACCATATTTCCCAAAGAACTGCTCTGCCTGTGCCTCTTCAGAATTCTCTTTGGCAGAACTCTGCACTATGGGGGAAAGTTGAAGAGGAACAGCTCAGTACAAGCTCACCCCTTCTTTCCTTTTTTATTATTGAAGGGAGGATGGATGGGAAGGATGAGTGAAACCATCTGTAATTCTCAGTCCCTTCTGAATGGGGGACCCTCTACTGAGCCAATCTGATCTCTATTGACAAGTTGTGACAAGGATTCATTCATCATCATGAACATTTTGTTTGTCAGTTTGGACTTTGGCTTCAGTAATCCAGGAACCACCCATTTTACCAGACAGACCTCAGAGCACTAAAATACTATGTGAAACAGAAAAAAAAATTCTTTCCCCTGTTTTTCCTTCCATCAGTTTCCAGATTGAGACCCTTCTTTGTAAATTGTGTAAGGAAAAATGACGTTCTCAAGACCCTTCAGCCTCATTTTATCATATGTTATTAATCAAGAGAGACCTCAGCCTTCACATGCTGCACCAGGCAGTCCTCTGTCGATTTCTCCCCTTTCATTTAAAGAAAACATAAATTCCCACCTGTGGCTTTGCTTGGGTGAGGAGCGAAGGGAAAGGGCTGCTCAATGAAACCAGGCAGTGGTTGAGCAATTAGAGCCCAGGATTGAAAGGCAGCCAGGTCACAGTTCTGAGGCAGATTTGCTGCTGTTTGTTTGTCCTGATGAAGTTCCTCCTAAATGAGGTGATTATTGCAGCTGTCAGGAATGAAAAGGTGGGACCCATCGATTTCACCCCCTCTGCAGGCTCCAGGCCCTGCTGGTGCGCAGCAGTCAATGGGAATTGCCAATTAACAAAAACAATATTGGCAAGTCGGCAGTTTGAGGAAAAWCTCCCTCCAGCCAGTGCACAAATCWCTTGCCATTCAAATCACCGTCCTTGGGCAAAGGCATTGGCAAACCTGCTCTGAAAAACAAAAAATGAGATTTTTATTTTGGCATAGCTGCATAGGAAATTGTGGAGCTGAGAGCTTGTCTGCACAGGGGAAATGTGGCAGAACAGCTACACGGGAACACACTGAAGTGCACACCCTGCCTGGAGATAAAAATCACTTTACTTTGGAGTAATTCTTCTGTTCTGAAAACACATTGCTTATTCAGGAATATGGTATCTTTTATTTCAGAATTAAAGTGCCTGTGCTCTTACTCTGCCCTTCTGCTAATGATCACAGATACAGCTGTTGATTGTAATAAATAGAGGCTCTTCCTCAACAGCTACTGTGGAATTCTTCCCCTTGTAAGTAAGGAATTATCATGCTTCTAATTACAAATACAGCTCGTATATTGACTCACCTACAGATTTCAGCAATTCCCATGCAATTAAATGGTTAAGGTGCAGCTTTGGGCAGTAAAGCCACTTCTGGAAGAGCAGCGTGTTTGACATGATGGAGTGAACCTGGGTTAGAAAACACCCAGCAGCTCCAAGYGATGCAAATGATGGTTGTTCCTGCCTTTCCTAAGGAATTCTGCCTCTGCAACAACAGTGCTGGGATTTGCATGGTGGTTTTTAACACAAGCTCTCAAAGGATGTGACTGGGAAAGTGTCCTAGAAATGGGGAAAGTGAGGCAGCTTTTGGGAGAGGTCAGTTCGATGTTTGGTGAAAAACAAGCTTTGGATTTCCAGCCCTGGACAGGGTGACATCCACCTTTCCTTTTTTCAAAGGTGATGGAGTGTGTCTGTGGTAAAGCAAGGACTGTGGGCAGGGAGGTTGGTGTTCAGTATCGTGGAATGTCAGCATGGTAGAATCATGGAATATCCAGCGTTGGAAGASACCCACACAGCGAGGGTTGGGTGTCAGAGCATTTTTGAGGTTGTGAACAGATTCCAATCCGACATCTCCATCTCCTCCAAAACAACAATTCCCGTGCCAAAAGCTCCAGTTTGCTTTCAAGCTTACTTCAGGGACCACCTGGGCTGGCTCATCTTTGGTCACCTCACTGCCTTCCCTTGGAAAACCGGAGGAAATTGTTCTTAATAATATTGTAGCTTAAGGACATAAAATTAAGGGAAGTGTCAGAAAGCCTTGTGGGTGTATTTGTGATCAGACTCATTCACGCTGTGACACACTGTGAGTATTTAGCATTACTAATTCATAGAACACGTTAATTGAAATAATTAACGCACTTTACCCACTTTTAACTCTATAAACATTTAAATCTCTCACTGTTCAACCAACCCTGCTCCATGAAGGCTCTGAGGGGAYGCTTTGGTCCCTTGTATCCCCACTGTTTCCTGCTGCTCTCACAGTGAATGACGGCACAGGTGTCTTTGCAGGTGTATCTTGTCAGGTCGATCATTTTTAAACCTTTTACTCATTTTTAACCAMCTGTCGAAGGTTTGCGTGGGAATCTGTATCGCCACCGCCATAAAAACTACAACTCCCAGAAGGCTCCACGGCGCCGCACCCCGCCTTGATGCCGCGTGCTCCGCCCTCCTCGCGTTCTATTGGATGGCAGCCCACCGTACTCGCCTATGATTGGCTGCAGCGTGCCAGCACGTGTGKCTGCGCCGCGTTTGGGGGGGTGCAAGATGGCGGCGGGCGACGCGGTTGGGAGGTACCGCAGCACTGTGGGCAGGAGCAAGGACCCCTCGGGGCTGCTCATCTCGGTTATCAGGTAGGGGCGGCCCCGCTCCGCATCCTCCGGGCCTCTGAGGGTGCCCCAGGGCCGGGTGCGGGCTCTGCTGTGCTGGGGAGGCCTGCCCGGCTCGGGCTTCCGGGATGTGGGGTCCGTCCTGGGCATGGGGTGAGCCCAGGTTTGAGCCCGGGTGAGCCCAGGCTTGGGTCCCTGCTGGCCCTGGAGCGCTGGGGAGGCTGCAGTGGCTGAGAAAGCCTTGTCCTGAGGGCTGTCCCTCTGTCCTGCCGCCCTGCCCGGCGCTCTTCCTCCTGCTCCCAGTGCTTTGCTTCATGCTGGGGTCAGGAGGAGCTGGACAGGCTGGGCCGAGGGGCTGAGACCAGCGGGGTGAGGTTCAGCAAGGCCAAGTGCCCCGTGCTGTGTTTTGGCCACAGGAACCCCCGGCACTGCTCCAGCCTGGGGCAGAGGGGCTGCGGGTTTGTGCGGCAGGACAGGACCTGGGGCTGCTGCTTGACAGCGGCTGAACGCGAGCCCAGGTGCGCAAGAAGGACAATGGCACCTGGTCTGTGCCAGAGTTTGTGTGGCCTCAGGACCGGGGAAGTTATTTTCTTCWGTTTTGGGAATTAATGAGGTCGCACCTTGGGTGCTGTGTCACATCCAGTGCTCCTCAACTCAGGAAGAACACTGAGAGAGGTTGGAGCAAGTCTAGGGAATGGAGCTGGGAAGGGTTTGGAGAACCAGGAGAGGCTGAGGGAGCTGGGAAGGGTTTGGAGAACCAGGAGGGGCTGAGGGAGCTGGGAAGGGGCTGAGCCTGGAGCAAAGGAGGCTCAGGGGGGCCCTTGTGGCTCTGCACAAGGCCCTGCCAGGAGGGGACAGTCCAGGGAACAGGGACAGGAGCAGAGGGAACGGCCTCAGGCTGGGCCAGGGGAGCCTCGGGGGGATTTTAGGACGAATTTCTACACAAGAAGGGTCTTCAAACTCTGTAGGGACTCTCACTCTAGGGTTAGTGGTGGACCTCCATCCTTGGAGGTCTTGAAGAAAACACTGGACGTGGTACTCAGTGCTCTGGTGAGGTTCAGTCACAGGCTGGACTCAATGGTCTTGGAGATCTTTTCCAAACTCACTGATGCTGTGAGTAAACYCTGCAGGTGGTACCAGCTTAATGCCATTCCTGAAGGCCAAGGCACTGTCAGGTTATTGCTGTGGGGTCCATAAGTGACTCCCATCCTCACACACAGCAGCACTGAGTACAATTCATCTGGCTGGAAATCTGCAGAACCAGGAAGTCCAGTGGGTGGACTCCTCCTGTGTGGGACTGCCAGAGTGGGCAAAGTGCTGCTGCTTCCATGTCTGTCTTGTGAGCATTGCAAAGAAAGAGTKGTGTCCAGTCCTGTTTAGCCATTGATTTTTATCTGCCCATATTCCTGCTTCTGCTGGAGTATGGTTCTGTGACAGACCTGGAAGTGAATTCACTGTTTCCTCCCCAGWACTTTCTTTAAGTGCTTGTAAATCTTTCCTGTGCTGCTTAAGCCCAGAGGATTGGCAGGTGATTGCCCACCCTGAAGGTTTTGAATGTTCTCACATGTTTTGARTGTTCTCACACRGTGGCTGTGGGCAGCTGCAGTCACMCCAGCAGGATRCTGGCAGTTGTAATGAGCTCCCAAACTTTGGCTCCTACTCCAGTGTCTTGGAGAGAAACTGTGTTCATTTTGTTACTTTGGAGAAGTTGTTGTGGTACTAGTTCTGTATCCAGGAAAAGTTATGATTTAAATATCCTCTGTAAATTATAATGTTTAGGACAAAATTAAATTGTTTTTCATCGCTCTGGCCTTTGAAATCTTGCAGAACTGGAAGAAGAAATCTTGAAGAACTTGGTTCTATTAAAAACAAAAAGCAGCTGGTGCCACTGTCTCTGGAAGAATAATAAACATGCACTGGTTGTGCAGCATTTCCTGTTGTAATCATCTTTTTTCCATGGTTCCTGAAGTTTCCAAGAGTATTTTAAGGTCTTCCTTTTGTACCTGTATTTTAATAAATCCAGGCTTATTAAATTTATTTAAAACCAGAAGAGTGAGCTCACAGTGCTCTGTTCTCCAAATAAAAAGAAATGTTTGTCTTRCAATCTTTGGCTTCCAGGCACTGATACCTTGGCTAGTTTAGGACCAGTTTTTAGACACAACACTAAGTTATTGACTTTATGAAATTAAAGTTATTCAAYAGAACAGCCTGATAACTAAACTTCCAGAATTTAATTAGAACTTGGTTTGGATGCAGAGATTCTCTGCAGAGCTTGACGTGTCAGGTTGAGCCAGACCATGAAAACCTGAGGGTAGAACTGATGGCAGAGGAAGGAAAAAGTGTTGTGGTAATAATATTGATGTTTCTTAGGCTTAGCCAAGTGCAGAAAGCAAATGGTGTGAAAAGGAGTTTAAATCACTTTTCTTCAGACGTTGTTTTTGTGTAGGAGCTCAGGTGAGGATACAGGTGAAYTTTTTAGTGGTTTGTATGGTCATAAAATACCACTGCAGACAAATTTAAACCTGTGTGGCTTAAATGTAATTTTACTCAGCTTCAGAAAAATATTACAAATCTTAACAGCGAGCTGTTGGTTTGAAATGTGGCTGAATTTCCTTTTGTTGATGGCTTTATTTCCAAAACATTTATGCATAATAGAGGCTTCTGCCAATCCCTGTGGTTTTACACTTGCATGTCCCTGTTTTGTAGACTGTTTATTTTTCCCTTGTTGCTGTGTGAAAGGTCCATAAAGGGAACTGTGGATGAAAATCAGCAAAACTTTGACTGCGTTTTTCTGCTGTAAACAAACAAAACCAGAGGAGCTTCTTCAAGTATTGATGTTTTACTTGGTTATAGCAAAGACAGGGATGTCTTCCAAAAAATAAACATTGTTTAGGTCTGCAAAATCTCTTCGTATTGTCTGTGAAATGCTTTGAAGTGTGAAGCTGAAAGGCTTTCTGTAAACAGAAATTATTTTATTAATGAAGGGATAATTTCTGATATTTACTTGAGCTCAGCAGCTCTCACTCACAAGAGACTGAATAATTCCTTTTTCTGTGATCCCAGATTTAGGGATTCTTGTAGTTCTGTGACTGGACTTCCTAGGAGAAAGCGTCTCAATTCCAGGGAGAGTGTTTGGAGTGAGATCCATGACCAAGTTTAACTTGCATAGCAGCACTAAATCCAGTCAGAAATGGAATTTTATGGGCTCTGGTTTGGGAATTTCAAGTTATCCCTGCTCTCTGAATACAGAAAGCTCTCAGATGAAGGAAAACCCAACAGGAAAGAGAGTCCCACTTGTAATCCCTTTTTGTCCCTCTGAAGTGTCACTTTTTCCTGTTGTGTCAGGGAGCACATTTGCTCTTTGTGAGTTGTTTCCTGTAGGAGGATCCCTGCACTCATGGAATTCACCTTGGTTTTCTGGTTGTTGCCAAGAACAGAGACTAAAGACAGCCTCAAGGATGGATTAATTTGGAGCTGTCAGGATGGTGCAGCTGTCCCAGGACAGGACTGATCCATCCCAAAAGAGTCAGAATTCCCAGATTTAGGAAGGTGTAGTTCCACCCCCAGCAGTGCTGGGGTCACACTGAGTTCTTGGCCAGTTCCTCTCTTGTTTCTCCCAAAGGAGAAATAAAGGGATTGTCCACAACAATAAATCTTTTGGAAGTAAAGAGTGTCAGGGAAGCTTAATGAGTGTTTGCAAAGTCTGCCCTTAAATTCCCAATTTTGCTGCAGCTCCAGGGAGCTTTCCTTCTTTTCTCTGTGCCTTTACAGCTATTAGAAGTATCTTCAATTTGTTCTTGTCCTCAGAGTGCTGAGAAGAAATGAGCATTATTTGCTACAAGTAAACAATTCCTGGGATTGTGACTTCCAGAGTGGGTATTGGATATCAGGGCCTTACAGCTTCTATCCCTGTGCTGCTGCACTTGTGCTCACTCCTGAACACACCCACCTCCAAACCTGCTCATTCCTTTGTGGATGAGAAAGATCCCTCRATTTCCTTAAATAAAAGATACTTTGTAAGGTCAAGATGCTGTCACAGAAACCTGCTGATCCCAGGGGTTTTGGCAATAGCATTTTAGAAACCATGCAGATAACAGAGCAAATTTGGCTCACCTGCTGGAGGACAACTGGGGCAATATTTTCTTTTATCACTCAGAGGACAAACACGTGTTTGTATATTGATTTTTCTTAACCTTTTGTTTTGTTGGTAGCTGGTTGAAGCAGCTTTTGTATTCTGAAACAAGCAACCTGGCATTTAGCAAATGCTTTTTTTTTTTTTTTTAAGACAGAGATCTTGTCAGATTTTTAATTGGTGAATGTGTCTGCTTTTTATTTATTGTTGGGCGTTTTTCTTCCCAATTAAAGGTTGCTATTTTTTAAAACTGGCCTTTAATAGCTTCTTTAATTGGGGGAAAACAAACTTTAGCAYTGACTCCATAAGACCTCAGTGAAATTTTTGTGCTGAGCTTTCASAGAAGCAGACGCACCCAACAGATCTCTGCAGAACTTGAGATTGCAGGCAAAAAACCTTGACCATGCTTTATTTTTCACWAGTGGGATTCTTTTTCTTTAGTGCTTGTGGCCATTATCTTTATTATAAGTAAGCTTGCTGAATGGATTTTTGCTAATGCCCTGGCATTTGGTCTCTTCTGTGTCTCAAACAGTAGAGCTGAGATGCCAGTTTGTGATGGAGAGTGAGGAACAGGGATGTGGARCTGTTGCATTTGAGAAATAGCTGCTACAAGGAATAAACTCGAGTTATTCTGATCTGTAATGGTCTCTTAAAACCACTTTTATTGCAAATGGTGTTTTCCAGTGTTATAAAGGTAGCAGTTCTTCTATGAGAAAAGTACTTCAGAAATTCCCTGAAAATAAATTGTATATGGCAGAGTGTGGTTGTAAACTATAAATTTCCTTGAAATGATCTCCAGGCACTTGTATAAAATGTTTAGGTATTTTGCAAGTGTTGGGCCATAGATTGATACAGACCCTTGGTTGCATTTAAAAATGAGTAAATGTGAATACACAAGCACATAGAAAAGGACAAGAGGTGTGACTGTGCCAAGTTAAAAGCTCCAAGTACTTTATTTTTCAGCTCTTATTTTACCTTTAGCCTGTGCAGAGCTGGAGTTGAACCCACCCTGGCAAATACTGGGTTTTGTTAGGAAGTGATTGTGCTTTTAACTGTTTCAGAGGTGTTGAAGGCAAGGTGGATATTGGATATCAGGGCTTGGTTCTGGTGCAGGTTTGAAACCTTCAGGTGAATGATGAAATTCCCCAAGCCTCCTGCTGCAGGTGTGATACCAAGGATGRGTTCATGGTGCAGCATGGAGAGTGGCTCCCAAAATATTCTTTATGCTTCASTAATCCAGGTGACAGGTCTGAGCAGCACTGTCCAGCCTCTGTTTTTACACATCTGGAAATGCTGATCCTCAGGRCTTTGACTTTCTCCTGGGAATGTGCTAATACATGGAATGGCTGGTTTAATTTTTGGATCCAAAATTAATTGCAAAAAGAAGAGCTGGTCCCTGTGKTTTCCTGTTCTGGGCAGGGTCTCACTCAGTGGAGTGGCAGCTGAGTCCCTCTGTTTGTACCTGGAGGTGTAAGTGGCATCTCCTGGGGCTGTTTGCTGCCTCCATCCCTGTTTCTACCTGGGAAATGTGCAGCTGCTTGGTGTCCCTGGGATTTTCCTGTGTGTGGGATTGAAACTCTTCCTCTGCTGCTGTTGGAGCCATCTGAAGGAGGGGAATTGTGTTGAAGCCACTGCAGTCCAGTCTTTGTTTCAGAAACCAGCTGATCACTCACTCCCCTGGCATCATTTGTATTGGGGTGAGGAAATTTGATTAAAGCTTGGTTAATTTAGCAAAATCAAGAATTCCCTGCTGGTATTTATTTAGATGGCTGGAGGCTGCTCAGCCTTTTTGCTGCATTTCTCCTGTACCCATCTGCAAGTCCTCAATGATAAAAAGATCACCAGCTTCTGTTGAAAATGCTCTAACCAACTGTGTAAACAGCATGAAAGATTAATGGAATGTAAGTAGAGGAGGAAAATGTTTTAAAATGCTCTGTTTGCTCAGGGTGCTTAACAGGATTGTGAACWGACTTGGTGCTGCTGTTTTGTAGTGAGTTATTTCTTTGCACAGGGGAGAAGGAGTTCCCTACAGGCTGTACCTTCATTCCCCTTGGTGAGGGTGGAAGGTGCTGGCCTCATGATTTCAGCTCTTTTTCAATTTATTATTTATAATTGTTCAATCAGTTTTTAGAATACATTCCCCATGCCCATTGACTTGGACACTACAGTTTTTGATTACCTGCTTTCCAGCACCTCATGGTCTCTGTGAAGAAATATCTTTCCTGAATGCTTTAATTCATTTCTTCAAATCCAGAATTTCACAGGAACAATCCATTAACCTATGAAAATAACGAGAAAACATTCAATATGTTGCTGCCAAGTCAAATTGTTAAATACCTTTTGGAGTYTTATTTTTTTTTCCTTCTGTCTGGCTTTGTTTTATAAGGACCCAACTTTTACAGTGGTTTCCATGAGCCTCTGGAGAGCTTTCAAAACATGAATTATCAGATTATACACTTTGAGGTTAAATAGTGCTGGAAGCTGTAGATCACCCCATTTGGGATTTGTCTTTAAGAAAACAGTTTTCAATTATAAAATTGAAATAAGTCCATTTAGTTTAATGAACCTGTGGAAATTTGTAGCTCAGTGGAGACACAGTGGGTTGAAGTTGAGTTGTTCCAGGGAGCTTTATAAAACATTTTCTATGTGATCTCTTGAAATGGAGCTGCTTGTGATGTCTTGTGGGGTGTAAGGGCAGTCAGGAGGAAGAATTCGTGCTGAACTGCTCTGGACAGACTCTTTTTTACACTCATAAAAATAAGGTTGGAAGCAAGGGGAAGTATGAATAAACTGCTGAATTTCAGAAAGGAATGGATTTTATTTAAGTCCCTGTGTTAATCAGAATAAAATGCCTAAGTTTCCTCACTTAGGCATTTTATTCTGATTAACACAGGGACTTATACTGATAAGGTAAACATGTTCAAAATGTTTCTTTGATCTCAGGTGTTGCTTGACATTTTCACGGCAAGGCCCAATCCTTGAAACGATCAGTGTCAAAGCCACTGCGTGATGTTGTGTTTGCAGCTTTGAGGGGGAAGGCAGTAACAAATGAGTGCATTTGTCACGGGTTATTGCTTGCAGAGCGCTTAAACGCATCTTCCACACCTCTGGGAAGTCAACACTCGATCCTCCCAACAACTTGCGCTTCAAACTCCCTCACTGCAGCAATTCCTGGGATCATTTTCAGCTTGACAGTGCCTGAGGAGCTCTGGCTCACGGCAGAGTGTGCTGGGCACTGCATGTGGGAGATAATCTGGCTCATCTCCAGTACCTTGTTCCCCCTCACAGGCCAACCTCTCCTCCCTTCTCGGGTACCTTGTTGCCCCCCTCACACATTGACCTCCCTTCTTGCGTATTTTGTTCCCCTCACACACTGACCTCTCCTCCCTTCTCGGTACCTTGATCCCCCCACACACACTGACCTCCCTTCTTGCGTATTTTGTTCCCCTCACACACTGACCTCTCCTCCCTTCTCGGTACCTTGATCCCCCCACACACACTGACCTCCCTTCTTGCGTATTTTGTTCCCCTCACACACTGACCTCTCCTCCCTTCTCGGTACCTTGTTCCCCCCACACAGGCTGACCTTCTCGGGTACCTTGTTCTCCTCCCTTCTAGAGTACTTGGTTCTCCTCCCTTCTGGGGTACCTTGTTCTCCCCCTCACACGCCGACCTTCTCCTCCCTTCTCGGTTATTTTGTTCCCAGCACTCACACACRCTGACCTCCCTTCTCGGGTGTCTTGTTCCTCACACACTGCCCTCTCCTCCATTCTCGGGTACCTTGTTCCCTCTCCCACGCACTGACCTTCTCCTACCTTCTCAGGTGTTTTGTTCCCTCTCTCACATACTGACCTTCTCCTACCTTCTCAGGTGTTTTGTTCCCTCTCTCACGAATGACCTTCTTCACCCTTCCCAGTGTTTTGTTCCCCCCTCACACGCTGCCCTCTCGTCCCTTCCCTGCTGCTGTTCCCCGGCTCTCGGCGTTCCCGCCTGGCGGAGCCGCTGCCCTTGGGCTCGGTGCCGCCGCTCTGTCCTGTGGCTGTGCTCGGCTGTCGGGGCACCACAAATGCTACAGCGATCACAACGGCTCGACCCCAAATGAGAAAGCAAATGCTGGAATTGCTGTGTGGCCACAGCCATCAGCAATGGGAGTAACTGCATTCTATTAGGTTTCTTTTTCCTCGGCTTTTTTTTCCTCCTACTTTTTAATATTGAAGTTTCCTTGGCACATTGCAGCTGTTTCCCGCAGAGAGGAGACTGAGCTTTCTAGACATCCACAATGCTCTGCTGAAATTATTTGTTGCTTCTAGCAACTGCTTCCTTTGTTTAACTCTGCAAATCCTTTGTTGTTCACAATTGTCTTTTGGCTAAGGCTGTACTTTTCTGTACCTTGTTGTACTCTGGTTTGTATTTCAGGTCCTTTGGTGTGGTGTAACATGGAGGATAACAAGACAAAATAATCCCCTTAATTTTCTTTCCTGAGGGGTGATTTTGAGAGTTTTAATGCTGTACTGTGTATTTTATTATCTGGACTGATGTGTGTATGATAATTATGTTATATATATAACATGAATCCCCCTGTGCTGGGCACTGCTGAGGTTCCATCTCAAATCCTGAGGGCAGTTTTGAGCTCTCTGTGATAAGAAGGACAGTGAGGGGCTGGAGCAGATCCAGAAGGGAGCTGGGGAAGGGCCTGGAGAACCAGGAGAGGCTGAGGGAG
>JACDOX010000444.1:278640-294923 GCA_014549065.1 Cardinalis cardinalis | reverse complement strand
TCCCTGGGCACCAGGGCACAGTGACCTCCCTGCTGCTGCTGCCCCTCCATCCCTGACACAGCCAGGTGGCACTGGCCTCCCTGGGCACCAGGGCACAGTGACCTCCCTGCTGCTGCTGCCMCYCCATYSCTGACACAGCCGGGTGGCACTGGCCTCCCTGGGCACCAGGGCACACCAGGGCTCCTGTCCTGCTGCCCACCAGGTCCCTTTGAGCCTGGCCCTGCCCAGCCACACCGTCCCCAGCCYRTGGCACTGCAGGGGTTGTTGTGGCCAAAGTGCAGCACTGGGCACCTGGACTGATTAAACTTCATTCCATTTCCTGTGGTTGTTCTCAGTTTGTGCTGAGCTTCTCGATCTGAGGACTGAGCAGACAAATCTGGTGTGCATTTCATCCACATCAAAGCCCCTTTTGTAGGAGTTTGGTGCAGATAAGCTGCCCACATTTGTGGGAACAGGAGTGATACACGGARCAAAGATTAACCTGTGTGTGATGTGTGTTCTCTGGTGGGATTGACAATGTTAAATCCTGGTTTGAGGCTGGGATGCTTTTGAGGYTGGAAAATAGCATTTTTACAGAGAGAGGTGAGTGGTTTCATAGTTCTGCAGCTGATCATGCCTCTAGCATTGCTGTGCTTCTGGATTTATCTGTTGTGCCACATGATGAGTGGTACAATGGTGTTTGTTTTCTTTTGCTGCTGACTAGCTCAGTAAACATCATGTTTTCTCAGTTCCCAACAATAATAGAAGTGTATTAGCTTGTGGAGAAATGATAACTTATTTTCTGTCCTTTTACAGCATCTGCCTGTTGTTCTCTTGTGTTGTTTGAATGCTGGAGAGGTTCCTTTTTCTTCCTTTCCTCCCCAAATTAATGCATCACAGTGTGGGAGTAATTTTGGACRGAAGATGAGACTGGGTGGTAGTTGTGCATTGGGCACATGCACATCTGGGCCAGATCTATGGAAAGCATTGATTTGTAAAAGCACAAAGAGCTATCCAAAACTGCCTGTAGTGTGAAATAATTTCCTGCAGTGTATGGAGTGTGCTGGTGTTAGATGTTGCTGGGACCAGATAAATTACATTGGTTTGTAGAGAAATTCCTTTTATCCCTGCAGAATGCATGGCAGTTTTGAAGCTCTGTCTGCATTTCTGTGGTAAATACACACCACAATTTTATACCTTAGAAAAATGAGACATGGTGTGACTTCCTTCAAGAGGCACAGAACAGCTGGCATTGAAAAGGACCTCAAAGCCCATCCAGTTCACTGGGCAGGGACCAGGAGCTCCAAGCTCCAATGTCCAGCCTGGCCTTGGGCATTGCAGGGATGCAGGGGCAGCCCCAGCTGCTCTGGCAATCCCAGCCCAGGCAGGAATTCCTCATTGCCAAGATCCCATCCATGGCTGCCCTCTGGCAGTGGGAGCCATTCCCTGGSTGCTGTCCCTGCAGGCCTTGTCCCCAGTCCCTCTGCAGCTCTCCTGGAGCCCCTGCAGGCCCTGCAATGTGCTGGGAGCTCTCCCTGGATCCTTCCCTTCCCCAGGTGAGCATCCCCAGCTCTCCCAGCCTGTCTTCTCAAAACTGAGCATTTTACTGAGAAAACCATTTAATTTTGCTCCTCAGAGGAAAATTCTGAGACTCTGAGGTCTGTGGGGAGGGAAAAAAACCTTTAATACCCCAAGTGGGTTTTTCAACTGCTTCTGAGTACTTAGTTGAGCATTTATAATAAGTACATAAATCAAACATCTTGCCTTTCTCTTCACTAAAAATTGAATTACCCTTTAGCTTTTGATGGCTACAGTCTGTGCARCTGCTTTAAGGGGACAGGTGAGAGTAAATTCAGATTCTTCTGGGTTGTGGCACTTTGTCCCTTCACGTGAGGTCCTGAGGCAGGAAGGTTCTTGGAGAGCTTGGAGTTCATTCAGTTTTTTAGAGAGGTGCAGCCTTGTGCAGAAGTGGTATTGCTGGCAGTTATATAAATATATTTATATATAAATTATATGTAAATATACATAAATATATATATAAATGTGAGTACTTTTTCCTGTGTATTTACCTTTGGAAATGAGCTATTCCTGACTTTGATGTGAGCTGTTGGAGGAAGCAGTWGAAGGCTTTGGGTGTCTGCACAATGACAAGGCTTCAGGACTCCTGAAAAAATGTTTCCATCTCCTCCCTCTGCTCATTGGGTTGGATGCTGGAAATAGGAGATGAAAAATGCTTGTGACCTACAGATCAACTTCTACTAAAATGAATAGTCCCAAAGGACTTTTTTTATTAATCTAATTCCTGTGTAAATTCAGTGACCTCAGGGAAATAACAAGGTTCATTTATTTTCTCCTGAGGAAAATGTTTTATCCCATGATAAAAACATTTCAGGATTGTGTCTGATCATCTTCTCCTCTATGCTGTCCTCCATCTGTGGGAGTGACTCCAGYGAATGAAGCATTTTGCTTTTGTGTAATCTGTATTTTTAACTGTGTAAAATCAGAAGTCTGTGAGATTTGGCTCAATGAATTTCTGTTTCACCATAGCATAAAAATGTCTCTCAGCAGACTCAGAGACATTTGGAATTATTGTAATCCTGGTGAGCTCTTGCTAATGAGACAGGCATCTGCAGCCATCCAGCTGCCAAGTACAAATTCCAGGTATCTTACAGAGGAGGAGGATTCTTATTTGGAAAAAATCAAAATAAAAAAAAAAAATCAAGTTAAGTGCTCAGGAATCCCTCCTGGAAACCCCCACTGAGTTCATCATCTGCTACTCAGGATCTAAACTGATTTTCCTTCTGTTTGTCCTCTGTCTGGAATATTTTTCAGGGAGTTCTAAAATGCTGATATATATTTATCATTGTTTCATAATCCTGTCCTGTTTTGTGATTCCCCCTTCAAAGTTCTTCCTGCAAAGTTCCTTTCCCAAACAATTTGGATCCTTTCTGTTTGACAAACACTGTGTTGACTTTTCTTCTTCCTTGCAACACATTTTAATRGGACTAAAATAAGCAGAGATGCCCTTGGCTTACTTTTCTGCAGTGTTAGCAGGAGCATGGATAAGCTCAAGAATATTAAGTATTCCTTGCTTTTCTCTTCTTTTTTTGGGCAGAGCAAGAAAAAGAAATGGCTCCTCTACCATGAGACTGAGATGGGAAATTTAGGTGTACAAAGTTTCAAATTCCAAGTGATTAATCCAGACTCATCACTGGAAATAACCAGATCCTGAACCCAAAACCTTACATTTCTAAAACTTACTGTGTCTTTCAGTAAAATGAAGAGAAAAAAAAATCTCTGTTGCTTTTTTCCATTTGGGTCTTGAGTTTTGGTTTAAACTTTTACCCTGTCTGTATGGAAATAATCTCCAGGTGTTTAAGGCAAATTCAAGTGAGTGGAGGGCTTAGAAAAAAATTGTTGGGGAAAATTTGTTGAGTGGAATTTTTTATCCTTTTTGGTGTAGGATGTGGTGCCTGGGAACATTATTTAGTGGTGGCCTTGGCAGTGCTTAGAGGTCTTTTCCAACCTTAATAATTCTGTGATGATCTGAACCAGAACAGATGAAAGGACTGTAAATAAATACAAGATTTTGGTCAGAATATGAGTGTGGTATTTTTAGTGGTGGTTGTTCCCAGTCCAGGTAATTTAGTGTAGTGGTTTTGGTTTGTTAATTTGAGATGTCATTAATTTTTAGATTTCTTAGGTAATGTATTAATTAGTGTGTTGGGTTTGGTGTTGGTTAATTACTAATTTGTTGTGGGATAGGATTAGGAGGAAGGTAAAGTAGGTTTAAAATTTTAAAAGTGTATAAAGAAAAAAAAGATTAATAGTAACTAAAAGAAAGAGTAATAAGACTTAAAACCAAAGCAGGATGTTCCCAATACAGGTGTTTATTCAGCATCCACCAGAGGCAGCTGGAAATCCTGGAATGTGACAATTGACTGACCTKAAACTTTGGTTCATCTTGCTTTGGTTGCCCTTTCAAGGGTGAGAGGAGACCAGAGCTGTGCATGCTCATTTATGATCTCAGTAGGAATCATCTGGTGGGATCTCCAAGGTTTCTGCTGTCCTGGCTTTGTCTTTCTGGCACTTTTGGGGTTTCTGAGATAGGAACTGCTGGGACCTCTCAGGCTTCACAAGCAGCTCTGCTTTGCTGGGCAGATGTTTTTAGCAAAATGTATTTTTCCTTTTAGACAGGACAAGCTGAATTCAAATGCAAGGGCAAAAAGACTGGGCAGCACAATATAAATCTGCTTTAAAAACGTGGCTGGGATTTGTTAGGAAGCCTGGGTTGGATGGGAATTTGCTGGAGCAGTGGAATCCTCSTGGCATCCTCTGACATGAGCAATGTAGTCTTGGCTTTGGAGAGAGATCTTCAGCTTTYGTAACCCACTGCTGGCACTGCAGATGGATTCTGTGGCAAATCCAGAATTGTGTAATTGAATGTGGTTTGGTTAAAACTACCACCTTTCCTAGCCTGTGCTCTGGGCCAGTTTGGTTGTGCTGCTCCCCTGTCTGTCTCCATGCAGGATCTCCTGTGATCTGTGCCACAGGTCACAGAGGATGGATGTTTTCATTAACTGCTGGGACAGGCAGCTCCAAACTCAAACAAAATGTCAATTCCTGAGCTGGATATTCCTTGTGTCCAGTGTAGCCATGCTGAAGAACATCATTCCAGCAGAAATAAGCAGTTCTTCACAAAGAAAATGGATTTATCTGTAGGGCTCTTAAGAGAGGGTGACTTTCTGCCAGCCTTGCATGTGATTTTCATTTTAGTCTTGGAATGGTTTGGATTGGAAGGGACTTCAAGATGGTCATGGGCAGGGACCCTTTCACTAAAATATATATTTTCTGGGCCCTGAGCAACCTTGTCTAGTGTTCCTACTTCTCAGAGCCTTTTTAAAGAGCTTTGGCTAAAATGTAATTTAATTTTGTTTTGTGAAAAGCTGATTTGAGGCACAATTAAAAGTTTTGGGAGTAGAATATTAATGTAATAGCATGAGAAAGGATTCCTGCTTCTGTAGCTACCATGCAGCATGGAACATGAAAGGCAATGAATTTTATGCTTTGGAAGAAGCTGCTTTGAGGGGAGACTCGTGGGGGCTGCAGCTTCTTCAGGAGKGGCAGCTCTGATCTCTGCTCTCTGTGACAGGGATGGGTCCTGAGGGACTTTATTTCAGTTCTGTGCAGGTGCTTTAAAGGTACCTGGGGCTGTGTCAGGGGAGGTTGAGGTTGGATATCAGGAAGAAGTTCTTGCTGCTCTTTCTGGGATTTTTATCCTCTCAAAAGGAGAAGTTTGCATTGGTTCTTGAATAGTAATTTGGAGTGACATCAAGAAGCTTTGAGCTATGTCCAGTTTCACAAAGTTTTCAGCAGTTTTGTTGCAATCTCAAACTTAATTGATTTCAATAAAAAGAATTTTTATTGAAAATAAAAATTCTTTTATTACTTACATGATGAAGTGGTCACTTACTACATGATGTTAGAGGTTAAAATAATTGAGGGGGGAAATAGGGTCATGGGGCCATTTCTTGTTGTATTGATACATGTTTGAAAACTGACTGGTGGAAGACCTGGATAGATTTGTGATGGGTTTTTCTGTGTCCCTGTGACATCCCTTACCTTTGGCAGATAACTTACAGGAACTGCAACACTGCACAAGTTGTACTGATTCCCCAGAATAAAGTTAGGAATTTTTCCTTATAGCTCTTGATAAATAATAAATCAAGAAATGTTTCAGATGTTACATTGTGCCTGTATTAATGACTGACTGGCAATGGGATAACCAACAGAGAACTTTTCCTGAAAAGGGAAGAGAAAACCTCTGAAGGTGTGGGAATCAGAAAAATAGAAACTTCCASAGACATGGAATGGTTTGATTTGCAGCCTTGGGAGAAGCTTGGATTGATGTAGAAATACAATACACAGATATTAAGCAGAAAAATCATAAACTTATATTTCTATAGTTGTAAGTAAGAATATGCCTTAAATAAGTGAGAAACTGTATTGATTAGATGGTGAAAAATTTTGGGGTGTGGTTTTAGAGAATAAGCTAAGAGTTAAGAAGTTGTAATGGAATTATATTTGTGCATGCAAGACAGAAGCCTATTGGGCAAAAGTATCTGCAGTGCAGCAGAAGTAAGTATAGGTGATAGGTTAGAAAAGCAAAATAAACCCTGTAGCAATTGTCTGTTGGCTTAGAAAGTTCTATATTGCTTTGTAACAAGGAAATTGTGACTACTTTGGAGCTGTGGCTGACTGCTTGCTCCTTTAAAATCTCACAGCCTCTGAGACTGATGTTTATGTGAGCAATAAATCGTTCTCAGCCCCAAAATTNATGGATAAGCTCAAGAATATTAAGTATTCCTTGCTTTTCTCTTCTTTTTTTGGGCAGAGCAAGAAAAAGAAATGGCTCCTCTACCATGAGACTGAGATGGGAAATTTAGGTGTACAAAGTTTCAAATTCCAAGTGATTAATCCAGACTCATCACTGGAAATAACCAGATCCTGAACCCAAAACCTTACATTTCTAAAACTTACTGTGTCTTTCAGTAAAATGAAGAGAAAAAAAAATCTCTGTTGCTTTTTTCCATTTGGGTCTTGAGTTTTGGTTTAAACTTTTACCCTGTCTGTATGGAAATAATCTCCAGGTGTTTAAGGCAAATTCAAGTGAGTGGAGGGCTTAGAAAAAAATTGTTGGGGAAAATTTGTTGAGTGGAATTTTTTATCCTTTTTGGTGTAGGATGTGGTGCCTGGGAACATTATTTAGTGGTGGCCTTGGCAGTGCTTAGAGGTCTTTTCCAACCTTAATAATTCTGTGATGATCTGAACCAGAACAGATGAAAGGACTGTAAATAAATACAAGATTTTGGTCAGAATATGAGTGTGGTATTTTTAGTGGTGGTTGTTCCCAGTCCAGGTAATTTAGTGTAGTGGTTTTGGTTTGTTAATTTGAGATGTCATTAATTTTTAGATTTCTTAGGTAATGTATTAATTAGTGTGTTGGGTTTGGTGTTGGTTAATTACTAATTTGTTGTGGGATAGGATTAGGAGGAAGGTAAAGTAGGTTTAAAATTTTAAAAGTGTATAAAGAAAAAAAAGATTAATAGTAACTAAAAGAAAGAGTAATAAGACTTAAAACCAAAGCAGGATGTTCCCAATACAGGTGTTTATTCAGCATCCACCAGAGGCAGCTGGAAATCCTGGAATGTGACAATTGACTGACCTGAAACTTTGGTTCATCTTGCTTTGGTTGCCCTTTCAAGGGTGAGAGGAGACCAGAGCTGTGCATGCTCATTTATGATCTCAGTAGGAATCATCTGGTGGGATCTCCAAGGTTTCTGCTGTCCTGGCTTTGTCTTTCTGGCACTTTTGGGGTTTCTGAGATAGGAACTGCTGGGACCTCTCAGGCTTCACAAGCAGCTCTGCTTTGCTGGGCAGATGTTTTTAGCAAAATGTATTTTTCCTTTTAGACAGGACAAGCTGAATTCAAATGCAAGGGCAAAAAGACTGGGCAGCACAATATAAATCTGCTTTAAAAACGTGGCTGGGATTTGTTAGGAAGCCTGGGTTGGATGGGAATTTGCTGGAGCAGTGGAATCCTCGTGGCATCCTCTGACATGAGCAATGTAGTCTTGGCTTTGGAGAGAGATCTTCAGCTTTTGTAACCCACTGCTGGCACTGCAGATGGATTCTGTGGCAAATCCAGAATTGTGTAATTGAATGTGGTTTGGTTAAAACTACCACCTTTCCTAGCCTGTGCTCTGGGCCAGTTTGGTTGTGCTGCTCCCCTGTCTGTCTCCATGCAGGATCTCCTGTGATCTGTGCCACAGGTCACAGAGGATGGATGTTTTCATTAACTGCTGGGACAGGCAGCTCCAAACTCAAACAAAATGTCAATTCCTGAGCTGGATATTCCTTGTGTCCAGTGTAGCCATGCTGAAGAACATCATTCCAGCAGAAATAAGCAGTTCTTCACAAAGAAAATGGATTTATCTGTAGGGCTCTTAAGAGAGGGTGACTTTCTGCCAGCCTTGCATGTGATTTTCATTTTAGTCTTGGAATGGTTTGGATTGGAAGGGACTTCAAGATGGTCATGGGCAGGGACCCTTTCACTAAAATATATATTTTCTGGGCCCTGAGCAACCTTGTCTAGTGTTCCTACTTCTCAGAGCCTTTTTAAAGAGCTTTGGCTAAAATGTAATTTAATTTTGTTTTGTGAAAAGCTGATTTGAGGCACAATTAAAAGTTTTGGGAGTAGAATATTAATGTAATAGCATGAGAAAGGATTCCTGCTTCTGTAGCTACCATGCAGCATGGAACATGAAAGGCAATGAATTTTATGCTTTGGAAGAAGCTGCTTTGAGGGGAGACTCGTGGGGGCTGCAGCTTCTTCAGGAGKGGCAGCTCTGATCTCTGCTCTCTGTGACAGGGATGGGTCCTGAGGGACTTTATTTCAGTTCTGTGCAGGTGCTTTAAAGGTACCTGGGGCTGTGTCAGGGGAGGTTGAGGTTGGATATCAGGAAGAAGTTCTTGCTGCTCTTTCTGGGATTTTTATCCTCTCAAAAGGAGAAGTTTGCATTGGTTCTTGAATAGTAATTTGGAGTGACATCAAGAAGCTTTGAGCTATGTCCAGTTTCACAAAGTTTTCAGCAGTTTTGTTGCAATCTCAAACTTAATTGATTTCAATAAAAAGAATTTTTATTGAAAATAAAAATTCTTTTATTACTTACATGATGAAGTGGTCACTTACTACATGATGTTAGAGGTTAAAATAATTGAGGGGGGAAATAGGGTCATGGGGCCATTTCTTGTTGTATTGATACATGTTTGAAAACTGACTGGTGGAAGACCTGGATAGATTTGTGATGGGTTTTTCTGTGTCCCTGTGACATCCCTTACCTTTGGCAGATAACTTACAGGAACTGCAACACTGCACAAGTTGTACTGATTCCCCAGAATAAAGTTAGGAATTTTTCCTTATAGCTTGATAAATAATAAATCAAGAAATGTTTCAGATGTTACATTGTGCCTGTATTAATGACTGACTGGCAATGGGATAACCAACAGAGAACTTTTCCTGAAAAGGGAAGAGAAAACCTCTGAAGGTGTGGGAATCAGAAAAATAGAAACTTCCAGAGACATGGAATGGTTTGATTTGCAGCCTTGGGAGAAGCTTGGATTGATGTAGAAATACAATACACAGATATTAAGCAGAAAAATCATAAACTTATATTTYTATAGTTGTAAGTAAGAATATGCCTTAAATAAGTGASAAACTGTATTGATTAGATGGTGAAAAATTTTAGGGTGTGGTTTTAGAGAATAAGCTAAGAGTTAAGAAGTTGTAATGGAATTATATTTGTGCATGCAAGACAGAAGCCTATTGGGCAAAAGTATCTGCAGTGCAGCAGAAGTAAGTATAGGTGATAGGTTAGAAAAGCAAAATAAACCCTGTAGCAATTGTCTGTTGGYTTAGAAAGTTCTATATTGCTTTGTAACAAGGAAATTGTGACTACTTTGGAGCTGTGGCTGACTGCTTGCTCCTTTAAAATCTCACAGCCTCTGAGACTGATGTTTATGTGAGCAATAAATTGTTCTCAGCCCCAAAATTGTCCCATCCTGTGGTGGTGTTTGCAGGGGTCCCAGGACGAGGGAAGGGATGAGAATCTTAACTCCACGTTTCAGAAGGCTGATTTATTATTTTATGATATATATTATATTAAAAGAAAATGATATATTAAAACAACACTAAAGAACAGAAGAAAGGATTTCATCAGAAGGCTAGCAAAGAAAAGAATGGAGTGATAATAAAATCTCACAGCCTTGACACAGGTGGCTGTCATTGGTCATCAGGTAAAAACAACTTCACATGCTGGGTAAACARTTCTCCAAATCACATGCCAAAGCAGCAAAACATGAAGAAGCTGAAGCTTCCCAGGAGAAAAGATGCTGGCAAAAGGATTTTTCAGAAAATATGTTTGTGACACCATCCCTTCATTACAGGYGGCAACAATAATAATATGAAGGGTTTGAAAGCTGGCAGAGTAATAAACCACAGCATTGATGGGGTTTATCTTCTCACAGTGCATTGATTTCTGTTGTCATCTTATCACAGGGATTCCATACTGTTGGAAAAGTTTCACACCTTCTTGGTGYTTCTGGTGAGCAGCTCCTCAGAGCACTGACTCTTTCTCCTTCACAAAGCACACAGCTGACTCCAGTTCCCTTCTCACCCAGCCACCCCACTCTTGTATAGCATCTTCTTCTCACTGGTCACAGCTGTGGCCTGTTAAAGCCAGCCTGTTCCTAATCTTTGCTAATTGGCCCAGCTGCAGCTCCTTGGGTATGAGATTACTTTCTACACCATCTTTATTTTCCTATATTCTATCCCCCACAGATCTCTACCTAATAAACTCCAAATAACTTTTGCCATCTTGGTATCCTCAGGACTTTATCCACCAGCGATGACGTGGAGGACCGGGAGAACGAGAAGGGGCGGCTGGAGGAGGCGTACGAGAAGTGCGACCGCGACCTGGACGAGCTGATCGTGCAGCACTACACGGAGCTGACCACGGCCATCCGCACCTACCAGAGCATCACCGAGCGCATCACCAACTCCCGCAACAAGATCAAGCAGGTGCCAGCYCTCGGGGTCCCCCCTGTGGCATGTGGGGCATGGGTTTGTGGAGTTTATATACGTTGTGTCTTGGTTTGGAAAGCCAGGTGTCTGCTGAGGAAGGCAGGAGCCTCCCCTGAAATGGAGAATGTAAAAACCCTCTCCCTCTGAATTGTTWTAATTTTGAAATTAAGAGGTTYTTTCTCCTCTCTTGGGAGCAGGAATAAGAGTTTACTAGGAAAATTAAAATACAAATATAATGGTACAAAAAAACCTGACAGAGTCAGAAATTACCTGACAGCCTGTGTCAGCTCCACAGGCTGTGCTCCTGCTGCAAATCTCCTTTTTTCCTGGCTGCTGTTWTTTTATTAGTGGTTTTGCTACCAGTAACCATCAGTGATGGARGCTCCAAGCTCCTGTTTTAAGCTTTTGTTTCTCTCTCTGTTTTTCCAGCTTCTCATCATAATTTTGAATGGAATGAAAATTGAGTTGAGAAAGTTCTGTTACCACTAAATTCCTACCTGGAGTACTGTGCCCAACCCTGTTGAACAGGTCCAGAGRAWKCCMSRGAGCTGCTCCAAGGCTGGAGCCRGGCTGGGAGAGCTGGGRRTGYTCCCCTGGAGMRGGGAAGGCTCCAGGGAGAGCTTCCAGCACATTGCAGGGCCTGCAGGGGCTCCAGGAGAGCTGCAGAGGGACTGGGGACAAGGCCTGCAGGGACAGCAGCCAGGGAATGGCTCCCACTGCCAGAGGGCAGCCATGGATGTGTGGTGGTGTTCACAGGAGTCCCAGGACGGGGGAAGAGATGAGAATCTTGACTCCATGTTTCAGAAGGCTGATTAAGTATTTTATGATTTATATTATATTTATTATAGTATAATGATATATTAAAACTATACTAAAAGCATAGAAGAAAGGATTTAATCAGAAGGCTGGCAAGTAAAGAAGAGGAATGGAATRATAATAAAATCTTGTGACTGACCAGAGAGTCTGAGCCAGCTGACTGTGATTGGCCATTAATTAAAAACAACCAACATGGACCAATCCAAAGTGCACCTGTTGCATTTCACAGCAGCAGATAATTATTGTTTTTCTTTTCCTCTGAGGCTTCTCAGGAGAAAAATCCTGGCCAAGGGATTTTTCAGAAAATATCATAGTGGCATGGATGGGATCTTGGCAATGAGGAATTCCTGCCTGGGCTGSRATTGCCAGAGCAGCTGGGGCTGCCCCTGATCCCTGCAAAGGCCAGGCTGGACCCTGGGRCTGGAGCAGCCTGGGACAGTGGGAGGTGTCCCTGCCATGGCAGGGGTTGAAAGATGGTTTTTAAGTTCCTTTCAACCCCACATGTTGGCACGACTGTAATCGTAAGCCAGGCCTGAATAGCAGTGACTCTGTCACTGCAGGAACATCCAGTCCCACCATTGTCCCAAGCTGTGTCTTACTGGCAGCATTTTCAGCAGGATCTCCCTGAGAACAGAAGTTGTTAAAAGTCAAACTGAGAGGTGGATGTGAAGCACAAAGCTCTGCAGTGCCCCTGTWCATTTACTGTCTGGGCATGTTGCTCTCAGGTGTTTGAAGTCTCCAGGGCTGCTGAGCTCACACCTTTCCATCTCATCTTTTCATGTTTTGCTATCTTGGCCTTCAGCCACCTCTTGAATAGTCTGGGTGATTCATCATCTTGCTTTTTGCTCACAGAATATGAATTTTGATGCTATTTCCAAGCTCAGCTGTGTTGTGTGAATGCCCATGAACTCTGTGCCCCCGAATCTTTCTGCATTTTGAGTGCTCACACTCTAGGGTATGGTGCCAGTAAATAACTCTGGCACTCGTGGCTGGGGACTTGTTTGAGCTGCTCTGTCCCTGTAGCAGAGCAGAGTTCTTTGTGCTCCTATCTTGCACTTCCTGTCCACTTTGCTGAACCTAAACTTTGCAAAACAGGCACCAATTTTTTCTTACTTCAATTTGTTTCCTGGCTCTGTGGCAGTCTCGGCTTAAAACCTTTCCCAGGATTGCTTTAGGAGCAGCAAATTTTTACCCTTGGTGGGTTACATACTGACCCTTCTGGCTTTGAAAATTCATTTAACATTTTCARAGAAAATGAGAGCATTCTGCTGCTTTCCAAGGGTAAGAGTTCATTCCAGGATTTATGGACAAAGCTCAGCACTCTGAAAGCAGAGATCAATTCCACTAAATTTGAAATCAACTGTAGGCAGTGGCCTGGTTTCACACAGTGTGCAGAGCCTTGCAGAGGTCAACACAAGCAGAGAGTGCTGTGACCTTTGGGTCCCACCTAGAGGAATGACTGTGAGGGTGAGGGACCTTTTGGTATTTAAGTTTGCTTATTGGTTTTGGTCAATATGTATTGAAGTGGTTTTGACCTGATCTCACAGGAGGCCCCAGATCTGGTTTGTCATCAATCTGTGTTACACTCTGAGGCTTGCTCTTCATGTTCCCCTCTGTGCAAGGGGGGAGGTGTACAAGAGACAGATATTCCAGATCCTTCTGGGGCTGAGAACCTCTGCTGCTSACAGTGACCCCGAGATGTGTTAGAAAGTCTCTTTTCCCAGCCCAGCAGTTGAAGAAGGAGTCAGGATTCTTCTGTTCTAGTTCTCAAGGTTGTTTTATTATTTTTTATCTATAACATTCTTTCTCTGGCCTGCTGAGGCCTGTCCAGCAGGTCAGTCAGTGGCACACTGCCCACCTTGGGGTTGTGTTATCTTTTTATACTACAAACTACGTGTACTTTATTTACCATAACTTCCCAATACCTATCACCTATGTTAGACAGTGAGTTCCTACCTTAAACCAATCCAAAAGTGCCAACATCACCCAGAAGATGGAGGCCAAGAAGAAGAAGGAATAAGGACAGGACATGCCCAAATTCCTTCATCTTGGGACGCCAAGCCCCCATTCTAAAAACCTCACAATTCTATTTTTCACCTGTGACAAACTAACTATTATTCTGCTTAAACTCTCTTGACTTGTAATTCTTCATATAAAGGTGGTAATTTGCTCCATGRGTCAAAATCAAAGGCACAGGAGTCTTGGGCTCTGTGCCAGGGTCTCTGAGCCATCCAGGACAGGCAGAGGGATGTCCTGGGTTCTGACATCTGGGGATCTGATCTGCCTTTTCTAGGCAATTCTTGTGTGGACTCCTGGTGGGAAAGTTTAGTTTTGGGTTTAGCTACAGAGGTGTTGCCTCTGTTAAACTGGATTACGAAGCAGAACCAGTTTGGGCTCCCARGGTGAAGGTTTTTTTTAAAGATCTGCTGTTCATTCCTTGCCCTGCTCCCAGTATCAYGGGCTGGGGTCTCTGTACAAATCACAAACAGGACAGGGCTGCTGGGAACGTGCCTGGAGCTGTTGGATTTTCCAGCATCAGCCTCATTCCATGGCTGTGACAATGGGAAGATGCCCTCAGCTCGCACCCCAGGCAGCAGACCAGGAACTCAATGTCACAACTCCCTGTAACAGTTTTTTGGCCAATCCCACAAAGCAAAAGCACAGTGACAGGAGTTCCATCCAACCACTGTAAGCACAGGTACCTTTGGTTAAACAATGCTGGCTCATTTCAAATCCAACACCTGCTTGTGAGCCTGAAACACAATGCACAGAGCTCCATTATTAACTTAGAACTGCCCAATATCTCACCAGATAAACTTTTCTGCAGCTTAGGGAGTTATTCTAGACAAGCATTAATACACAGACCATTGTTCTATTTGTCCTTGCTTTTCTACTTCTCACAGAATTTTTCTGCTGACCAATCTCATGGCTGCTGCTGAGCTCTGATCACAGTTCTGCTGTCTCTGGGGCTGCCTTTTGCAGCTTTCCCAAAACCCTCTGAATTMATGGATTCCCACACCCAGATGTGGATGGAGTTGATGATCTTTCTTGCAAGGACAGGAGCAGGAATGTCTGCTGAGATTCCTCCTGCCCCCATGGTTGTTTTGCTGACCTAATTTGGCTCTCTGTAGCTGCAGTCCACTGATGAAGCTGTGCCAGGCCAGTGGAACATTTCCAATTAATGTATTGAACAGGGATTAGATGTGAAATTATCTCAGTGTGTGTTTCAGTTTGCTGCTGCTTTTTAGGACACTCCTAGATGAGGGGTTTTTTGTTGGCTGAGGATTTTTCYGTTCTTCTCTTTTCAGAAGGACATTTTGGAGTGCAGTTTAGAAATCTCAAACTCTCCTGCCTCTGCACAGAGGCTGTTTTATGGAGCTATTTTTATTTACCACAGTCCAGTATTGGTCCACTGATGTGTTTTTCACATAGATTTTTTTTTTAAACTGCCTTCAGGTGAACAAGGTAGGAGAAAGTGCAGCTGAAGTGGGATTTGTGGAGTGTTTTAAAGGCTCATTATTTAAAAATAAATTGAAGGGCTCCTTCTGAGTGTCTCTCTTCATGTGTAATTCAGTGAGAGTTCAGCCTGAGAAAAGGTTGGGCCCCAAGTATTCATAAGTTATCACAAAACAAGAGTGGTGTGAAGGCAATGTGTGAAGCTGTGCTGCTAATTGCTTCCACATTTTAGTATGGATTGTTGATTTGCATTAAGCAGGAAAAGCTAGGTTACACTGACCTTACCAGGGAGAATCTGAAAGCAGGGAATGCTGTGAGGTGAGGGAATGGAGAAGGAAAAYTCTTGGCGTTGCCTAAATGGAGAAAAATTAGAGATTTTGCCACTTGGATGATGGCATCAGGCTCAGAACCAAACTGCATGGCAGCACTAAAGGGTTTGCCATGGCTTGCTAAATAATGGAAATGCTGATTTGAACTCATACATGTTCTGATTAAATCTTCTCTTCCAAAAAAAAAAACCTGKTATTGCTCAAATTATTGGGAAAATGGTTTTACTCTTAGCTGGTCTTGWTTCAGAGAAAAAACCACCAAACTTGAAGAAAGGAGGAGACTGCCAAAAGATTTAATAGGCAGATGGAAAATGTTTGCAGCAGGAAAATTAGTGGTGGCTTATTTGCTTCCCCAGAAAATTAGCTTCTTGCTGTTTGCCAAAATACTGAATTGGTTTTTGGGAAATGGCTTTGGTTGTGGCTGGGTTTCATTGGATTGTGGTACTTCAGCTCAATTTTCACATTAAAGAACATTTCATTATGAGAGAAGTTCAGTTTTTAGGGTCTGTAAAGTTCCCCTCAGCCAAGACAGCACGAAGAAAATCAAATTTGGTTTTAACCTGGTGATATTTATGGAATTCCTAATGAAGTAAATTTGGACTTCCTAATGAAACAAAAGTGGGGAAGGGCTGCTCTCAGTTGCAGGGACAGATGCCATTAACCCTTGCTGTGCTGCTGCAGGTGAAGGAGAACCTGCTGTCCTGCAAGATGCTGCTGCACTGCAAGCGGGACGAGCTGCGCAAGCTGTGGATCGAGGGCATCGAGCACAAGCACGTCCTGAACCTCCTGGATGAGATTGAGAACATCAAGCAGGTCCCTCAGAAGCTGGAGCAGTGCATGGCCAGCAAGCGCTACCTCAACGCCACCGACATGCTGGTACTCCTTTTTTCTCACCCTTTTTTGGCCCTTCTTTTTGCCCCCGGTTTTGTCCCCCCTCCATCCCCTTTTTAGTCCCCCCTTTTTGCCCCCTTTCCATCCCCTTGTTGTTTCTCCCTTTTTGTCTCCCCCTTTTTGTCCCCCCTCCACCCCCTTTTTGCCCTCTTTCCACCCCCTTTTTTGTC
>JACDOX010000444.1:258785-278445 GCA_014549065.1 Cardinalis cardinalis | reverse complement strand
CCCTCCCATCTCCTTTTGCTGTCTCATACTTTATTTCAAAATTAATTTTCCAGACCCCTGCCTGGATCATCATCTTTCTTAAAATCTCACCAATTATTTCAAACCCATTTTTATAACAGAAGGAGCTGTTCTGTGTCCTTTTTCCATCCCCAGAATGCACTCACAGCTTTGGTCATTATTCACAGGGGAGGTTCTTGYACAGTTTAGGTGGGTTTGCCTCATTGTCTGCATGAGAGGACAAAGTCTGAAGGTTTAGGTTGGGCATGAGGAGGAATTTCTTCACAGAAAGAGTGATCAGAGGTGGGAGTGAGCTGCCAGGAGGGGTTTGGAGTCCCCACTTCTGGAGGTGTCCATGGAATCCTGGATGTGGCACTCAGTGGGGATTTGCCATAGGTTGGACTTGACCATCTCAGACATCTTTTCCACCCTAACTGGTTTTGTGACTCCGTGATTCTTTTCCCATGGCTCTTGATCCTTTCTGCTTACTTCCAGCTCCTGSTTAATCTCTTTTTCTCCCTTCCTTCAAGTGTTTTTTCTCTTCAGTTCCATCTCTTTTATTAGCTTGCCTTGCAGTTCCAGTCTTGYCCAGTACAGTAAAATCAGGGTGCCTCCAATAAAGGAATGATTGGCATCTGACTCCAGTSATTTAGAATGCTGAACAATTGCTTTATTCAACTATATTATATTACATTATACTGCACTATATTAAAGAGATGCTATACTGCAAAGAATACTAAAGAAAACTTGTGACTGTCTCCTGACAGTCAGGACACAGCTTTGAGTGATTGGCCAAGGAAACAAAACAATTCTAAGTAGAATCCAAYTGATAAATCACYTCAGGTAAACAATCTCCCTAACACATTCCACATGTGCAAAACAACAGGAGCAGAGAATAGAGATRAGAGTTGTTTTTCTCTTCCTCTCTCTGTTTTTTTTCTTCTTTCTCCAGGAAAAAACTTTGAGAGAGAGAATGATGCCTCTCTGTTCAGAGAATGTGAATGCCACAGTCCAGGAGTTTCCTGGACTCCTCTAATAACAATCTTTCTTTTTCTAAACTTAACAAGCACATTTCCTGACCAGGCTCCAGTCCTTCCTTTCCTGGAACTGTCTTTAGGAATTAAAAACAAGAGAGGTGATTYTTCTCTTCTCAGTCCAGTAAAGACAGGTGGAGTTACTGGGTCCAGGCCAGTGGGGGATTACAGGGATGGTTAAGAAGCATCTCACACGTGGAGAGAGGCTGGGAGAATCCTCAGGGAGATGTTTTTGATTATTGTTTCATGGGAGGGTGCAAAGRAAACAGAGCCAGACTCTCCTTTATGGTGCCCAGGGATGGGAGAAGAGGAATGGGCACAGCCTGAAACACAGGCAATCATTTGACCCTAAACCAGCCCTTTTTTACTGTAGAGATRGTTGAAAACTTGAACAAATTCAAGCTCTGCAGACCCAGAGAGGTTTTGGAGTCTYCCTGTGTGGAAAATTTCCAMATCCAGGCTGGACATGGCTYTAGGTGCCCRTGCTTGGGCAGGGAGGTGGATTTGATATTCTCCACAGGTCCTTTCCATCCTGATCCACAAAAAGTAGAGRCAGAAGTGCTACCTCTGTTTCTTATTCCTCTTTGCCAGACAGTGCCTTTAAGGTCATCTTTTCATTGCCTTATTTTGTTGGTTTTTTCCCCTTCACTGCCCTTTGTTTTCTCTCTTAGCTGTGCCTCTTCACTTCTTTTTAATAAGTCATTACCCAACAAGAGAAAGAGCTGGAAATTGTCACCCTGAGCTTTAATTTCCTCCTTTTTGCTTTATCTTATTTCACCTTAAACATGACTTTGTAAACCTTACCTTGTTCTCTGTGCTGGATTTCCCACAGCTGGATGCCACTGTGGACCTGTGGAACCCACCTGGTTTTTGTTGTTGTTGTCACATCCTCGTGTCTGGTTTCACTCTGCCATCACCTTCCTTTTGTTTTTCTGTTCCTCATCCTGCCCTGCTGCAGTCACAGGATCATGGAAAGGTTTGGGTTGAAAAAGATCTGAAATCCCAYCCAGTGCCACCCCTGCCATGGCAGGGACACCTCCCACTGTCCCAGGCTGCTCCAAGCCCTGCCCAGCCTGGCCTTGAGCAGCTCCAGAAATGAAAATCCAAGTCTGGTGTTTGCCTGATATTTTCAATTGTCAGATGTGAAAAAGGAGGTGTAAATTAAGGGTGTCCAGTGTAGGTACCAAAATATGATACTCACAGTTGCCACCAGTATGAGTTGAAATGTTGATGCTTTTTTCACCAGTTTGCTTGGTTTGGTTGCTTTTTGGTTTGTTTTGGGTTTTTTTTTGTTTGTTTTTGGGTGGGTTTTTTTTATTTTTTTTTTGTGGGTTCCTTTTCAAATTAAAAAAAACCTTTTCAAAATGCCAGATGAGTAATCCATTTTCTATTCAAAATCTGTGTTAGGAAATGTAAGAAGAAAAATTACCTTGCTTCAGATTTCTCATCCATTATGCTTCAGAAATGGTTTTCAACCTGTGTGTTTGATATTTACTGGTTTGCAATATTTTGTGTACGGTTATTTTAAATACAAACACTTCTGTGTATATAAATATGGGTGCTTGGGTAAAACTGCCTGTGGCTATGAGGCAGAGACAGCATTAGATCTCTCTGATTTATAGACTTCTGCAGCATTTCTGCTGCTGCTCTGTTTGGTTGTTTTTTTCTTTTCAGCACAGCAAATATTTTCTAATAAATCAAATAGTAATGATATAAAAAGCAGCTGTTAGTTCATGAGCTTTTTTGAATATACATCAAGGAATGCAGAGAAACCTCAAGTGGAAATTSAACACTCAATTTCAGCCACTCATTGACACTTGCAATTCTCATTTGAAGACAAATGTGCCTGTATAAAGAAACAGTAATTCACCTGCATTTGGAGCTTTTCCCTGGCCAAAAATCACTGCAGGCTCATTGGCTTTTGCCATCTTGTGTTAACAGAGCTGTGATGTTGTAATCACTCACTGGCTGGGGATGATTCCCTTCTCCTTTGATATGATAGGAACATTATGTAAAATCATTGCTGATCTGTCAGGGAGGCACAGTGTCCATAGATCTGCCTGTCCTTTGGTTTCATCCCTCAAGGTAAACAGCTGCTGGTGGCTCAGGAGAGGCCCAGAGTGCTCTGAGCAGGAGTTTGCAGCCCTCCCCCTGCACTTGCAGCCCTGATTGATGCTGTTCCTGTAGCCCTGTGATCCATGCAGTCACAATCAGACCTTTGCATCATTCCAGCCTGCTGCATCCCATCCCTGCAGCCTGCTCTTTGTATTCCACTCACATTAATTGAAGTAATTTTGCCACTGAAGCGTGTTTCAAACCTCTGCATTTAAATTGAAATTTTAATTCCCTTATTGTTTGGAAAAGAAGGCTGAGGATGGCTTGTTACAGGTTTCATTATCACTCAAAACTCTCCAGCTGCTGGTTCTAATGTGCAGTGACTGAGTAATGCAGGCAAGGATTGTTAATAAAAGACTGGCAGCTTTTCCCAGTTGGATAAACACAATGCAGAGGTACTTTGTGACAGCTTACATTTGTATGAAGTTAAATTTTTTTTTTAAGTGACAGCTTTTTTTCCTTTCTGATTCTGTACCCAGCCAGAGCAGCACACAAATATCAGGTGTTCCTGTTGTGTGTTCCTCCAGCATCTTGATAATTCCAGGAGCACAGGCAGTAGGATCAGGTTTGCTGTCCTATAATTGCACATTACAGGGTGTCTAAAAGAACCCATTTCCAGCATCCTTTGAATTGTGAAGCTTTGGAGAATTTGGGAATGTCTGGAACAGATAAAATGCCTGTTGGAGCTGGAATGCATTTTAGTTATTTTCCATTTCTTTATGTGCCTTTCTGATAGAGTGAGTTTGTACATTTGCCTGAAATGGAGCTGTTTTTTTCACACACTGAATTGCTGACAGCAATATTCACTTTTATGGGGCACTTCAGCCATTTGTGGGTGGTTTTTGTTTAATGTAAAACAAGAAAAGGGTTCAGGGGGGACCTCCTGGCTCTGCACAAGTCCCTGACAAGAGGGGACAGCCAGGGGGGATCAGGGACAGGAGGAGGAAATGGCCTCAGGCTGGGCCAGGGCAGCCTCAGGGGGGATTTTGGGGAGAATTTCTTCATGGAAAGAAAGGGCTGTGGTGGTGGAGTCCCCATCCCTGCAGGGATTTAAAGCCATGTGCATGTGGCACTTGGGGACATGGACCAATGGTGGCAGTGCTGGGAATGATCTGAGAGCTCTTCTCCAACCTCAGCAATTCCATAATTCTGTGATCTGCTRCTGAAGGGAAACTCTGAGCCAGGAGGAGCTTCCTAAGGACAGTTTCCAGAGAGAGGAGCTGAGCAGGGGCCAGGGACACTGTCACCTCCCCCTGGCACACAGGGACACTGATGTCCCTTCCCTGGGAGCCTGAGCTTGGCTGCTGGAATGAGGAATCCAAGTTCTTCCACAGGAGAGGTTCTGGGAGTGCTCCACACCACCAGAAGCCAGAGCAGACATCAGCAGGGGCCAGGACAGGAGATTCACCCTTGCAGGAAGCAATTTCATGTCCAGTCTCCCCAGCACTGGGCTGTGCACTGATTATGCTCTGCATAGTAATTAATTAATTAATTAGCTCAAGATCATGGAGATCTGTGCTGTTACTTTAATTCTCCTGATTCCACTGTTGACCCATGAGGTCCTCATAGGGGAAACTGAATATTTGCCATTTGTTTCTATAATTTAAGAGCTGAAATGCTGAAAACAGTGAAGAAATATTGTTGAATAAAGTAATTTAAGGTCATGTCATACAATTAAATAAAAACTCTTCAGGCTGCTTTGGTTTTGTGTCTGGATTTGCCCTTGTGGCAGGTAATAAACACTGAAACTGCAGMAATCTATCCATGGGATAAGAGGGAGGATCTTTGCTATTTCCACCTGAATTTTTTTTTATTAGGAAGACAAGAAGGATTGGTAATGAAGGTGGGAAGAAGGAAGGATGGAGCTTTTTGATTATTCTTCACTTCACTTCCCCCACCCTGGTGTTGCAGAGTGAGGAATTGGTGTTTTCCTCATGGCCTCATCCTTCTCCTGTGTCTTTTCCCCAGGAAATAAAAAGCTGTCAGTGTTTTGTTTCTCCAGAAGAAGGGAATGCTCCAGCACCTACCTTTCTTTCTTTTCCAGTGTTAAAGACTTAAACTTTAGGTTTTTAATGTCAGGAAAATAACAATATGATGTGAATAACAGCAGGAGGACTTTTTGGAGCTGGTCACTTTCTCCCTGCACGTTTGGCATTTTACAAAAAAAGTGGGTTTGTGTTTTTAAAGGCAAGACTTTACAACACAGCTGAGTGACTGAGTGACAACAGGGGCAGAACAGGAAGGGCTGTCAATAAGTGGAAATGCTGTGCAGAAATCATGGAATTCCAGAATGGTTTGGGTTGGAAGGGACATTAAATCCCACCCCASCCATGGCAGGGACACCTCCCACTGTCCCAGGCTGCTCCAGCCCCAGGGTCCAGCCTGGCCTTGGACATTGCAGGGATCAGGGGCAGCCCCAGCTGCTCTGGGAATCCCTTCCCAAAATCCCAGCCCAGTCTCCCTTTCCAGGGAATTCCCTCCATTCCCAGCTCTCCCAGCCTGSGATTGGATCCATCCCCACCCCGACTCCTCTCTAGGAAGGAATTTTGGGATCTGGGGGCTTCACTGGGAATCTCAGGACTCCAGGCAGGGTCTCCCTTCCCTTTTCCATCCCCATTTTCCATAAAAATCCCTGGGGATGGATTCTGAGTGTCCCAAATCCCAGAATCCCAGAGCAGTTTGGGTGGGAAGGGACCTCCAAGCTGATTCCAGGGACACCTCCCCTATGCCAGGCTGCTCCAGTCCTTCCTTGGGCATTGCAGGGATGCAGGGGCAGCCCCAGCTGCTCTGGGAAAGAAATGAAGGTGGCACAGCAAGAGGAGATAGAGGAGAAACTAATCAGGGCAGGGACATCCTGGGGAACAGTGAGGACGAGGAGCCCCCATTGCTGTGGGGARTCAAACAAGGGCTTTAAAATATTGAAATGTTTTTGCTCTGTGTGCAAAATCTTTACTCATCCCATAATAAACATCTTATTCCAGAGCAGCTGGGGCTGCCCCTGCATCCCTGCAGTGTCCAAGGCCAGGCTGGAGCAGCCTGGGACAGGGGGAGGTGTCCCTGCCTTGGGTGAGCTTTAACAACCCAAATTCTGATTCTGTGTCCGACCTCCTCTGCATTCCACGTTAATCCTCTGGAAAATCCTTTGGAGTGCCAGCACCTCCTTGCAAAACTGGCTGTTTGTAGCATGGCTGAGATGTAAAAATATCATTTTTATTCCCTGGCTGCAGCTGCCACCTGTGGCTGTCCTCAGGATGGCACAAGCAGAGCCTTTCAGTTAAAAATGCCTTGTAGTGAGCAGAGTTCTTACACCTGAAGCAGCCTGGAATAATGAAATAAATAAAAATAACAATGCAGTTCTCAGCCTGAATTTTATTTACTGCCTGCCTTTCAGCTGGAACAAGGAAAATCAATAAAAACACTTTCCTTTGGTTTCTGCATTCCTTAGTGCAGCTCTGGGATTCAGGTGCTGCCGTGGAAGAGTTTTTTATATTTTGGAATTAAGTGGAAATAAGAGAGCTGAGTTTGTTTGGGATCCTGTAGAAATGAAACCTATTTAAATTTACCTGTAAAAATCCAGACCATSCTGGGTTTTTATAGGTAAATTGAAATTTTGGCTCTGCTTGAAATTCTCTTTTGAGAAATGAGATCTCTCATTTCATGTGAGGTTTCTGTCAATTGTTAATATTGGCAAATCTGATTTCTTAAGGTGAGGGACAGGKGAGGAAGAGGCACCTTGTTTGTTGTTAATTTTATTAATTCCAAGTGTGCCTGTAAAATGTTCAGGTGATTCAAAAAAACGTGGAAATCATGAGCTTTGTGTGTCTGAAAGGTCTGGGGCCACACAAGGAGGATCTGAGTTGAGTTTGATAGAATACTGATAAGTTCTTTATGCAGAAAGATTTGGGTTTTTACTCTTATATCACTTTTCACCTCTCTTCTGTAATTTTTTCCTGTTGTTTCCTTAATTTTAAGAAATTTTAAAAAATATTTAATACATTTATTTTTTRATATAATTTTTTCCTTAAATACTGCTTTGATTATTTTTTAAATAAACCTTAGGCTAGTCTTAAACACATTAGAACATGGAATTTCCCTTAAAAACACTTTATTTTTTTTTTCCATAGTTATCAATGACTTGCTCTYACTCTTCTCCTGCTGTAGTTTGCATTATCAGGGCAGTCTCTTGCATGAAGTTGGAGCACCTAAAGCTGATTTACATGGCCRTGTGCTTGACCCCAGCTCTCCTCAGAGCATCACCAGGGGGCTCTTGGCTCTGCTAATAACAACCCTTCATTTCAGCTGGTAAAAGCTTATTTCTTAACAAATTTAATGAGAAATCAGGCTGTGATGGAGGTGGAGCAGAGTTGGAATACAGAGGATGCTTTTCCAGCAATCACTGGGCTGTCCAGGAATTCTTTTTTAAACYCTGGGGTGTAAGAGAGAATTTTATCCCCAATAAAACATTGCAGCAACACCAYGAAGGAATTGTTGAAGGGTTATGGGACACTATAAAATAATCCAAATTKAATAAATCTGGGTAAATAAATCTGATTGAGCTGCTTTGAAAATGCAGCTTTAAAGCTGGCAGAAAGGTGTAATAAATTCAGTTTTCACTAAAGCATTTGAAACATTTGGGATGAAAATGGAAATGAGAAGTGAAAGGARAAAGTCTTGGGTAATTCTGTCATGCCAGTGGATAATTCTGCCATTTCAGGGAAGTCATTTGTCCATGCTGGGGGAGAAATTGCAGAATTTGTGCTCAGGTCCAAGTGAGCAGTTGGATAAACTTCTTGTTTTTAGCCCCTCTCTTCCTTGAGCTCCACTTTTGGTTCCAGCACTTTGTTGCTMGAAAGACATTGATGAATTACAGGAGTGGAGGAGGAAGGAGAATGATTGATGGGTGACTGAGGCAAATGCAAAAGAATTAAATTTCTCTAGCTGGAGGAAAGGACAGCAAGTGAGGAACATAATTTTATAAATATTTAAAAGTTGGCAGAGGGAAAACAGTGTTTGGTCATTGCCATTGGAACATTTCAGAGAARTAAAAGCTGTTTGTCCTTTGTGTTAAGGTGTTTCAGCCAGGTTTGTCTAAAATAACCCTTTTATTTTATTTGTGTATTTTTTACTCTCCTTCCCCCCTCAGATCAGTTTGCCTGTCCCAGGATGAGCTGTTTTCCTGCAAACTGAGCACTTTTTTTTTGTGTGTGTGTAGCTCAGAATCTTCCAAAGTGATTTTCCAACCCTCTCAGCTTCAGTCATCTGTGTCAGTCCCCCCCTTTTTGTGCTTCATTTGCTCACAAATCCTTTCATGCCATGGAGGGGAGTCAGCTCAGCTCTTCCCAAAATATTGTAAAGGAACCACAATCATAATTTACAGCTGCTTTTTGCTTGTTGATTCTTACAAAATTTTGAAAGGTGAACAAAATTGGGAGCAATTTCTTCCCTCACCTGAATATCCACCCAGTGCTGTCCATCAGCTCCTCACTAATCCTCATCCCCTGGGTTCCTTTGCTCCTTTCCTGTTTTTAGGAATATCAGGAATTTTCAGGAATATCATCACTGATCTCTGGTGCTTTTCCTGTTTTCCATGATTTTACCTGAAGAGTCTGTGCTTTAGGATCACCAGGGTGGTTTTTAAGTTCAGGATCATCTTAATAATTCCTATTAGGGTCATCTTAATAATTCCTATTCACTGATTTGTTTTGATGCCACCTCACTCTGTGCTGTGGCAATTTGGTAGCAGACAATTCCCAACCCTTGGATTTCTTAGTTTTAAATTTTTCCTTGTATCCCATTATTTGGCTGGCCCATCCTCAAAGGCCATCACTTTTCAGCTTCATCCTGATTCACCTTGCAACCAAAATGCTGCAACAAATCTACAGATGAAACACAGCCTTGAGAAAACTTCATAGCCTTGATAAAACTTGTGTCAAGGTTGGAATGAAAAGATATTAAATCCGAAAGATATATCCAAAAGAGACTGGAATTAAAAACCATTATATTGAAAAGATACTGGAATTAAAAACACAGCTTTGATAAAACTTGTCAAGGTTGGAATTAAAAGATATAAATGCAGTTTAAAGCAGGTTTAATCATGTGCTTGTTAAGTGCTGCCAGCAGTGGAGGCTGTGAGTGCTTCACAAGCTTTTGGGATTTGGAATTCTGTGATTCCAACCATTCTGTGATTCCCTGCACTGTCCAGCAAAAATGTGGGAATTTTGCAGCCTTAAATTCAGGAGCTCCTTGCTTATTTTATTACTAACCAACTTAGGAGTCATTTGGAGGTTTGAGGTGGGTAAAAACAGAGAACACAAACAAACCCKGCTGAAGTAAACATTTTCTCACTGCTCTCCAGGTACAACTCATGTCCAACAGCTTTATTTATTCCCCTCCCTTTTCTCAAGTTGCTTTTTCCATGACTTTTGTCAATCTGTCACACTCCTGGGCCAGGCAGGGGGTGGCACAGGGATGGGGTGGCACAGGGATGGGGTGGCACAGAAATGGGGTGGCACCTGGGAGTGTTTCTTGCTGCTGTTCTGCCTCTCAGTGTTGGATTAAGCCCTTTTCTGACTTTTAAAAAGCCATTTTAAAAACTTTTATTCAATTTTCAGTCTCATGTGAAGGGTGTGACAATACAGATGTTATAATTCACCCCATCACAATCAGAAGCCAATTATTTCTTAATTACAAGTCATTATAAGTGTTTCTTAGTCTATCATCTTGCTGTAAATGCCTTAAAGCCAATAATCTAAAATTACCCCTGCTGGGTCCCACTCCAATGCAWCTTTCACAGCTCTGTTTCTCCAAAGTTTCCAGTCTTATTTGCAAGGCCACCCTTTGGAACTTGGCTCCAGTTCCATTTCCCTCTCAGCAATGTCTGTCCCRTTGCAGGGCATTTCTAACTCAGCATTTCTCATCTGAAAGTTTGCACACAGATGTGAGCTCTCTATCAGGCTTTGAGAGTTCTCTACAAATCCATTTCCCACATTTCCCCCTCTCTCTTGAACAGAAAAAATGTCTTTGATGGCTTTGTTTATCAATTGTTGTGTACAGTGAAGCACACGAGGCACTATCACTAATATTGTCACTCTAACAATCAATGTCATTATAACATTAAAATCAGTTTATTTAATAAGTTATTTTAGTTGTCCCATCTCTGGGTCAGAAAAGGGCTTAATCCAGCATCACAGCTCTTTGGTTCACAGGCTTTGTTTATCAATTGTTGTGTACAGTGAAGCACACGAGGCACTATCACTAATATTCTCACTCTAACAATCAATGTCATTATAACATTAAACTCAGTTTATTTAATAAGTTATTTTAGTTGCCCCATCTCTGGGTCAGAAAAGGGCTTAATCNTCAGTTTATTTAATAAGTTATTTTAGTTGCCCCATCTCTGGGTCAGAAAAGGGCTTAATCCAGCATCACAGCACTTTGGTTCACAGGTTTGGGTGCAAATGGAGCTTCAATCCCATCCAGTGCCACCCCTRCCATGGACCTTCCCCATCCCAGGCTGCTCCCAGCCATGCCCAGCCTGGTTTTGGACACTTCCAGGGACCCAGGGGCTGCTCTGGGAATTCTGTTCCAGGGAAGAAAGGGAATTTGTGGCTCTTGTGTCTCTCTGCCCACTGCCAAGTCCCCAAAGCTGCAGGGTGAGGACTTTGCTGTTTGCAGGCTCAGTTCTTATCTCCTGCAAATGGAATTCAGTGACCTGCTTGTTTAGCTCTGCCTACACTTATTTCAGCTGGTTTTTAGTMATTTTCTTTTCCTGTGCCTTGTGAAAGTGAGCCCCTTGTAAAAGCAGCAGATCAATTCTCCTTTTAAATGTCAGCATTGTTGTATTCACCAGCGAGGCAGCTGCAACCTTCTGRGTTGTTGCTTATTTATTTACTCTTTTATTCTGAGGGCTCAGCTTTTTCCCTTTTGTCACATTGTGTTTATGTACAACTTTTTTTTATCTCAAATTATGACCCACCGCATTGTTTCTTCTAAACCTTTCTCAGATGTGTATACATGTTTTTATATCTGTTGTCCAAATTCAGAACAGACTGGTTTCCCAGCAGAAAGGATTTGTTTTTCTAGGAAAATAATTAATAATTGAGGAAGGAATTCTTCCCTGTGAGGCCCTGGTACAGGTTGCCCAGAGAAGTTGTGGATTGCTGATCCCTGGAAGTGTCCAAGGCCAGGTTGGATGAGGTTTGGAGCACTCTGGGACAGTGGAAAGTGTCCCTGCCCATGGGGACTGGATGATCTTCGATGTCCCTTCCAACCCAAACCATTCCATGATTTTACAATTCTATCATTACTTTGGATTTTTCCCCTCTCTGAAAAAAAATAAAATGAAAGTTTTCTCTTTATCTCTGCTCACTTCCAGGTCTGTGGGGGTTCAGCAGAGCCCTTGAGGGAATAAAGAGATTTCACTGTAAGCAGATTGGGAAACTTTGGCTGAAGTCAGGAAAGAAAGAATTTTGACAAATACCTTGTTAACACTTGGGTTCTCGTTTGTTGTAAAATGCTGAATTAAACCCTTCCAAATTTCCTCTTGCACTAAGCAAGTGTTTAGCTGTGTTTTCTTTTTAAGGCAATTAAGCCCTGCTCTAAACTGCCTGTGACCTTTAAACAAGCTGCCTAATGGTGCTGGTGCCATGGTTATTTTCTRTAAACTTGCAATTTTTAGCTTCTACAAAGCACAGCTCTTTTTTCAGCCTTATTTCATCTCTGTTTCCTAAAGGCTCTTTGCTCATTGTAGGTACTAATAAGCAGGGAGAGATAAGAAGATTTGAACATCAGGAATTGCTATCAGATCATCTAAGCCAAATTCTCTGCTAATCCAGGCCAATATTTTAATTAGTGTTTGACTAAATTACACTTTTTGTGTGTTCATGAGCAGCTTTCAATGGGAGAGAGAGCTGAATTCAGGAATTAAAGGAGGTGCTGCTGGGCACTGCCCATTCTTTTGGTACAATTTCCTCGTTGTAAAGCAGTTTTTTTTTTTCCCACAAGAATAACAGCTTGTTTATTGTTGATTCCTTTTCCAGCTGCTCTGTGTTGCTGTGGCTCCTCTCTGCCCCCCAGCCCCTGCCAAAACATTTACCTGTGATTATCTTTTGTGTCCAACCAGTCTAATACAAAGCTGGGATCCCCCTGCAGAAAAACAAACAAAAATCACTTTATTTCCATTTAGCTGAGCTGTGTGTGTAGAAAGAAGAGCCAGGAATGACCATCAGCTGCTTTTTCTGGGGTCTGGAACCACTTGTAGTCCTTCTGTACATCTCATTTCCAGGTTTTCTTGGGCTGTTTTTCCCTTATCAGGATTAACTGGAGTCTTGCAGGATAACTCTTCCTCTCTCTATCCAATTCCACATTTTTTAGTGCTTTTGGATGCAGCCAGCAGCTGCTGGGAGTGTTAAAAGCTGATTGGCATYTCTTGCATAATCCAAGTTTTGGTGTGTTAGGAGCTGAGTGGGGCCATAAAGTCAAAAAAACTCCTTCTAGAGTTCCACTGTTGATCTGCCTTTATTGTATATTTAATTTTGTGCATTTTTTATTGATGTTTTTGCTTCCTTTTGGTCACTTATGCTGTTCTGGGCTGGTTTATCCAGCACACAAAGGTTTTAATCTCATGTTTTTTATTCTGGATTATAATCTCGGGTGCTGCTTTGTTGCCAAGACCTAAATCATCTTTCTGTAAGCCAAACTGCAGAAAGGAAAAATGTTTGGTTTGGATTTTAGCATAATGTTTCTATTGCCTTCTAAACCAACCTTCCTTTGACTTGCATGAACATGAGTAAAATAAATGGTTGAATATTCTGGTGGGTTTTTTTTTGAGAGCTGTATTTTGGCCTTAATATTTTTGGTGAGCAATGAACTCTTTAGGAACTGTCAAGACAAAAACAGAGCTGAGTGGAAAGTTTAAATTCCCACTCCTTGTGTTTCAGAGAAAACTTYTCCTGGATGTCTTGGAATTTTTTTTTTATGTCACTTTTCATTTCTTTTCTGGCTGCTTTTTCATCTCTCAGTTTCTCAGTATGACAAATGTTTAAAATGTGATAAATTGCTCCTGCTCCTTGCTCTGGTGGGATTTTTGGTCCACTTTTAGGGGAGTTGCAGCTCTCCTGAAGCAACTGGGGGGATTYAAATGCCTTTGGGATGGGGAAATTTGGGGAAAAAAAGCTCCACCTGTTAAAGGCAGAGGAGAGGAATTCACATTTCCATTTTTGCCTGGTTTTTCCACATGGTCTCTGCTGAGCTCTTCCAGTTGGGTGAGCTCTTCCACCTCCTCTGCGGCAAAGAAATTGAGTTTTTCCACCATTTTTGGGGTGGTTTTAGGGTCTGTGATGTTCCCAGATGGATAAGGGAAAGAAAGAAGATGGACAGTGTAGTGTGGCAAGTGAGGAGATTTAAAAATTAATATAAAAAGCTTGGCTGTCCCATGGATATTGCAGTTTTGTCCTGGGCTTGGAGGCCAGCAAAGGAATACTCTGGTGATGGATGTTCTTTTTGGAATGGGGAAAATTGGGGAAAAAAGTTCCACCTGCCAAACGAAGAAGAGGAATTCACATTTCCACTTCTGGCAGAGTTTCCCATGTGGTGTGGGTGAGCTCCTCCACTTGGGTGAGCTCTGCCACCTCCTCTGGAGTGAAGGAAATTGAGTTTTTCCATCATTTTTGGGGTGGTTTTGTGAAGTGTGATGGCCAAACTTTCCTAACTATTCCCAGATGAATACTGGGAAGGAAGAGGATGGACAGTGAGGAGATTAAAAAATTAATTTTAACAGCCTGGCTGTCCCATGGATATTGCAGTTTTTTCTAGGTTTGGAGGCCAGCAAAGGAATACTCTGGTGATGGATGCTCTTTCAGTAGGGTGCCTTTGGAATGGGGAAATTTGGGGAAAAAAGTTCCACCTGCCAAAGGAAGAAGAGGAATTCACATTTCCACTTCTGGCWGAGTTTCCCATGTGGTGTCTGCTGAGCTCCTCCACTTGGGTGAGCTCTGCCACCTCCTCTGGAGAGAAGGAAATTGGGGTTTTCCATCATTTTTGGGGTGGTTTTGTGAAGTGTGATGGCCAAACTTTCCTAACTATTCCCAGATGAATACTGGGAAGGAAGAAGATGGACAGTGAGGAGATTAAAAAATTAATTTTAAAAGTCTGGCTGTCCCATGGATATTCCAGTTTTTTCTGAGTTTGGAGGCCAGCAAAGGAACACTCTGGTGRTGGATGTTCTTTCAGTAGGGTGCCTTTGGAATGGGGAAAATTGGGGAATAATCCCCACCTGCCAAAGGAAGAGAAGAGGAATTTACATTTCCACTTCTGGCAGAGTTTCCCGTGTGGTGTCTGCTGAGCTCCTCCACTTGGGTGAGCTCTGCCACCTCCTCTGGAGTGAAGGAAATTGGGTTGTTTTTATTCCTTCATCTTTGGGGTGGTTTTGTGATGGATACTGGGAAAGAAAGAGGATGGACAGTGTTGTGTGGCAAGTKAGGAGATTTAAAAATTAATATAAAAAGCTTGGCTGTCCCATGGATATTCCAAGTTTTTCTGGGCTTGGAGGCCAGCAAAGGAACACTGGTGATGGATGCTCTTTCAGCAGAGTTAATATTTACTGGTACTGAGGGAGCAGCCCTTGGCTGGGCTGGCTGCTCACTGCATCTTTGCTTTTAATTTTTAATGTTTGGCTGACAGGTTTGTTCTGAACCCAGATCCTGAAGTGCARGCAAGTGTCTTATTTCACTGACAGCATCCTCAGTTAGCAGGGAATGGGTTTTTAAATTTTATTTTAAACCTCTGCATGCCAAACGTGTTCTTTTCAGTTTCTTACAACATCAGCACTGAGAKTTTGGAAGCTGCAGAGGGATGCCATCATTTATTTATTAGGAACTGGAAATCTCTGTTAAATAGAAAACCAACTGGGAGGGATGCACAGTGAGAGTGTTGCTTTTAGGCACTCATTTGTCATTCCTGGTGGGTTTTGTCTGTGTTTGGGTTTTGTCCACATTTATTTTTAGGATAGAAAAGAAAATTAGGAAGTTTCAGTGCCCATGGGATGTCAGCTGGTCATTATTTCAGATATTCAAATGGTGTAGCCACGGGACGTAGCCCTTGTGCAGACTAAAGGATGAGGTCTCCTAAGCTTTTTCAGTCATGAGTTTAAACAAATTAAATTTCAGCCATTTTCTCCCCATTCCCAGAATTTGGAATAATGGGGTTTTTTTGGTGTCTCTGTAATGGAAAGAATAGCAGCCATCAAACAGCATTGTCACTATCTTCCTCTAACACTTTTCTACTTAATAATCCTCTTATTTGGGGATAAACCATGCTTTGATTTTATTTAAGAACTGTGTTTTCACTAACTTGTTTTATACATAYGCTTAATATTTGAAGGCTGCGCATTAAATCTGAATTATTTGGATGTTGGACCCTTCTGTATAATTTATTTGGGAATAGAAATAAAGAAATATTACTTCAAGATTTTCTGCTTTAGAAGGGTTTTAAGGCTAGAATCATCCTGGGATTCAGACACTCCCCTAATCCAAGAGGAAAATTATTGTATTTGCAGGGTTCCCAGACGAAGGGAGGAAWGATGAATCTGACTCCATGCTCTTGAAGGCTAATTTATTATTTTATGATATGATRTGATACTAAACTATAGTAAAGAATACAGAAAGGATACTTAGAGAAGRCTAAAAGATAAKAATGAAAACTCGTGACTTTTTCCAGAGTCCTGACACAGCTTGGCCCTGATTGGYCATTAATTAAAACAATTCACATGAAACCAATGAAACAATCACCTGTTGGATGAACAATCTCCAACCACATTCCAAAGCAGCAAAACACAGCAGAAGCAAATCAGATAATATTGTTTTCCTTTTTCTCTGAGGCTTCTCAGCTTCCCAGGAGAAGAATCCTGGGCAAAGGGATTTTTCAGGAAAATGTGACAGCGACAGAAAACTGCAAAACTGAACGAACTGATGGCGAGAGTCGAACGAGTGGATGTGTAAAAACTGTCCCCCGTTTTCCCCCCAGGTGTCAGCAGTGGATTCCCTGGAGGGTCCCCTCCTGCAGGTGGAGGGGCTGAGCGACCTGAGGCTGGAGCTGCACAGCAAAAAGATGAACCTGCACCTGGTGCTGATCGACGAGCTGCACCGGCACCTCTACATCCGCTCCACCAACCGCGTGGGGCAGCGCGGCCGGGACAGAGCGCGCCTCGGGTGCGACAGCCTGACCCTCCCCTGGCACCCCAAACTCTGCATCTCTGCCATGTGTCTTGGTTTGAACAGCCAGGTGTCTGCTGAGGAAGGCAGGAGCCTCCCCTGAAATGGAGAATCTAAACCCGCTCCCTCCGAACTATTATAGTTTTGAAATTAAGGGGCTCTCAGGCAAAGATGTGGGAATGGGAATAAGAGTTTACTAGGAAAATTAAAATACAAATATAATAGTACAAAAAAACCTGACAGAGTCAGGAATTACCTGACACCCTGTTGGTCAGGGTATTGGTGGCAATCTGTCCTGGTTTGAACAGCCAGGTGTCTGCTAAGGAAGGCAGGGGCCTCCCCAGAAATGGAAAATGTAAATTCCTTCTCCCTGAATATTATAATTTTGAAATTAAGGGGCTCTCAGGCAAAAATATGGGAAGAGGAATAACAGTTCTTTACTAGGAAAATTAAAATTTAAAATTTAATAGTACAAACTACAAAAACAAACCACTGCCAGAGCTGGAGCAGGAGCTGCCCCCTGTGTGTCAGGGGGTGTCCCAGCCCCATCCCATGGGGGCTCAGCCCTCCTGCAGTGCCAGTGTGGCTCTGCTGCAGCAGGGATCCTGCACAAAGGGGGAGTTTTCCTCTGCAGCTCCAGGGCTGCTGGAGATGGGCCTGGGCTCCCTCTGCCAATGCAGGGCAGCAGAAAGCTGCTCCTCTGGCAATGCAGGGGGCAAAGGCTGCTGGGCTGGGCCAGGCTCAGATTGGATCCAGGTAGGAATGCTTGGCTCCTCCCCTGGGSGCAGCATCTSCCCATGGGATGCTGGAATTGGATCAGCCCTGCAGGGACACTCAGTGGCCATGGACAGCAGAGATCTCCTGGAGGGAGGGTTGGCTGTGGGAGAGAGAAAGRAAAAACTGCCYCATGRACAGAGAGAACTGCCCCASCTCTGACAGRTGGGGATAGAACACWYRSCCCCATTTCCAACCCAAGACACWTGCAAATCCCTCAGCACTGTGGCTCTGGAGRGCAGAAAATTCAGATTTGTTGATGCACTTCCGATCCCTTTCGCGTTCTTTCACTTTTCTCTGTTCTTCTCTGGGGATTKTGCTGCTTCCCACAGCTCCTCTGTGCATTCTCTCCCTTCCCTGATCTTATCCCTCTCCTACAAATGTCATGCTCGTGAGGCTCAGGTCAGGGAAAAGCTGCTCATTTTTTAGGAAATAACCAAATTTTAAAAGCCTCCCAACCAATGTGAYGAGATGGAGGCCACATTTCAGTGTCTGAGCTGAAATGTGTTGGTTTTAATGTGTTCCAAGGTGTTTTAAAGTTGAAACTTCTTTCCTGGTTGGTGCCTGTTGTCAGTGGAAATTTAGTTGATACAGGCTATTTTTTTCCTGGGTTTCCTAATTCTGAGTTGTTGCAGGGAAGGAAAAAAGTGGCTGGAAAAGGGAGAGACACAGGGTTGGGAGATCATTTTTGCACAGTGGGAGAGGTGGGGAGCAAAAGGGGAGCCAGCACTTGATAGAGATACAGGGAAAAGATAAATCATCATTTTATTGTGAGAATGAATAAAAATCTGCTTGCCAAAAGTGCAAGGCAAGATAACCAGTTGCATTAAATGAATTTATAAAGAAAGGATGGGTTGAAATTGAAATTTCTAGGAAGGAGGGTTGCTTGCAAGTCATCAGTCTCTTCCTTACTCATCTTAATTAAAACCAGCCACAGACTGGGGGACTGCTAATTAACTGCATTTTGTGGCTTTGCAGGGACTTTTCTCTTACTCTGGATTCTCTTTTTTTTTTTCACTTTCCCTGCTGCACATTGTGGATATTTGATAACAGCAGCTCTTGCAGCAGGGGTGCCTTGTTGCTTTGGGTGGTTCTTCTGCAGGATACCAAGCCTAACTCTTGTTTTTTCACATTTCCAAGAGCMTTTTGACCTCTAAGCAAACATCCTGAGCTCCACATTTCTTTCTCCCAAAAATGAKTTCTTGCTTGTGTCCCCCTGCCACATCCAGCAGCTGGGGCAGTGTGGCACATTTTTGGCAACTAATACAACGTGAATTTTTAAAATGTTTTGAGTAAGGAGGTTCATTTGGGAAGGGATGTACATGAGTGGGYTCAAAACAGGAATGTGAAGGGCAGGAAAAAAGGGTGGAGGTTTCTGGAGGGAATAAAGAAATTTGAGGATTAGAAGTTGACAGAAGCATGGAAATGGGAACATCTGTCAGGCTTAATCTGTTTCTTAGGCTTAACCTGTAAGGAATAAGTGGATATTTGYTGTGAACAAATATTGTAAATAATAATCTCTTTGCTTTAATTCTTTTCCCCTCCCACAGGTCCCTTGTGAAAGACTCCTCTCCTGTGCCTCTAATGGATGTCACTAATTTATCCACACCTCGGAAATTCCTYGAGACTTCCCAGTTCAGTACTCCTGGAAGCTCCACCAGTGAGTATTTCTGTATTTAAGCCATATATATTCATTTGTAGATCTTCAGCTGATTTTGCTGGAGCAGGAGGAGGCAAATCATCCCCTCATGGCTCAGGGGAGACAAAAYCCTTTGAGGTGATTTTGCAGTGTCACAAAATGAGTGGGTGCAGTGTCCAGGGGMAGAATTTGGCTTTTTTTCCTCATGGAAAATCGTCTTTTCCCTCTCCAGCTCCTTAAATACACTYAGTTTCCTGTGCCTGTTCTCACCTTGGTGGTGTTCTTGATCTCTTGAGCAGCAGAGATTTGCAGTGGGTTCATTCTCTGTGGTTTCCTCAGCATTATTTACTGCAGGCTGCCAGGTTTGTGTAGATATTACTGAAGTTTTTTATTGTGTGGGAGCCAAAAGGTCAAATCTGTTCCTTGTGGGAGCTTTGTAACTTTGACTAAAGGTCTGGCTGTACACAGGAATAATCTGGGGCTGATCTTTTATTCCTGTTACTGAAACAAACAGCAAGGAAAACTCTTTTCACTGGGGGCTTTTGTCTCAGCTTTTGGAAGGGCTGCAGAGAGGGGAAATTAATCTTTGTATTGTTTCAGGAGATTAATAAGTGGGCTTGTCCTTGATGAATAATACAGAAGTGACCTCCAGTCTCTTCCCCCTTTCAAACCTGACTGTTTCAATATTCCTCAAATGCACAGAATAKTTCCTTCTCTTTTCAGCCTTATTAATTCTTTTGTCCTTTTGTTTCTAGTTTTGTCACACTTGCCTCCCAGATTGTTCTGTCTGATTACTCTTATCTTCTGCTCCTGGAGGGGTTTTGTTCTTCAGTTCTGCTCCTGCCAGGCTGGTTCTTGGAGCCTGGGGCTGGTTTTCTGTGTCCTGGAGGTTT
>JACDOX010000444.1:231525-241527 GCA_014549065.1 Cardinalis cardinalis | reverse complement strand
AGAGCTCCCAGCACATTGCAGGGCCTGCAGGGGCTCCAGGAGAGCTGCAGAGGGACTGGGGACAAGGCCTGCAGGGACAGCAGCCAGGGAATGGTGCAGGACTCTGCTGCAGGAGAAGCCACCAGTGTCTTGTCCTGTTGGTGACATGACCAGTTAACAGCTCAGGCTGGAGTTGTTTGCCTCCAAGGAAGAGATCTTCTCTCCTTTCTTAGTGGTGAATTTGTAGTTGATGATTCTCAAGTTTTTGGGGTCTGTATTTTTCTCCCTCCCACAGAAGAGAGGGAAAATCACACGTATTTTCTCTGGGACATCAATCTTTAGCAGGCTCTCTGCTGGGCTGTCTGCTGAGAAGACCCTGACAATAATTATGTTCCTTTTTTGGGGGKTTTTCTGTCTAATGCTTTCCTGTGTTTTCCAAAATTGGTGTCATTTAGCAGCCCAAACATTGCTGAAACCATAAGGAAACTGGGGAAGGAGGAACTGAAGCCTCCTCTCTGCCCACACACTCCTGTTGTGCTACTGCAGAGCTGGGGATGCAGGCACTGAGCTTTGAGAAACCTTTCCTAAGGATGCTCCACCATCCTCATATCCTTCCTCATCCCAAGGAATGGCATTTGAAGGAGGGAGCAGGGAAATGGGATTATTTTGTGCCTCACATTTGGGCATGGTGCTGGGCAGGGGAGTGATCTTGCAGAAAAGCTGCATTTAAATTGCAWTTGCTGGGTCACACTTGGCCAGGAGTTCTGGGAGAGCATTTGGAGATGAATTTCATGGCTCTGCTGTGGGAATCTGAGTAGTTGTGTGGCTTTTTAAGGGAATTAATGGCATAAAATCCTGATTCCCTCTGGCACCCAGGTGAGTTCAGTTCTGACCTGGAGCAGAGGCTGGGCAGAGTCACAGAATAAAGCAGRGATTKATKMMAAGGATCTCCTCCATGGATGCACCTTGGGCAGCACCAGAGCCCAGCCAGGGCTGCACCCAAGATGAACCAAAATGGCCCCAAAATGCACCAGCGCTCCCGGGGGCTCTCCCTGGGATCAGTTCTGCTCCATTTGCACCTTGCAGTTCATTGTCCCATTCCAGCTTCAGCCCCTGCAGTCCCACCCTGCTTGTTTTTCTCTCTCCAGCCCACGGTGTTTGTGCTCCTGGGCTGAGATTTGGGTCATTTGTCCTTGGTGCCCAGCTGGAGCAGGAATTGTTTTGTCTCCCTGCTCTGTGCACAGAGCTCACCATCCCATAATGTGAAGCCCAGACCCACACACTGAAGCAGCTCAGAATGTGAAAAATATAAAAGCTAAACCATGAGGCATCACAGCAGCCTCAGTTACTCGATGGCAAAGGTGTGGAGAGGTTTCAGYTCCATCCCACCTCTGCCATCCCACTGATTCCCTTCCCCAGCCCAGGATGTTCTCCTTGCTCTGGCAGGATTCTCCTGTCAGGAATCTGATTTGAAGSAGCTCCTTTGGCCAAGTTTTGCTCCTGGCTGCTTTTTCTGCTCCCTCAGGTGCCTGAACTGTGGCAGGGCTGGCACAGCAGCAGGCGAGGGAGGGAAGGCACCGTGGAAAAGGGGAGGGAAGAGGATTGGTCCTGGCAAGGGAAGGGTTTTTCTGCCAGCTGAAGCTGCTCCCTGGAGCTGCTCGTGGAAAACCCAAGTGGCTTTTGCTGGGTGGCTCAGCACAGGTCTGAACCTTTGCATTTAAAAGCATGTTTGTGCCACTGTTGKTAGTCAGAAAGTCAAATCAGCTCTTTGCATGAGAGCTGTTAATGTGCCATAAATCCTGGCTGGGGTGCCAGAGCAATCTCTGAAATTGCTGCTGCCTCTGGCAAGTTCACCAGGTGATGGTTTGAACCCACAGCAGTTATTTTTCACAAAGTGGCTCCACAGATATTTAATGGCTTTGTGGTCACCCTCCAAATAATGGGCCTGACAATCCTTGTGGTTCTTTTTAAATGGTCTGAAGTGTGTGGAGCTGCTGCCCTTGGACTCCTGAGCTCATTAATGCTCATCTCCTTGAGAGAACAYTGGCCATAAAAGGGATTTGTCTGCAGCTTTAAAAAACAAACACAGCTTCACTCAGGCTCTAGCAGGAGACAGCGAGGAGGGAGAATTCCACTCCTCAGAATGCTGATATTTAAAAATGGAATTTAAATAATTAGAGTAGGTCGCTTGATACATTTCCCTCCCCCCCCCCTGTTATTTGACATGAGCTCAGCACATGCAGGAATAAATCCAGCAGGGTGTTCCAGTGTTTTCTGCAAATATGTGCTGCTCAGAACATGAGAATTTCTGGGGAAATTTATGGCCTAGGAAAAGTTTCCTCTTTCTGGATCTAAGAAGGGACCAGCTGATTTTGCAGGAAGGTATTTTTTTTAAATTTTGGCCTTGCCAAGAACGTTTGGAATGTCCTGCCTCCCCTTTCTGTTAAAATGTTTTATAGATTTGCTCCAATTTGCCTAAAAAATTCAAGTCTTTTTGCAATTTCAAACGGCAAATAAATTGGTAATTTTGTTAAGCTCTTRAGAAGATGCAATTGGAATTTGGGACGGTGGAAATGCCCTGGATACAGAAGAAAAAACATGTCAGGAAGTGCAGAGAAWTATCATGGACTCAACAGGAGATGGCAATGGCATCCTGGCCTTTTACAAACAGAGAATATGAAKTAGAAATGCCCCAGATTGATGTGTTTTCTCTTTGACTGGATGATCCTGGCTGAGCTCTGTTCAAAGCTAACTGGATTATGTGGTAACAGGTACCTGGATGAGCTCCAGAGCTGAGCTGGCTGCAGACACTGGCTTCTTTTCTTTCCCAGGGACGACCCTTGTTGACCAAGCTGTGCCATATTTGATTTTATATTCAGTTAGCAGGGTGACAAAGCAGAATTTTTCTCCCATACTCCTGCATTAACAGCTTTTGTTTGGACACTTTTTATCCTGGAGCTGTTGATCCAAAGCATTTCATAAACACCAATATTTATGCTGAAGTTCAAAGAAATCAMGCCCAGAATAAAAATTATTTGTTTGAATAATGCACAGTCACTTGTGCAGCTCATTGCAGAGGAGGTCAATGGGCTTTGGGGAGATTTTAAAAAATATTAACTCCTTTAATGAAATATTTGCAGGTTTATGAGCAAGGAAAAAAAAATTCATCATCTTTGTTCCATGCTGTAGAGCATCAATCTGCTCTGAACTTCATTTAAGGTGGATTTTCCTTTTAATTGTTCATCACATTTAGTTTTATTATAGTTTTAAATGGGTTTTTAGCGTTTATGCCTAAATATTCATGTAACTCAATCCATGTGAGTTAAAAGCAACTTCAACTCTSCTGAAGGTGCTGAAAAAGGTGCCCAAATTCTTGGAGAGAGAARTAATTTCAAAAAGCTGTTTGGTGGAGTTGTGAAAGTCAAAGTCAGCTCTGCTGGGTGTTAGGCTGAGAGGAAAAGGTTGGGAAAGCAGGATAGGGAATGACACATTCCCWACTTTGATATTTGGCAGTTGGCACAAAACCTGTGCCTTGTGAGCCCTGGGCCATCATTAAATCCTTTTTAATTGATACAACTTGAGACACAGAATTTTTTCCAGCTTTTTTTTCCCCCAGTGATGCCACTTGGAAGCTTTTCTTTCTCAAGCTGGAAGATTCTCTGACAAGGAGTAAGAGGGGAGTGAAGTGACCATCACACCTGATGAGACTCTGTGATTCCAACAGGAATGTGAGTTTTGGAAATAAAGGATGCAGAATTCCCACCCTGTACAGGGCTTGTTAGCCTTCTGCTTCTTGGAGCTGGTAAATATTGGCATGATTTAGAAAAAAATGGAAATTCTGCTGCAGATTTGCACCATATCWATTATTTTCACCATTTTTAAACAGCTTTGTCAGCTCCGATGTGGATTTTTCCCCCTCTGTTTTCTGTCAGTGTCTGCTGCACTTCATCCCTGCTGTCAGCTGGAATTAGGAGGTGCTACAAGGAGTTCATCAGCATTTGTGGACATGTTTTATAGGACTATAAACCTCTCTTTTGATGTGCTGAGCTCATACTTGTCCCTGTCTGAGTGCCTTTAAAGGCAGGGACTGGTTCTGAAACCTTGTGCAGGCTGAGCTAGAGCAGAGGCTGGGCAGAGTCACAGAATAAAGCAGGGATTGATTCCAAGGATCTCCTCCATGGATGCACCTTGGGCAGCACCAGAGCCCAGCCAGGGCTGCACCCAAGATGAACCAAAATGGCCCCAAAATGCACCAGCGCTCCCGGGGGCTCTCCCTGGGATCAGTTCTGCTCCATTTGCACCTTGCAGTTCATTGTCCCATTCCAGCTTCAGCCCCTGCAGTCCCACCCTGCTTGTTTTTCTCTCTCCAGCCCACGGGGTTTGTGCTCTGGGCTGAGATTTGGGTCATTTGTTGTGGTATTTGCTGGGTCCCCAGGGTGAAGGAGGAAATGATGAATCTGACTCCAGGCTCTCTGAAAGCTAATTTATTATGATAATGATATTCTATTATATTAAAGAATGCTATACTAAAGAATACAGGAAGGATACAAACAGAAGGCTACAAAGATAATAATGAAAACTCSTGACTCTTTCCAGAGTCCTGATTGGTCATTAATTAAAACAATTCMCATGAAACCAATGCAACAATCACCTGTTGGATAAACAATCTCCAACCACATTCCAAAGCAGCAAAACACAGSAGAAGCAAATCAGATAATATTGTTTTCCTTTTTCTCTGAGGCTTCTCAGCTTCCCAGGAGAGAAATCCTGGTGAAGGGATTTTTGCAGAAAATATGACAGTGACAATTTGTCCTTGGTGCCCAGCTGGAGCAGGAATTGTTTTGTCTCCCTGCTCTGTGCACTGAGCTCGCCATCCCATAATATGAAGCTCAGACCCACACACTAAAGCAGCTCAKAATGTGAAAAATATAAAAGCTAAACCTGAGGCATCAGTTCCCTTCCCAGCACCATGAAACCACTGTGAATGGAAAAAGGCCAAAACCTCCTCATGTCCTCCCTGCAGGATTCCTCCTCCGAGGGATCCATGCAGGCAAATTCCTGCAGATGGGAGAGAGGAGYTGATCTCCAAGGAAAACGTTTGCAAGTTGAAATTCCTTGGAAAGCTCTTTGGGGTCTTCATTTACTGGCAGAGGCTGAGGAGCTGTGGCTGTGGGTGTGCCCTGGGCGAAGCTGGGAGCTGCARTCTGATTAAAAAACAACAGTGGTGCATTGTTCATCCATATTTTCCARTCAGAAWAGCTGCACTCCCTCTGCTTTGCATTGGCTTGGAAAAAAAAACCCCAAAATATTAAAAGAAAGAAGGAAAAATCCCTGTGTGCTCCACTCTGTGGGCCCAGTGCTTTTATTGAGTGGAGTTTTGCCCTTTACTTKTAGTGCTCCAGAGCCCTGGAATGTCACTGATCACTTCTTGCCACATTTTCTGTGGGTGAAATGTCATTTTCCAGTGGAAAATGTGGTGGTGCCCACTATTCCCAGTGCAGCACTGACTGAGGGGCCTGGAAAGTGCTATAAAATTAATTCTCAATGTGTGAACTCAGACTTTGCTTTTCTGCAGTTTCTGGTGAGCCACCCTATGAATTTCTGTGATGGATGAGGTTTTCCAAAAAGAGCCAAAGGCATTTAGGATCTAACTCCCTTGGCAATCTAGTGGGAATTGGACAACTAATTACTTTGGATTCTTTGGAAAATCCCAGATCTAATTTTATATTATAATAACATGATTTTAAAGGAAGGTAAACCTCCAAGAAAAATAACATTTGCTGTAATATTTTCCTTTTTCTAATAGACACTAGAGCTGTTTTTCTGGCCAATTCTCCTGTGTTGAAGCTCCTTTGGAAAAGGCTTGGAGCAGGAGGTTGGATGGATGGGCTGGATGTGCCTTTTCCAAGGGCTGACCCGTGCAACACCTGAGATGCAAACTCTTGTCTGATGCACTCCAATTGCACAGAGGTTAATTGTGTCATTAATTTCCTCTCCTGGGCTCAAACAGTTGGAATTTGCTGCCCGTGACAGGGAGAATAATCCAAATTAGTTACACCTCCCAGCAGGTCAGTAAATAAATAAATCAGAGCTGTCCCTTAAGTGTGATACCCAGAATCTGTCTGGTTTTACTGACAAAGGACACTGGAACAACACGGAATTATCTGGGACACAGTAAAGGGATGATCTCACTTTATTACAGTGATTTGGTGCTCGTTCCCTCACTGTTTAATCAGAGTGGTGCCCTCCTAGAAAAACTGCATTTTCCAGCCCCTTTTCCTGCCAGAGTGATAAATGATGGTGCCCCTGAATTGTTCCTCTCCTGATGATTTGCTTTAATTCACGAGGGTGACTTTCCCTCAGAGCCCATCATGGTGCTAAGGTGGAAAAAATGCAAAAAATGAAGATGTTGCCAGAGATTGCTGTGCATGTGACAGCTGTGGTGGAGAATGTTCCCAAAACTTTGTGATCTCTCAGGAAAAGTGATGCTGGTTCTTTCCTGTTACCTAAAAATAATAAWAAAATATAAACATAAAAAAGAGTTCATCAATCAATATAAACCTAACTAAATAATAACTTTGAATTTAAAATTAAAAAMAATTACAACAACCTTCCTTCTACCTCAAACTACTTCAAAACAACCTTCAAACAATTAAATCAACTAAGTTATTAACTAAATAAACAATCTCATAGCATTTCTCTCACATGAAACAATTTATTAATTAATACTCAAWATACAAAGCATACAACTCTCCAAAACAAAACAACAATTAATTTTCTTTTAKCAATACATAAACTTTAATAAATATATTGTATATATATCTACTATATATAATATACTGTATATATTGTATATGATATATATAATATATTATATATCATATACAATATATATTATATATAAATAATATATATTATATATATAAAATATACTATAAATACACAAAATATATATATTTACAAAAACTGTAATAAATATATAAACCTCTCCAACCATTCAATATCTATACATAAAATCATACAACAATTACAAAAAAATAGAACCAAACTCAGAATCAGATCCWGCATTTCAGGGGGATTGCAGCTCTCCCACAGGACACTTTTCTTTTTGGTGGGACCAATTTTGAAGTGTGGATTTGTGAGGGTTCATCYCTGCCAAGCCCACCCTGATTTTCCAGTGTCCTGCCTGCCTTGCAGTTCTTCAGTGCTCACCAGGACTGCCTGGGCATTTAGAAAACAGAGATTTGAAAGCATTTCTCAGGAAATTTTCACTTTTGCTGTCACACTCAGAGGAACAGTGGAAAAAAAACCCAGGGATTCCAGAGGATGGCACATTTGTGAAAATGACTGTGCAAATAATTTCCAGTGCATGGTGAGGTTTTGGTTCTTCAAACAGGCCAAAACCCTGGAAAGCATCACACTGCAAGCAAAATTTGAGCATTCTGATCCAGGGATTTWWAAAAAAATTAAAAAWTTAAAAACCCAATTACACTGATTGGAATTGGTTACAATTACAATTGTAATTGTAACAATTTTTTAGTGGGGAGTGGCATTGAAGGAGRGAGAATTCCATCCCTGCCTTCATGTGTGGCTCAGGGCTGGGCTGTCCCACCAGCAACTCCTTAATTTGCCTGGGGCAGAACTGTGGCTCTCTGTTAATTATTAATTTGTCATTTTCAGATGTTCGTCTTTTGGAGCTGTTTGGAAGGATGAGGGGGTTGAACTGGATTGTCTTTAAGGTCCCTTCCCAGCCCTTTCAGTGGTTTTCTGATCTTTGTGCAACAGGCRCCTGAGTGCATCTGGGTTTATGCAGATCAGAGGATGTGATTTGCAGGAATTTGTACAGTCAGCCTTCCCTTAATGGCAACCTGTGTGATTCCTTGAATTCTCTGAGGTTGCAGGTTGTTTAAAGCAGGTTAGAATTTGATCCTGCTATTCCCAAATCCCTCTTTCCTCAGCAATGATTCTTTCAGCATAATGTTCTTTGGTTTAATATTCTTCAGAGACTGAGTTTGAGCTGTGTTCTTTGTTTCTTGTGCTTCATATCTGCTGGTTTGCCTCTGCTCCCTTTGCTTTCTCTCTTAGCTGTGTTTTCTGAGAGCCAGCCAGATGTTAATCTSAATTTTAGCACTGACTGTGTGCTCTGTGCTCCCTCAGCAGCAGCASAATGATTTTGGGTGCTCACAGCCCACCCAAACACCCTTGGACATTGGCTGCAAAGTCACTTGGAGGAAAATCCCAACATCAAACAGGGACTGAAGGGTTTATGCAGGTTGAGATTTTATGAGATTTATCCCCAAGGTCACCAGGATGTGCTCTGCCTTTCCAGGAATCTTTATTGGGTGCACTCCTCGTGTGCTGCTCAGCCCCTGGGAGGTGCCAGCCTTGGCATTTTCTGGCAGTGCTTTTTTAAGGCCAGGAGTTCAAATGGAAGGTTTGCTTAAACATTCTTCCCTTTTTCCATTTCGTTTTGCTGTGAGCTATAAAATTACCCATTTCCTTAAAGATCAACTTGAGGGTTCACAGATTAATTGATGGTCTAAAAACAGCCTCCTGTGATATTTCCTCATGGCCTGTGTAGGATTATTGTGTGATCTGGCAGGGAATTGTTCTTTTGGATGCATAATTTTGTGCTGTATTCATGATCCTGGGGGCTTTTGGCTTTATTTTGAAAGGTGCTGTGGAAGGAATGTGAATCCCTTTGACATTTCCAAGCTCCAGCCCCCTCAAAATTGTAACTCAGTGTCTGCTGAAGGAGTAGATGCTGGCAAACAGGAGCAGCACAGTGAGCAAACACATCCAGGGCAGGGCAGTACAGTTAAATTTAGGGAGAATTCAGTAATTTGGATTTTTTTTTTTTCTATTTGAGGAGCAGACAAGAGGCTCTTCCACACCTTCACCTTCCCTGTCAATTCTGTGTCCATGAATTCCTGAAAAAGTCTTTTATCTTTCCAAAAGTCCTTATCTTTCCACTGTAGTCCWGGCTGAGATATTGGAATGGCAGAACTTCCTGAGGGTGTGGAGAGTATTTAAAAYACCTTTGTGAGCAGGGAACTGAAACTTTTGGAGTTTTTTGGGTGTCTGCTTGAAAAGGCTCTGCATGATATTGAAAGAGCTGCCCAGTGAAAATGTGATTACAGGGGCTGTTGGTCCTTTTAAGCTTCACAGTGCCATTTTTTGGGGTTTTGGGGATGTTGTGCTAATGTGGCATTAAGGAACAAAAGAAAAAGAAATTACTTTTCTATTGTAGAGGAAAAATTGATCTTTTTTGGGCTGTAATTGATTTGTATTTTTAGGGGTTTTTTGCCTTGCTAAATAGCCTGGCTGTGTCAAAATAACCCCAGGCCCAGCACCTYGGGAGGATCCTGATGATGTTGGCATTTCTGCACCTGCTTAATTTGGGTTTGCAAGGGAGGCCRGTGAGGCTGCCTGGGAGACTTCACTGCAGAGATGTGCTGGCTTGGCACAACAGAGCCCATGCACTTTAATGAATCTGAAATCATTTCCACCTCGTATTTGCTGAACCTCAGCTTATTTCTGCAATCYTGAAAACGGCTCATTAATTGCTGGGAGCCTGACCATCCCTTTGGAGCAAAGAAGTTTGGGCCAAATTAGAGTTTCTCTTAAGCAGAGCTGACTTGTTCCTTTAGAGCAGCTTTGGTTACTTGTGTTTGTTTTAAAGGAGACTTTGGGTTGAAAACATTAATTTTTTGCTTTRTCTGCCTCATTTTGTATCTGAATTTTTACAGAATCATAGAATRKGTGATTTTGGCATACACTGGTWAGTCTTGAGCCTTCTCTGCTSCAGGCTGTCCCKTGTGCTGGATGCTCCAGGTGTAGCCTCTACACTCACCCAAATTCCTGCTGGCTTCTCCCTCAGCTTCTGAACCATCCCATCCTCAGGTTGGTGCCTTGAGAATCTGACCTGGAGCAGAGGCTGGGCAGAGTCACAGAATAAAGCAGGGATTGATTCCAAGGATCTCCTCCATGGATGCACCTTGGGCAGCACCAGAGCCCAGCCAG
>JACDOX010000444.1:196304-224368 GCA_014549065.1 Cardinalis cardinalis | reverse complement strand
AWWAWWWWAWTATAGATTATTTTTAGAAATAGAAAATATTTAGAAATATTTAGATGTATTTAATAAAAAATTAAATTAAATATTTAGAAATATATAAGCAAATATATTTAGAAGCATACAATATATAATATACATTTATAAAATATAAATATGTGAAGTGTATGCCTCACTATGTGGTCCCTTCCAACTCAGAATATTCTGGGATTATTGTATTATCTGAAGAAAATAATACATGAAATACTATGAAATCCAGTAGTGCAGTGGGGGCCAAGTTGTGCAAGGGGAGGTTTGGGTTGGGTATCAGGGAAAAATCCCTCATGAAAAAGATTTTAAAGTCCTTTAAAGTCYTGGCACAGCTCCTCAGGGCAGTGGTGGAGTCCCCATYCCTRGAAGTGTCCAAAAGCAACTTTTGAGGCTGGGCTTTAATGGTGAACATGGTGATGGTTGGATTYGATGATCTGGGAGGTCTTTTCCAGCCTAAATGATTCCAGGATTCTGYGATCAAGGATTKAGGAAAAAAACCTAAGGTGGAAGGAGGCTTTTGGCTTCAAATCCATCAATGAGTTTGGAAAGGTGAGTGTAATTGTGTTTTCTAGGGTGTGATCCTATAGGAAGGGCTGAGTTCAAGCCTGGCCTGGGAGACTGGAACTGACTGGGAGTCCTTTGCTCAGAGGGTGTCACAGTCATATTTTCTGGGAAAATCCCAGAAAAATGAGAAGCCTCAGAGAAAAAGGAAAACAATATTATCTGTTTTGCTTCTCCTGTGTTTTGCTGCTTTGGAATGTGGATGGAGATTGTTTACCCACAAGTGATTATTTCATTGGTTTCGTGTGAATTGTTTTAATTAATGGCCARTCAGGGTCAGGCTGTGTCAAACTCTGGAAGGAGTCACCAATTTTCATTATTATCTTTGTAGCCTTCTGTCTGTATCCTTTCTGTATTCTTTGGTATAGTTTAGTATAGCATTCTTTAATACAATATAGTATCATAAAATAATAAATTAGCCTTCTGAGAACATGGAGTCAGATTCATTCATTCCTCCCTGCCATGGGGAACTCAGAAAATACCACAGGAGGGTTTGGGCTCCCTAAGATCAAGAAGATTGTTTAAAATCTTTTCTGCAGCCTGATTTGAGGAGGTTTGATACTCTTGTTAGGTGAGTTGTCACTTTTTTAAGGCCACTTGGTGCATCCTTGTCTCTTTGGTTGTGTTTGTTTTCATCCAGCAGGAATATTGGATTTGTATGGACCCTCGTGGCAGGAAGGAATGATGAATCTGACTCCATGCTCTCAGAAGGCAAATTTATTATTTTATGATACTGTATTATATTAAAGAATAGTAAATTAAACTATACTAAAGAATACAGAAATGATACTCACAGAAGGTTAAAAGATAATAATGAAAACTTGTGACTCTTTCCACAGTCCCAACACAGCTTGGCCCTGATTGGCCAAAGAGTGAAAACAACTCACAGCAGAATCCAATGAAACAATCACCTGTGGGTAAACAATCTCCAAACACATTCCACATGAGCACAACACAGGAGAAGCAAATGAGATAAGAATTGTTTTCCTTTTCTCTGAGGCTTCTCAGCTTCCCAGGAGAAAAATCCTGGGCAAAGGAATCAAGGTCAGGGAATGTGAATGGCACAGAGCCCTGCCTGACCCACCATGGGGAATCTGCCACAAAACAACCAGGAGAGCAGGACAGGGAAAATACTCTTACAGAATGCTAAAAAGCTAATAATAAAAACTCGTGACTCTTTCCACAGTCCCAACACAGCTTGGCCCCAATTGGCCAAAGAGTGAAAACAACTCACCAGAAATCCAGTGAAACAATCACCTGTGCATAAACAATCTCCAAACACATTCCACCTGAGCACAACACAGGAGAAGCAAATGAGATAAGAATTGTTTTCCTTTTCCCTGAGATCTCTCAGCTTCCCAGGAGAAAAATSCTGGGTGTGAAGGGATTTTCCAGAGAATGCGAATGCCGCACAGGAAAAGCTTTTTCATTTAAGTTTAAAAAACTTAATGTTTTCCTTTTTTCCTGTCTGTCCCAATGGAGATTGTGTGTAAGCAGGGAGTGATTTTGGGATGTTTATTGTGGTTCTGTCCCCCTGAAGAACTTCCAGCCATCTCTGAGACAGGACAACATTCCTGGGAAGCGTTGGGGATGGACTGGGTGATTTCCTGGGGTCTCTTCCAATTTTTTGTGATTCTTGGAAAACCTCTGGGATTACAGCCCCACCACCCACAGGGATGGGTGAAACACCAGAGAGCCAATCCACCTGCTCAGGGCTGCCAGAGCTGTGCAACTTTTCCTGTGGGATTCAGTTCCTGCAGGTTGGGATTGGGAGGAACGTGGCAATTAAATGTGGAATTACAGGAGGGGGAAGGGAGGTGTTGCATTTAACTTCACACTTGTGATTTAAGTGCCAGAATTAAAATCATCAGCTCCCTGTGTGGTCTCCTTATTTGTAAGAACTCAAGTGACATTAAAATTGGATTAAAATGAGCTGTTGGTTGAAGGGCCAATATTAAAATCAAGGGAAGCTGAAGGAGGAGGGGAGGGGGTGGTTTCCCYGTTGGCAGAGGGGAATTGTGTGTTTCTATATGGATCTGCACCCATCCTCCTCCTCTTAAAAGCTTTATCCTCACTGCAGCCATGCCCCAGCATCCTACTTGCCTTGATTTATCAATTATTTACACTTGGGCTGTAATGCATTGAAACTTTTGGAAAATAAAGGTGGATATTAGTGCTGCATTTCTGACTGATAGGAGCGGGGGAGCTGCAGCAGACTAATGGAAGGGAATAAAGGCAGCACTTGGGAGCTGCTGGCTCATCCTTGACAGTGATTTGTGTGTCTGCAGGATTTCCAAGTGCTCAGAGGGTTTAAAATGTGCCTGTTGCCTTTCCTTTGTCTGGCTGCAACCTGTGGACCTGGATTTAWTTTTTTTTCTGCCCTTCCTTGGATCGTTCACTTCTCAATGCCATTTTTATTTGAATCTCTGAGAYATTAATGAATGCATTCTGGATCTCTTGGATTCCTGGGCCTGGAGCTTTGTTCCACCCTGTGTGGTCTCTCCTAAGCCTGTTCCTTTTATCCCTTGTAAATAAAAGTGACAAATCTCCCTGTCCTGTTGTCCAGCTGAGTAATGGAACTTCTTCCATCCTTCTCTTCTCTCTCAACATCCACGCTGTGGGGATTTTTTACTGATTTTTTTTTTTTAATTTATTTGGTTTGAAATAATTCTGAATAATTTGCTGGAAGCTGCTGGGAGGGGGATGGAGAGCTCCTAACTAAGAGCTTTTATTAATCCATGGGAAGGGATTGGTGTCACACACCAATAAATAGGTGACTCTCCTGGCTGCCAGCATTATTAGATTGCAGGAGACAGTAAATTCACAGACTCCCTCGTGAGTCACAAATGTCTTAAAAAACCTCACAAGTAATTATCTGAAATGGAGACAAGTTAATGTAGGTTTGTCTCTTCTAATTCTTGTTCATGGTTAGCAGCCATGTAGTAATTAGCTTTTTTTTTGCTGAAGTTATATTTATATATGTTAAATGTACCGTGACACAACTGGACATGTACACTGATGGGCTGACATGCCTCTTGATATAATTTTTTTTTTGAGTTGCAAAGGATTCAAGAAGGGTTTTTTTGGTAGAATTGTGGTGGCTTGAAGTGATGGGTGAGTAAATAAATGCACTTTTAACCTCAGAAACTTCAGAGCAGGAGGGAGCTGGCGCAGGGGGAGTGGTTGGATCTCAAGGGATGGAATTTGCCGTGCCAGTGGCAGCTTTTCTTCTGAGCAAGCAGCACTTCAGAGCTTGGAACACTGGCAAGAGTGCGGGAGTGGATGCTCAGCCATCTGCTTTGTCCTGGCTCCACCCTGTGGCATTCCCCTGCCAGTGGCACACACATTCCAAGGAATTCTGCATCAGCCTGGACCTCGCCAGTGCAGGATGTGGTGTTTGGTGAGGGCTGAGGTGTTAAACACATGCACTGTGTTCGCCTGCTCCTCTCCCAGGCAGGGTCAGTTCCGTTTGGAATTATCCATTTTGGAATTATCCATTTTTGGAATTATCCATTTTTGGAATTATCCATTCCGTGTCTTTGTTGTTCAGTGCCACGCACCAAGAAAATGAATATTCAAGGCTATTCAAATATCCAGCCTTCTGGCCCGCATTACTTGCTGACATGAAACATTTTTTTACCTCTTTTCCTTCAGTTTTCAAACCAAACCTGTCCCCACCTCTCTCGTGCCATTGCAGTGGGAGCAAAGATCATCATTACAAATGTCCTGTGTGGAATTCCAGCAGGAAGGGCCAGGCAGTGGGGGCACCTCAGACAATGCCAGAGGTGTTTGCAGCCAAAGGCTGGATGGAGATGTCAGGCTGCTGTTCAGGACAGGCTCTTCCAGAGCAGCAGCACCAAAACATTGCTGAAATCCTTCAAGAACACAAAGTGGAGGGGTTTYGTGTGGGGCTTGTAGCTTTAAAGTGAATTCCTGTTGCTGCTGCATTTACACTTCCCCTTGGCAGTGTCAGGGACTGTTTTTACTGAAGGGAACAATGACATGTGTGGATAGGTTGGGTTTGGGAGGCCACAGAGTGAATCCAGCAGCACTTAACACTCTTCTGGGCAAGCAGAGTGATGGCTGCAGCTCTGGCTGCAGAAATTTTATCTGAAATCATTTGAATCCTAAATCCAGTGTGGTCCAGCAGGGCAGAGATTGTTCTTAGGGCTGGGGAGTTTTTGGAATTTGAGTGGAGGATTCAGCTGGAGGCTCAGGTGGGGCAGCCCCAGCTGCTCTGGCAATCCCAGCCCAGGCAGGAATTCCTCMTKGCCAAGAYSCCATCCATGGCTGCCCTCTGGCAGTGGGAGCCATTCCCTGGCTGCTGTCCCTGCAGGCCTTGTCCCCAGTCCCTCTGCAGCTCTCCTGGAGCCCCTGCAGGCCCTGCAATGTGCTGGGAGCTCTCCCTGGAGCCTTCCCTGCTCCAGGGAAACATTCCCAGCTCTGCCTTTTCCTTCTGAGTTCCAGTTCCATTCTGATAATCAATTTGGCTTCTTTACCTGCCAATAACAGAGGAGGAAAGATAATCCCTACSTGGGAACTGAAAGCCTTTTGCTTCTCCCTGCCCATTCCTCATCCCTATGTAGGAATTAATTTCATTGTTCCTACTCCATCCCTTTAAAGGAGTCAGAAGTGTCTTGAAGGTCACATTCCTCCTTGAAAGTAATGATGGTGTTTTTCCTAATCCCATTACAAGGCCCCTGGTATCATTAGATGGAGCTGGTGCTGTTGAGCTTCATTTGATAAGCTGATGAAAGGGGGAGGAAAAGGCTCCCTGATGCAGAAAGGCATTCAGGGATCTGCTGGAATGGAACATGTTCACAAACATTATAATCTGCTTAACACTGGCATTTTGGTGCTGCACCTTTAGAGAGCAGCATAAAAAGGCAGGAGGGAGCAATCCTGATGGATGCTTTAAAAGCTGCAATGCCCCGTGCACAGCAGCTGGAAACAGCTGGAAATTTTTATTTTATTTTATTTTATTTTTCCCCTCCAAGCCTGAAAATGGGAATTTTGTCTATGCTGTGAGCTCCCCCCTCTGGCTTCAGAGTATTTGGGATAATGTCAAAGACCCCAAARCCTTACAGATATTTCTGCAACGAGCTCAGGGGCACTTTTCCTTGTTCAAAAGTGATTTTTTAAAACCTCCAAAACCAGCCTGCTGCCAGCACTGCTGCACCTCCCACCCGTTTGGGAAGGGGATGGGTACAAAGCCATGGCTATTGTAGGTTTGACAAAGARGTTCTGTAGTTCTGCTCTCATTTCAAAAAGCTCAGTGGCCTTAAAGCTGGGCTTGAAATGGTGGCTGCTGGGTTGGTGTCAAAGGGGAACGTGGCCTTTCATCAACCTCTTGGTGGCACTGGGCTCATTCTACAGAAACCTCCATCCCTGCCCTGGAATTTTGCTGTTCTTTTGTAGGAACTCTTCATGCCTCTAATTTTTGGGGCCGTGTCTCCCTTTTAGGTGCTTTTCCTCGTGAGTTCAGGTGTGGTTGGATCTTAGAGGGTTTGGTCAATTAGAAAATGCCAGTGTGGGTTTAAAAGGGGTCAGGGAAGCGTTTGGGGTTGGTGCAAGGGGGATGCTGGGTGCCAGGGTCTTAAATCTGAAAAGGGGGAGATCTGAAAGTCAGTTCTGACRTGCAAGAGATGAAATAGGAATCTACAAAATGTGGGATTTTTTCCATGCAGCATCACAGCCCTTCCTGTGACATCTGTTTAAAAACCTTTTATAGAYAATGAGGCAACAACCCCCAGTTTAACTGTAGCAGATTTCCTTTATTTCCTCCACTTTTCCTCATTCACAGCAGTTTGTAAATCCCTTTTTGAGTGATGTCTCCTGTTACAGCAGCGGGTTAGGAAGAGGTGGGTGGAAGTTTCCTGGGGTGGAAGTTTCCCTGCTCATCCTCCTTTTTTCAGGTCACTCTGATGATGTTTTTAATTGATCTGGAGGAAGGTGAAGCAACTGGTGGCTCTGTAGTTCTCTTGCTCACTTTAATTAATTTTCACTGTCCTTCCACCATTTCTTTCTCACTATTTTCTCTCTATTTACRCTCTTCTCTCACTATTTGCTATTCCAAGGCCAAAGTCTCTGCTCCTCAAATCCCTTCCTCAGGCTCTGAGCTAATCCCAGGTGCAGCTGCTCTTCCCTTAGATTAGGATTGGAACAAAATATTTATTTTACAATATTTTGCCATAAAGGATTCTTGGAGGATCCCACAGCTGTGGTGGCTGCTGGACAGCCCTGCAGGGAAGGGCAGGATGCACAAACACTGATAATAAAATCCACATGGGAATTGAAATCAGAGACTGAAATCCTCCTGCTTTATGAGAATAAATCTTAACTTAGATTTAAAACAGGGCTTGGACTCCTGTCTGAGTGCAGGAGTCAGTTTTTTTATTGCTTCTAGCAGGTCTGGAGGTTATAAATGTGCAAATCCAATAAATTATCAGCACGAGGGAGGGAGCCCAGGGCCTGAAGTGGTCACTGGGAGCATCGTGGGTGGCTCAGGGCTGGRGCTGGGTGTGGGAATCCATAAATTCAGAGGGTTTTGGGAAAGCTGCAAAAGGCAGCCYCAGAGACAGCAGAACTGTGATCAGAGCTCAGCAGCAGCCATGAGATTGGTCAGCAGAAAAATTCTGTGAGAAGTAGAAAAGCAAGGACAAATAGAGCAATGGTCTGTGTATTAGGGGTTGCCTAGAATAACTCCCTAAGCTGCAGAAAAGTTTATCTGGTGAGATATTGGGCAGTTCTAAGTKAATAATGGAGCTCTGTGCATTGTGTTTCAGGCTCACAAGCAGGTGTTGGATTTGAAATGAGCCAGCATTGTTTAACCAAAGGTACCTGTGCTTACAGTGGTTGGATGGAACTCCTGTCACTGTGCTTTTGCTTTGTGGGATTGGCCAAAAAACTGTTAAAGGGAGTTGTGACATTGAGTTCTGTGTCTGCTGCCTGGGATGTGAGCTGAGGGCATCTTCCTCTCGGGGTCTCTGCTGCTCAGAGTGACCCTGAGATGTGTCAGAAAGTCTCTTTTCCCAGCCCAGCAGTTGAAGAAGGAGTCAGAGCTCTTCTATTCTCGGTCTCAAGRTTGTTTATTGTTCCTTATCTATAAAATTCCTTCTCCTGTCCAGCCAAGGTTTGCTCAGCAAGACAGTTCCAGGCACTCTGCCTGCCCTGGGGTGGTGTTATCTTTTTATACTAAAAACTACGTGTACATTATTTACCATAACTTCCCAATACCTATCACCTGTGTTGGACAGTGAGCTTCTGCTCTAAACCAATCCAAAAGTGCCAACATCASCCAGAAGATGGAGGCCAAGAAGAAGAAGGAGAAAGGCTGGACATGCCCAGATTCCTCCATCTTGCCTCCTGAACCCCCATTCTTAAAACCCCAAAAATCTATTTTTTCACCCTGTGATAAATTCACTGTCATTCTGCTTAAACTGTCGTGGCTTGTAACTCTTCATCTGAGGTTGGTAACTTGCTCTGTGGATCATAATGMAAACYACAGGRGTCTTGGGCTCTGTGCCAGGGTCTCTGAGCCATCCAGGACAGCCAGAGGGATGTCCTGAATTCTGACATCTTCCCATTGTCAGAACCATGTAATAAAAGTGATGCTGGAAAATCCAACAGCTCAAGGCCCGTTCCCAGCAGCCCCATCCCCTCTGTGATTTGCACAGAGACCCCCACAGTGATCTCCACAGGAATTCCTGTCTGGAGGCAGCTCAAGGCTTGGTTTTGGAATTGCTGTTGGGATCACTGCAGGAATGACTGCAGAGCTTCTGGAGAAGAGGCCAGGAGATGTTTATACCTTTGGAGGATGGCAGGTGGGTTAGAAATGAAAAAACTTACAAAGCAAAGACAGAAAGGAGGTGAAATAAGCTGAGATTTAATTAATACCTGGCCTTTTTATGGACCACAMGTTTCTTTTAAGGGGAAAATTGAGCAAGGAAAGATCTGGGAGGTTTGTACAGAGACCCCAGCCCGGGATACTGGGAGCAGCAAGGAGCACTCTGGCTGCTCTCAGGAGTGTCTGGCACCAAAGCCTGCTGCAGACACACTAAATTTCCTCCTGCTGGAGAAGTTTGTGTACTTTTGACTGGTGCTAATTGATGGGCTGTGCCCTGGAGGGGCATAAATCTCTGCGAGTCAGATTTATGAGGACCCTTGTGTTTGTTTGGCAGCGTGAGCCTTGTTCCAGGGATAAATGGAGCGAGCAGGGAGAGCTGACAGGCTGAAAAATGAGAGATCCTGTTTCTCCCCTGGAATCCTGCACTTCCAGAGCCATAAAAGCTGAATTCCTGGTGCTTGGGACGAGCAGCTCAGAGCTGGGAGATGTGCAGGTGTTTCCTGAGGGAAGCAGCCCCAGGTAGTTTCGTTCCCCTGTGCTGGAGGGATAGCACATGTTTTTGTCAAGTGCCTGATTAAGTTTGACATTTGAAAATAGAACTTCACGCAGAAATAAGTACTGTACTTGTGAGTGTTTAATTAAGATGTTTAGTTCCTGTCAAGGTTGGTAGTTTCTCTTTCCTGTTAAGGGCAATACGTCTGCAACTGCTGAAATTTCAGCAACCTGTACTTAACCTTTCCTCGTCATCCCATTTCCATAGAAATCTGATTAACAACTTTTAAAGTTCAGAAGCTGCCACTAAATGCAATTAAAGCCCTTGTGGAGTCTGTTATTAAGAGCTGGCATTTAATGAAGACTGAGGGCACATTACAGTTACCATCCACACTGGAGCAGGATGTCTTCAGCAATTAGCTGAAGGCATGGAATACACAAAGTGTGCTGTACTACCCAGCACTGAACATCCTTGGTATTTAAGCAACATGCTGCCTTTTTGGTTTTTTTTTAATTTTTTCCCCTCTCTTTGCTGGATTTCCTGTGGCAGTTTGAGCTGCAGAAGTGGGTTCAGCACAGCCCTGGCTTTGCTGTGCATTAGAATTCTTCCCTGCGAGGTGGATGACACTGAACAGGAGTGGAGGAATCTCCTTTCTTTGTGATTTAAAAATGTTTAGCTTTACTTCCCTCAGGAGTGTCTATTTCTAGCTGTATTCTTTCCCCACCTCCAAATTGTGCAGAGCCACTGGAGCTTGGCTAAATTACAATTGCAGGGCAGAAATCTGTGCTCAATTTCTTGTTCAACTCTTTCCACTCCTCCTTGACCTTTTTGTGTGCTGCATGAGCAGAAGGAAGTCCAGTCAAACTGAGAGGGGCATTGGATCCTTCAGGGAAATGCTTCATTTTGTGCCATCTACAGAGCAGGTGGTAATTGCACCTTTTTGGTCAAATTCCTTGTTTTGGTGCATTTTAGGCTGTGTTTGGCTCGTAGCTGGACCAGATTTATTTCACCAAGTTATCACTCATGTCAGAAGGATGTGCTGAAGAGATGCGTGGACTGGAATTGTAGAATCATGGAATGGTTTGGGTTGGAAAGGACTTCAAAAATCATTTCAAATGGTTTGGGTTGGAAAGGACTTCAAAAATCATCATTCCAACCCCTTGCCATGGCAGGGACACCTTCCACCATCCCAGGCTGCTCCAAGCCCCAATGTCCAGCCTGGCCTGGGACACTTCCAGGGATCCAGGAGCAGCCCCAGCTTCTCTGGGAATTCTATTCCAGCCTTTTCCCAACSTGTCAGCCAGGAATTTCTTCCTAATATCCCATCTAAATCTCCCCTCCTTGTGTGTAAATGTGTGTGCAGACATAATATGTAAAAACACACATAAAGATATTTTTATTTGGTCATCACAATCATAGCAATTACAAGCTACCACCCTGAAGCTGACTGGGCTCACTTGTCAAAAAACTCCAAAAGGATTTCTTTTTCTTTATTTGTTTTGTGTTTTGTTTGGGTGCCAAGAGGCTGATAGCAAAATGAGGAAGTGGCCTCGTTACTTGGATGGTTTCTGCCACTGTAATCTGTGTTTGCAGAACAGCTGAGGTGCCTGGAGAAAAATAAATGCTGTCCAATTGTTTTATGACCCAGTTAGTCAAATTGACTGTTGGTAGCTGAAATAAATTTGTCACCAGTGTTTGTTTCTCTTGTATTGAAATATATAAATAAACCAGGAGAAATACAGGGAAGGATTTGGGGGGGAAAGGACAGCTGAGATCTTGTTCCCATTAACAGAGACCAGGTTGGGTGGGCTTTGGAGCAGCCTGGAACAGTGGGAGGTGTCCCTGCCATGGCAGGAAAGTGGAATGGGATGAGCTTTAAGGTCCCTTCCCACCCAAAACCATTCCATGATCCAACACAGCACAGAAAATTCAAAAAAGCAATTCAAACTGCAGCAGAAAACTGAAATCCCTTCTCGTTTTTTCAGCCATATTGACTCATGGGTTAATATGAAAATCCTGGCAGCTCTTGGCCTCCTAAAGCAGCCTCAGGTTTCCCTTTTCCCCTGCCCTCAGGCATCCCTGGTGCTCCCTTGGCATCTCCATGGGTTCCCTGTGCCCGGGCAGCCCCAGCTCCCCCCTTGCTCTGCTCTCACCATCCCCATGGAGCATTTTAATCCATCTCACATTTCACTGGTCCAAGTTGTGCTCTGGCCCCGTGCTTATTAAAAATAAAAACCACAGCAAGACAGAACCTGAAAATCCACTTTAAAGGCAAGAAAATTTAGATATTAAAAATATCCACTTAAAAATCACACAAACCACCTCAGTTTAAATCTTTAGACTGGGCACTTGTTGCTGAGCCAGGGTCCCTTCTGCTGCTGTGGCATTTTGGGTGAAAGTTGTGCTTTTCAAGTAATTTTGAGGTTTSTTCCTTCCCTTCCTCCCTCCCTGGAAGGAGATGAAAATTCCCAGGTGTGCAGTAATTCCCARTTAGCATTGATAATGAGGGGAGCACTGATAGCATTATCTGCAGAGTTTGGGAGGGATTTTTTAAATCAAAAAAAAAAAAGGAATTCTTCTTGTGCAGGAGTAGAATTGTGAGGTGCCTTTAAAGAATTCATTCTGGAAGGGATTTTTTTTTATAGTGCTTCAGTTAAATGAATTGGAGGAGCAACAAGAAGATTAGATAAAGCAGGTTGAGCTGCATTACAGGTGTTCACAGCCCCTAAAAATCTTAAATTTTATTCCTCCAGCCTTCCCTCCTTGCTTCCCCTTTGGTGTGTCTGCCAGCTGTGTGCTCAGCCCATGTTCTCCATGTGATAAAACTGACACAGGAAGCTCAGAGCTCCTCCAATTCAATTAACTCTTCCTCTTTTATTTTTTTTTTTTATTGAAATGCCACAATTCCTGCAGCATTTTAATTATCAAGACTTTTGATACAGCAAATGACTGGTAATTAGCTACAGACTGCTGCCTCACTGAGCTTTTCTTGCCTGGTTCTGGCACTTTGTGAACAGCTCTCCTGTCTCCAGAGCTTGTTTGAAAAGCTGCTGAGGAGGGCAGGAGCCTCCCTTGAAGTAAAAAAATGTGAAAATGAAAATGTGAAAATGAAAATGTAAAAATGAAAATGTAAACCCCCCTTCTTCTGAATTATTATCATTTTGAAATTAAGAGGCTCTCAGCTAAAGATATGGGGATAGGAATAATAGTTCTTTACTAGGGAAATTAAAAATACAAATGCAATAGTACAAATAAAATAAACCAGAGTCAGAACAGGCCTGACCCCCTGTGGGTCAGGGTGGTGACTGAAGCCACCTTTTAATGAGATTTAAATATTAAATTTCCAGGCTGCTCTTGTGCACCTTCCATCTCTTTTCTCTGATTTCTTGGTYTGTCATGCTGGAGTTTGATTTGGTATTGCAGATGTGAGATCAAAGCTCTGCTTTTTGCAGCCATTTCCAATGAACTGATTCATGACCATTACCTTTAATATCCCCAAATTTTCCACACTCAACTTTACACAATAATCCCATAGATCAAGACTTCCTTTACTTTCTGTAGAATTTTTCTACAGAAATTTTCTACAGAAATTTTCTACTTTGTAGAAGTAGAAATTTCCCTCTGCTGACATTGAAATCCTCCCAGTACATTGATTATATTTTTGAAAATAGGAATAAAAAGTACTAACAGGAGGTGTGATTTTCTGTGTTCACTGTAAACATTATAATTTATAATGTTTGTATTATAAATATATATTTATATTATAAATATATATTTATATTTACATATTTATATTATGTTTATATTTATATTATATTTATATTATACATTATAACTTATAAATTGAAATCCCCAAACATTATCATTTATAACCCAAACATTATCATTTATAACCAAACATTATAATTTATACCCATTCTCCAGTAGTTGTCCATAGGAATGTGAGCCAGGTCCATTCAATCCAGAAAGGGATTGAAGCAACTTTTAAAGAATTTAAATTTAAAGAATTTAAATTTAAAGAATGTAAAGAACATAAAGAGGAATTAGGATTTCTTATACAATCCAGTGTCAGTGATTTTCTCATCTCTAGTTGAACACTGTCCTGCACCTGCCTGGATTTCTTTGTTGATTTGTGGTGTTTTGGCTTTTGTCACATCCTTGGTGGACATAAATCTTTATCTCTTTCTGTTTATTTAAAGCTGAATTTGTCACCATCATAGGAACACTTTAACCAGGACCTTTTCATCTTCTGGAAATCCCTGTTGGTGGACATGAATTCTATTATTTCCCCTTAATTCTTTTTTAATAGAATCTTCTATCATCTGTTCTGTGATATTGCCCCTGATCAATATGAGGTGGAGAGGCCTGTAATTACCTGGGCTTCTCATTCACCCTTGAAAAATTCGTGGTGTGYTGGTTTTCCTTGGATTTTCTGGATCCCCCAAGTACAGGAAGGATGAGGAAAATCAGGTTTTATGGTGTGGAGTTTGAAACTGGTTTGGGGATGGAGCAGAGTGTCCACACTGCAGCTTCCATCTGAGTTCAGGGGATGTGAGGATGTGAAATACCAATTAAAGCTKTTAATTTATAGAATAGAATTTATCCAGAGCTCAGCCCTCCTGTCTAAAACCTCACAAAAGGTACCAAAAAAACCCAAATTAATTTATCTGTCACCCTGGTCAGGTGTGTTTTACTGCCCATCCTTTGTTTAGGTCAGTCTTGGGTATGAAGGCATAAAAACCTATCCAGMTTCTCCTGGGCCCAGCCAAGGAAGGAAAATGTTGGATTAGGCTCCTTTCTGATTCAGAGAGAAAAAAAAACCTGAGAGGTRTTTTAAAAACTTTTATTTCATTTTCAGTCTCATGTGAAGGGTGAGGCAATACGTATGTTACAATTCACCCCATCACAAGCAGAAAAAAATAATTGTGGAGTTGYAACTACCTTATATCTACAAAGTAAATTCATAATTACTGTTACCAACTATTTCCTAATTACATTGTAATACCTTATAAGTGTTAAATACCTTATAAGTGTTTCTTGGTCTGTCAGCTTTAGCCACACCATGCTGTAAATGCCTTAAAGCCAATAATCTAAAATTACCCCTGCTGGGTCCCACTGCAGTGCATCTTTCACAGCTCTGYTTCTCCAAAGTTTCCAGTCTTATTTGCAAGGCCACCCTCTGGAACTTGGCTCCAGTTCCATTTCTCTCTCAGCAATGTCTGTCCCATTGCAGGGCGTTTCTAACTCAGCATTTCTCATCTCAACGTTTGCATCCAGATGTGAGCTCTCTGTCAGGCTTTGAGAGTTCTCTRCAAATCCATGTCCCACAGATGAGGGTGTGGAGTGTCCCAGGAGCAGATTTGTCCTCGTGGCAGGGTTGCAGAAGGACAGAGCAGAGCCATTGTCACCAGCTCMACGTGACAGACAGGCCACACGCACTGCCCCCACCTCTCAGAATTTCTAAATTTAATTGCACCTCCAAATCCATAAAAATCRCTTTTTTAATAAACCACTTGTTATTAATTTTCATTCCCAGCGAGCAGTTGGATGCAGGGTGCTTTGCTGCCCTGCATTTAAGCACAGCTTTATTGGTTTGAGGGATGGAAACACATTCCAAGGATGGCAGGATTCAGCCATGGAGCACAAACTCCAAATCCTTGTTCCAGATGAGAGGGATGCTGCAAACTCCACAGTCCCTCATAAATCTTGTTGTGCAGCCACGTGATTAATGTCTAACGAGGTTTTGGGTTGATGCCTCAGCAATTCCTAAGCAGGTGTTGTGGGATCAAATCAGGAAATCCCTTCCTTGGCTGCTTCTGGAAAGTTCCTTTGGCYTACACAGGCAGGAAGGGCCTGGTTTGGGTGATTTTAAAGTGGATATTTTTAATATCTGGTGKTTTTGTGCCTTTAAAGTRGATTTTCAGGTTCTTGCCGTGGTTTTTAATAAGCATGGGGCCAGAGCACARCTTGGACCAGTGAAATGTGAGATGGATTAAAATGCTCCATGGGGATGGTGAGAGCAGAGCAAGGGGGGAGCTGGGGCTGCCCGGGCACAGGGAACCCATGGAGATGCCAGGGGAGCACCAGGGATGCCTCAGGGCAGGGGGAAAGGGAAACCTGAGGCTGCTTTWGGAGGCCAAGAGCTGCCAGGATTTTCATATTAACCCATGAGTCAATATGGCTGAAAAAACGAGAAGGGATTTCAATTTTCTGCTGCAGTTTGAATTGCTTTTTGGAATTTTCTGTGCTGTGTTGGATCATGGAATGGTTTTGGGTGGGAAGGGACCTTAAAGCTCATCCCATTCCACTTCCCTGCCATGGCAGGGACACCTCCCACTGTCCCAGGCTGCTCCAATCCTTCCTTGGACATTCCAGAGGCTCTCCTGGAGCCCCTTCAGGAATGTGCTGGAAGCTCTCCCTGGAGCCTTCCCTGCTCCAGGGGAACATTCCCAGCTCTTCCAGCCTGACATTGGATCCATCTCCTCTCCAAGACATTCCTGGACCCAGGGGCTTCACTTGGAATCCCAGCAAACCATGAAGGGTCTCCCTTCCCTTCTCCTCCCTTTTCTATCCCCATTTTCCATAAAAATCCCTGGGGATGGATTCTGAGTGTCCCAAATCCCAGAATCCCAGAGCAGTTTGGGTGGGAAGGGACCTCCAAGCTCATTCCAGGGACACCTCCCCTATGCCAGAGTGCTCCAATCCTTCCTTGGACATTGCAGGGATGCAGGGGCAGCCCCAGCTGCTCTGGCAATCCCAGCCCAGGCAGGAATTSCTCATYGCCAAGATCCCATCCATGGCTGCCCTCTGGCAGTGGGAGCCATTCCCTGGCTGCTGTCCCTGCAGGCCTTGTCCCCAGTCCCTCTGCAGCTCTCCTGGAGCCCCTGCAGGCCCTGAGGTTTCCTGAATCCTCCCTGGAGATCTCTCCTGTCCCCTTGGCTGTGTCCTGGCGCTGCTCAGCCACATTTCCCGTTAATTCCTTCATCCCAAAGAATTTGTGCAACCACTGAATTCAGGGCACTGGAGCAGGAAGAGCTTTGATCTGCCTGGCCCAGTTTCTGCTACACTTGACATTTTTAACTGAAAAATGAACTCCCAGTTCCTGTCTCTCTGCTTTCATCTTCTCAGAGGTGCCCACATCCCTGCAGTGCCCAAGGCCAGGCTGGACMCTGGGGCTGGAGCAGCCTGGGACAGTGGGAGGTGTCCCTGCCATGGATGGGGTGGCACTGGGTGGGCTTTAAGGTCCCTTCCAACCCAAACCAKTCTGGAATCTGATGAATTTTGAGGATAATTATCAAAATMATCTTTTACATCTTCCGACTTTTTCAGAGCCTTGTATCCAGCCATCCTCCCCTGCCTTTGTAGTAAATACTTTCATCAAGTGAATTAACAATAAATTAACATTTTACTCTCATTTTTTCCCAATTTTTTTGCATTTTCTGAATATCTTAGAGCAAACTCATCTCCTGATTCTGTTTCTTCTCCCAACCCAAACCTCTCTTGGTTTATTGTAATCCTGGATATCACCCTTAATATTCCCCACTCCTGGATACAAAGTGACACCAGCATCGTGGAACCATCATAAGTAGGTTTCATCCATAATGGAAGAACAAATTGCTTAATTTTTTTCCTTTTTTTTCCCCCAACTTGATTAAGTTTGAGGRTTTAATTAGATTTTCGTGGCGATTTTCGGGTTGTTAATTTTAAGTGGGGAAGATGAAATGCAAATAGGTGAATACAAACGGGTTTGCTAAATTAGTGTCAAAAATTAGCACAGTGATTATTTTTACCAATAAACACAAATTTTCAAAGCCTGTGCTTAGGTAAAGTTTTAATTGAGATGGTTTAGGAATCAGATTTTCTCAGTGTGTTTGTATTATTTTTTTTTCCCAAGCCATCCCAAATTGTTTCTAATTAGGGGCACGATTCCATTTGCCTGGATATTTATTCCTGTGTAATTTGTTTCAACTTAGGCAGCACAGGAGTGATGAATTCTTTTCATTACCTCCAACTCTCTTTGATGGGCTTTGACTGGCTAATTATTCACATTGGAACACATTCCCAACAGTCTGTGAGTAGGTAAAAATTCCTGAAAATAAACAGACTTTTRAAATACACTGACAAAAGTTCATTTTCGAGGGCTTTCGTTTCATCTTCAGACACAAGGAAATTAAAACGGAATCACTTGGAGTCTGGTTTTACTTCTGCACCTTGAATAATATCAAATATTGGGTTGCAGAGGTTTCACAGGGGGGAAGGTGTCACAAAGGGAACCCCCAGCCCCTCACTGAGTGGTTTGGGGTTGGAAAATCAATCCTAAACTCCACTGGCAGTGTGGGAATTCATATTTTCGATGATGAAAGAGGCATGTTTGGGTTGGGAGCTGTTAAAGGACAATTTTTGCAGCTTTCCAGGGTATTTTCCATCACGTGGGACCCCCAGCACACACATGGATGTTTCCTATTTCTCCGTATAAATTTTGGAAGCACTTAAGCCCATAATTACATTTATAAGCCAAGGTATTTTAAATAAATACATTTATAAGCCAAGGTATTTTAACTGCACTGCTCACTATTGCAACTCTTTGTTTTTAAGAGCATTAATTGCATTTATTATCAGTGTGTAAACTTACCCATCCTCTTCCCATGGCTGCCATGGATRGAATCACTTTTGGGAATTTTTGCAGGTTCCTTTTGGGACTTGGAGCAGATTGAGTTGGTCAAAAACCCCATCCCTGGAAGTGTCCAGGGCCAGGCTGGACAGGGCTTAGAACATGGTCATGGCAAGGCATGGGACTGATCTTGAAGATCCTTCTCAACCCAAACCATTCTTAGGAATATAAAATAAATTTTTACCAAATTAGAGCCAGTCCTCGGGATATATTTTTAAAAAATAAAGCCGTGTTTCTGTCAATTCGAATTTTTGTGAATTTTGGGGTTTTTTTTTCCTACGCAGAACCTAAAAATTCCAGTGACACACTGAGGCTGTTTTAGCCCAGCTGCTGAGCTCTCTCCTGTAGGCACAGAGTTTGTGGTGATTGGGAGTGGGGCTGCCCCAGCCTCATCCCCAATGGGCTCCAGCTGTGAGAAGCAGGTGAACAGCATTGAAGGTGATGAGCCATGGGGTGTCCAGGTGTGCTGAGCAACCCCAGAGGGCACACAGGTGTAATGCATGAACGTGAGGGGATAAAAGGCTGGGCTGAAGAACAAGGGCAGAGGTTTGAAGCCTTCTGAAGTGGTGTTTCTGTGTATGGGTGGAAGCTTTCTGATACTCTGTGGTGACACTCTAGGTATGATGGCCATCTCAACTGTGACATGTGCTGTGACTGGAAGGATGGATGGATGGTGTAGGCACAGAGTTTGTGGTAATTGGGAGTGGGGCTGCCCCAGCCTCATCCCTAATGGGCTCCAGCTGTGAGAAGCAGGTGAGCAGCATTGAAGGTGATGAGCCAAGGGGTGCCCAGGTGTGCTGAGCAACCCCAGAAAGGGCACACAGGTGCACTGCATGAGGGGTATGAGAGGTTGGGCTAAAGAACAAGAAGGGCAGAGGTTTGAAGCCTTCTGAAGTGGGGTGATGTTGCTGTGTATGGGGTGAAGCTTTCTGATACTGTGTGGTGACACTCTGGGTATGGTGGCCGTCTCAATGTGACGATGGAAGGATGGTGTAGGCACAAAGTTTGTGGTAATTGGGAGTGGGGCTGCTCCAGCCTCATCCCTCATTGGCTTCAGCTGTGAGAAGCAGGTGAACAGCATTGAAGGTGATGAGCCAAGGGGTGCCCAGGTGTGCTGAGCAGCCCCAGAGGGCACACAGGTGTAATGCATGAACGTGAGGGGTGTAAGAGGTTGGGCTGAAGGACAAGAAGGGCCAAGATTTGAAGCCTGGTGAAGGGGGGTGGTGTTACTGTGTATGGGGTGACACTCTGGGTACCATGGCCATCTCAGCTGGGACGATGGATGGATGGATGGATGGACGGGAAGGTGTAGGCACAGAGTTTGTGGTGATTGGGAGTGGGGCTGCCCCAGCCTCATCCCTCATTGGCTCCAGCTGTGAGAAGCAGGTGAGCAGCATTGAAGGTGATGAGCCATGGGGTGCCCAGGTGTGCTGAGCAATCACCAAAGGGAGCAGAGGGCACACAGGTGCACTGCATGAACATGAGGGGATAAAAGGCTGGGCTGAAGGGGAAGAAGGGTTGATGCTTGCAGCCCTCTGAAGTGCCATGATGTTACTCCATATCGGGGACTGTTTAAAGCCTTCTGAAGCTGCCTGGTGGTGCTGTGTGTGTGGTGCCCTGTGTCCTGCAGCCTTGCTGAGCTCTGTGCCTCCCCCAGATGCTGCTGACCGAGTACCTGGACATGAAGAACACGCGCACGGCCTCGGAGCCCTCGGCCCAGCTCAGCTACGCCAGCTCCGGCCGCGAGTTCGCCGCCTTCTTCGCCAAGAAGAAGCCCCAGAGACCCAAGAACCCTCTCTTCAAGTAAGTGCTGGAGGTTTTTAAAGCTGTGCTAAGCTGCCTTTGGTCCCTGGAGTGCTGCTGGTAATGGCAGTTTCACAGYGTGAGAGGTGTGGAAGTTCCTGGAKGGGGATTTAATGCCCGGAGCTGAAGATCTGTTCCGGATTCAGCGCTGGGTTTTAGAGCTGAGCTCATTCCAGGGCTGGGAATCCCATTACAGGAGCTGCTGCAGAGCATGGAGTGATCCATTCTGCCTCTCTTTGTCCATGGTAAATTCAGGAGCTGTTAGAGGGAGCGATAAAGGGCACTGGACAAAGGGAATTAAGATAACTGTGTAATTACTGCGTAGACTAAGCACTTAATCCTGTCACTAACTCCTTTAATTCAGCGGTCAGGCTGCAAAGAATTAAGTGGTTGGGAGGAGAGTGTAAGGGAGAGGAGGATGAGAGAGGCTGGGTGGCCAGGGGAAGGATTTGGGAGAGCAAATTTGTGCAGCAGGAAGGAGTGAGGAGTTGCTGAGCAGCGCCGGTGGGAGAGGAGATTCACACCTGGATTTGGGGGAGCTGTGCTGGAATTTTCTTCTCTTCCACCACCTGCCCGTGCTGGCCATCCTCTTGGGCCTCTTGAGGATTTTGGAGAGGACCTAAAAATGCCGTTTTGTGCTCCCAAAATGAGTAGATGTCCCAAAAAGAGCAGATGTCCTCTCATAGTACCTGAAATCCCAGTTGTAAATCCAAGTCTGCTTTCCCAGGATGAGCTCTCCTGTTAATGAAAGGTTAAATGTTGTCTCCTTCCCCTGTCAAGCCATGATTATTACCCCTCACCTTTTTTTTTTTTTAAGCCCCCATGGCCATTTTGGGCTGAGAATTCCACTTGGAATTCACTCTGACCTGCAGATGGATATTGGAGCTCATCCCATGTCTGTCCCTGGGTGTACAAGGACCCAATGGGGTTTTTTTTGGGGTTTGAGGACTAAGTTTGGGATTAAAGCTGGAGGGATGAGGCTGCTCTGGCTCACCTGGAGCAGGCTGAGGCTGGGCACAGTTTGTCAGCAGAGAGGAGTTGGCTGTAATTGTTCAGGGGAAGGTGAATCACCTCGTGGGAGCTGCATCTCTCCCCACTCCTGTGCTGTCACTGAGTGATGCCATCCCTGCAGTGACAGCAGCACTTATTGGGATCTCTCATTTGGTTATCTGTCAGCTGTCACCATATCTATGGAAATCTCCCTTGAAATGGAATTTCTCAGCCCACTGAGGTTTGTACGTGTTTGATGGAGTGTTATTCTTGTCTCCCCTCCCATCTTCAGTGCGTTCTGTGCCAGGCTCCTTTCCATTAGCTCTGTCCAAATCTCTCCTCTTGTCACCACAAAATCTGCATTTCATTCCTCAGCAGTCTCTTAGGGCAGGGCTCCACCTCGTGTTTTGCTCACTGGGGGATGCAGGTGTTGGTGCTGTGTCCTGTGGTAGCTGTGAGCTCATTTAATTAATATTAAATACTAAGCTAATTTAATTAATATTAAATATTTCTGCTGGTTATGTCCTCAGGGAATAGAGGGAAGTTGTGTCCTGCTCTCTGGAAATCAGGAGCTGGTATTTAGAAGAAACTCCAAATCCTTATTTCCTTTAAAATGGCTATAAAAAAAACATTTATTTAGTTGCCATGTTGGCTTGAAAAAGAAAGCTTCAGATGAAGGGGAATTTGGATAATTTATGCCATGATAAACTTTCTTTTTTTTTTTNTGAGGGGATAAAAGGCTGGGCTGAAGGGGAAGAAGGGTTGATGCTTGCAGCCCTCTGAAGTGCCATGATGTTACTCCATATCGGGGACTGTTTAAAGCCTTCTGAAGCTGCCTGGTGGTGCTGTGTGTGTGGTGCCCTGTGTCCTGCAGCCTTGCTGAGCTCTGTGCCTCCCCCAGATGCTGCTGACCGAGTACCTGGACATGAAGAACACGCGCACGGCCTCGGAGCCCTCGGCCCAGCTCAGCTACGCCAGCTCCGGCCGCGAGTTCGCCGCCTTCTTCGCCAAGAAGAAGCCCCAGAGACCCAAGAACCCTCTCTTCAAGTAAGTGCTGGAGGTTTTTAAAGCTGTGCTAAGCTGCCTTTGGTCCCTGGAGTGCTGCTGGTAATGGCAGTTTCACAGYGTGAGAGGTGTGGAAGTTCCTGGAKGGGGATTTAATGCCCGGAGCTGAAGATCTGTTCCGGATTCAGCGCTGGGTTTTAGAGCTGAGCTCATTCYAGGGCTGGGAATCCCATTACAGGAGCTGCTGCAGAGCATGGAGTGATCCATTCTGCCTCTCTTTGTCCATGGTAAATTCAGGAGCTGTTAGAGGGAGCGATAAAGGGCACTGGACAAAGGGAATTAAGATAACTGTGTAATTACTGCGTAGACTAAGCACTTAATCCTGTCACTAACTCCTTTAATTCAGCGGTCAGGCTGCAAAGAATTAAGTGGTTGGGAGGAGAGTGTAAGGGAGAGGAGGATGAGAGAGGCTGGGTGGCCAGGGGAAGGATTTGGGAGAGCAAATTTGTGCAGCAGGAAGGAGTGAGGAGTTGCTGAGCAGCGCCGGTGGGAGAGGAGATTCACACCTGGATTTGGGGGAGCTGTGCTGGAATTTTCTTCTCTTCCACCACCTGCCCGTGCTGGCCATCCTCTTGGGCCTCTTGAGGATTTTGGAGAGGACCTAAAAATGCCGTTTTGTGCTCCCAAAATGAGTAGATGTCCCAAAAAGAGCAGATGTCCTCTCATAGTACCTGAAATCCCAGTTGTAAATCCAAGTCTGCTTTCCCAGGATGAGCTCTCCTGTTAATGAAAGGTTAAATGTTGTCTCCTTCCCCTGTCAAGCCATGATTATTACCCCTCACCTTTTTTTTTTTTTAAGCCCCCATGGCCATTTTGGGCTGAGAATTCCACTTGGAATTCACTCTGACCTGCAGATGGATATTGGAGCTCATCCCATGTCTGTCCCTGGGTGTACAAGGACCCAATGGGGTTTTTTTTGGGGTTTGAGGACTAAGTTTGGGATTAAAGCTGGAGGGATGAGGCTGCTCTGGCTCACCTGGAGCAGGCTGAGGCTGGGCACAGTTTGTCAGCAGAGAGGAGTTGGCTGTAATTGTTCAGGGGAAGGTGAATCACCTCGTGGGAGCTGCATCTCTCCCCACTCCTGTGCTGTCACTGAGTGATGCCATCCCTGCAGTGACAGCAGCACTTATTGGGATCTCTCATTTGGTTATCTGTCAGCTGTCACCATATCTATGGAAATCTCCCTTGAAATGGAATTTCTCAGCCCACTGAGGTTTGTACGTGTTTGATGGAGTGTTATTCTTGTCTCCCCTCCCATCTTCAGTGCGTTCTGTGCCAGGCTCCTTTCCATTAGCTCTGTCCAAATCTCTCCTCTTGTCACCACAAAATCTGCATTTCATTCCTCAGCAGTCTCTTAGGGCAGGGCTCCACCTCGTGTTTTGCTCACTGGGGGATGCAGGTGTTGGTGCTGTGTCCTGTGGTAGCTGTGAGCTCATTTAATTAATATTAAATACTAAGCTAATTTAATTAATATTAAATATTTCTGCTGGTTATGTCCTCAGGGAATAGAGGGAAGTTGTGTCCTGCTCTCTGGAAATCAGGAGCTGGTATTTAGAAGAAACTCCAAATCCTTATTTCCTTTAAAATGGCTATAAAAAAAACATTTATTTAGTTGCCATGTTGGCTTGAAAAAGAAAGCTTCAGATGAAGGGGAATTTGGATAATTTATGCCATGATAAACTTTCTTTTTTTTTTTTACTTTTTTCTCTTCCCAAAAGTAACCAAGGGCATGCTTAGGTRTCCAGCTCAGATTTCCAAGATGGAAATTGGGAAATAAGACAGGAGTGAATTGTACAGGCAAAAGTTGAACACCCAATAAATCAGTCCCAGACTTGGCTGTAATTCTGTGTAATTCCAAAGAAAACAAAAATGTTTTGAAAGCACCGTGGGAGGATCAGCTTTGGGAAGGGAGTTACAGGGAGTTGAGTGGGAACAGGAATATGGGGAAGGGCAGCTAGAGGAGGGGAAATAGGGGAGAAAAAGTGGATGGTTGTGGAAAAGAAGGGAAGTGAGGGAGAAAAACTGGGGGATGGTTGTGGAAAAGAAAGGAAATGGGAGAGAAAAAACTGGGGAATGGTTGTGGAAAAGAAAGGAAATGGGAGAGAAAAAACTGGGGAATGGTTGTGGAAAAGAAGGGAAATAGGGGGAGGAAAATCTGGAGGATGGTTGTGGAAAAGAAAGGAGAAGGGGGAGAAAAACTGAAAGGTGGTTGTGGAAAAGAAAGGAAATGGGAGAGAAAAAACTGGGGAATGGTTGTGGAAAAGAAAGGAAATGGGAGAGAAAAAACTGGGGAATGGTTGTGGAAAAGAAGGGTAATAGGGGAGAAAAACTGGATGGTTGTGGAAAAAAAGGGAAATAGGGAAGAAAAACTGGATGATTGTGGAAAAGAAAGGGATGAGGTCTGGGTTTGGTGCCCGGAAAGGCCTGTGGGATAATGCTGCTCTTGTTGTCTCACTGATGACAGAAAGGAGCACRTGGGGAACACAGAGCCAAGAATTTACAGCTCTTTTAATTAAAATCAGAAGGGTTTGTTGTGTTTTGATAAATCGTTATTAGTTCAGTTGCAATAACAGCAACACTCGGWGTCCAAATTAAAGCAGAAAAGCCTCATTAATAGTAATAATCCTAACACTAGTGCCCAGGAAAGCTGTGAAATGCCTTCCCCTGTCCCTGGTGTGATGCTCGTGTTCCCATTGTCCCTCTGAGGCTGATTCCATCTTCCTGAGCTATGGGACTGGGGAGGGAATGAGGAGTGTTACAGCAAATCCTCAGCATCTCGAGGTCTTCTTGAGACAGAAGTTTCCTTTCCAAGTCTGGTGTCTGATGCCTCAGATTTCAGCTTTTATATTTTTCACATTCTGAGCTGCTTTAGTGTGTGGGGCTGGGCTTCATATTATGGGATGGCGAGCTCTGTGCACAGAGCAGGGAGACAAAACAATTCCTGCTCCAGCTGGGCACCAAGGACAAATGACCCAAATCTCAGCCCCAGAGCACAAACACCATGGGCTGGAGAGAGAAAAACAAGCAGGGTGGGACTGCAGGGGCTGAAGCTGGGATGGGACAATGAAGTGCAAGGTGCAAATGGAGCAGAACTGATCCCAGGGAGAGCCCCCGGGAGCRCTGGTGCATTTTGGGGCCATTTTGGTTCATCTTGGGTGCAGCCCTGGCTGGGCTCTGGTGCTGCCCAAGGTGCATCCATGGAGGAGATCCTTGGAATCAATCCCTGCTTTATTCTGGGACTCTGCCCAGCCCCTGTTCTAGAGCAGATTCTCAAGGCATGATGTCCACTGGGGCTGTTTGAAGTGCTTTGTCCCCACCACAAGCTCCCTCCTCCCTGGTCCCCAGAGCCCATCCAGGCACTCCCAGGAAATGGAATTTTTGCTTTTTTTTTCTGCTAAGGTTGGGATTAAATGTGTGAGACAGTATTTCTGGTTGGACTCAGATGTTTATTAGTTGTTATCTATATTACAGTCTCACAAGCTGTGAGTTTTGTAGCCCTTAATTTTAATAAGCTAAAAATGAAGATGTATCTCTCTACAAGGTTTTTTAAGGATAAGCTGTCTAATTAAGAAATGTCACTTAAATTATTTTTACTTTTAACCCAATAACTAACTACTTGTGGCTTGTAATGGGGACTTTTTTTATCTAATTATGCAAAACCACCCAAATGGGGACTTTTTAATCCAATTACACATAACCACCCAAACTTAAGAAGAAGGAAAAGAAGGACCAGCTTCTGCCCTAGAGCTTCTATCTTGCTTTATATATATATATTACTATATTCTAAAACCTTAAACTCTAAATTTTCCACACTGTAATATCACACACTTCTATTCAAGCTACACACTTATAATCTTAGTTTTATTGTTCATTTTTTGAAGGTTTTCTGCAGCCTCAGGTCCAATGCAGTGTTCTCCTGGGGGTCAGTGCCTGAAAGTACAGAAAGTGTAAAATTCTCAGCAGTCAGGGTTCCAACACCCAGGATTGTTTTTGTTTTTTGGGTTTTTTTTTGGGAAGTGCCTGCCTGGAGCAAAATCCCTTGGCCATGGGGGTGTTCCCAGCACTCAGGTCAGGCACAAAGCCCTTGGCCATGGGACCCTTGTGGTCACAGGGACATTGAGCTGTCCTCAACCACTGAGCTGTCAGACCAGGGCCCAGTTTGGGGCCTTTTACTACAACTGCCAAAAATCCTCTTGATGGGGCAGAAATGGTTGGAAAATATTTGGATTGGTCCTTGTGGATTATTAGAGTCATACAGTAAATAATAATTGATTGGTCCCTAATTTCCGGGAGAATATTTTATATTATTAAGAGCTTAAGAGGGCTTAATTTTACATTTTATATTTTAATAATATATATTTTATGTTTTAATTTTATAAATAATACAATTTATATTTTATTTTAATTTTTATTTATATTTWATTTATAWTAATATTTAATTTATATTAATTTTATAAATAATATGGTTTATATTTTAAATAATATATATTTTATATTTTAATTTTATAAATAATATAATTTCTATTTTTTGTATTTAATTTATATTTATAATGATTTTATAAATAATTCTTTGTATATTTCAATTTTATACGTTATTAAGAGCTGAAGAGTGCTTATATTTTACATTTTGTTTTAATATATATTTTATATTTTATAAATAATACAATTTTTATTTTTCTATTTCTTTATATTTATCTTATATTTATATTACTATTAATTTTATATTTATATTAATTTTGTAAATAATACATTTAATATTTTAATTTTCTATATTATTAAGAGCTGAAACGTGCTTAATTTTACATTTTATATTTTAATAATATATACTTTATATTTTAATTTTATAAATAATGCCATTTATATTTTTATATTTATATTTTATTTATATTACTATTAATTTTATATTTATATTAATTTTGTAAATAATACATTTAATATTTTAATTTTCTATATTATTAAGAGCTGACGGGTGCTTAATTTTATATTTTAATAATATATTTTTTATATTTGAATTTTATAAATAATACAATTTCTATTTTAATATTTATATTTTATTTTTATTTATATTAATTTTATAAATAATACATTTTATATTTTATATTTATGTATATTTATCTTTTCTTTATATCAATATTAATTTTATATTTATATTAATTTTGTAAGTAATACATGTAATATTTTAATTTTATATATTCTTAAGAGCTGAAACCGACTGAATTCCTTTGAATTCCAGGTTTGAATCCTCATCCCATGCCATCAGCATGAGTGCCTACCTGAGGGAGCAGAGRAGGGAGCTGTACAGCAGGAGTGGGGAGCTGCAAGGTAAGCAAGGGGATCCTTGGGAATTGGATGATTCCCTCCTGCAGGAGCTGGAATATCCTGCCCAGCCTCTGGCAGGTATTGATCTCTGCCCTGAATCTCTCCAGGATTTAAGCTYTTGTTTGTTATCAGGTTGTGAAGGGTTTCTCTTTATTCTCTCAGCATTTTCAGCTGGAGGTCAAGGTCTTAAGAAATATTCCTAAAACAAAAAGTGAAACACAGACAACCTCACCTTGAGCACTGGGTTTGGGATATTTAGCTGCAATTTATTTCCTTACTGTGATACTTACCCTGTGTTGCTTTGGGAGCTGAGCTCAGGCAGCTCCAGTTTGAAGCTGGATGGATTAAAGTGACCAATTCTTTGTGTTTTGTGCATTTGAGGAGCTTCACAGGGTTTGCAGGTGGTGAACCTGGGCACTTGGGCTGCTTTGCTGGTTTRTATTGCCCGTGGCAGATGCTGTGTGTGCCCAGGGAAGCGCTCCCTGCTCTTGCATGGCATCATTTCCCTTGTTTTTSCTGGATGATCCAGTGGTTGGGCTTGGCAGCAGAATCAAGGGARTATCCTAAGACAAATTCTTTTGTATCATCTATTCCAGTTTCTTCCTGGGCTGATTGTAACAAGAAAATAATTTCTATTCTTCAAATATTACAGCGATGACCAAGGGCAGAATTTCTCCTGGAACTCTTGTCCATGATAATTTTCAGCTGGCTTTTAATTGAGAATGTTCTATAATTTGCAAGAGAATTTTTGGATACCTTTGTGTTCCCTTTCTCCTTTCATGACCTGTCCTAAGCAACAACTTGAACCCTCAAGGGTGTGAAAAAARGCCTTGAGAGGCAGAGATTGCTCTTGTGACAGCTTGGTTCACTTGGGTGACTGCAGAGGTGTGTGGTTATTAATTGTTGTGGTGTTTGAGGGTCCCAGGACGAGGTGAGAGATGAGAATTGACTCCAAGTTCTCAGAAGGATGATTTATTATATTATGGTATTATATTAAAGGAAAATGCTATACTAAAACTACACTAAAGAACGAGAAGGGAGACATCAAAAAGCTAGCAARGAATGATAATAAAAACATGACTGACCAGAGTCCTGACACAGCTGGACTGGGATTGGTCATTAATTAAAAACAATTCACATGTTGGGTAAACAGTTCTCCAAATCACATTCCAGAGGAGCAAAACATGGAGAAGCTGAAGCTTCCYAAYTTCCCAGGAGAAGAAATCCTGGTAAAAGGGATTTGTCATAAAATATGACAGTGACAGAGGTCGTCTCAGCACTGATGATCAGGG
>JACDOX010000444.1:131150-156492 GCA_014549065.1 Cardinalis cardinalis | reverse complement strand
AGCTGGGAAGGGCCTGGAGAACCAGGAGGGGCTGAGGGAGCTGGGAAGGGGCTGGAGAACCAGGAGGGGCTGAGGGAGCTGGGAAGGGCCTGGAGAACCAGGAGAGGCTGAGGGAGCTGGGAAGGGCCTGGAGAACCAGGAGGGGCTGAGGGAGCTGGGAAGGGCCTGGAGAACCAGGAGGAGCTGAGGGAGCTGGGAAGGGCCTGGAGAACCAGGAGGGGCTGAGGAAGCTGGGAAGGGCCTGGAGAACCAGGAGGGGCTGAGGAAGCTGGGAAGGGGCTGAGCCTGGAGCAAAGGATGCTCAGGGGGCCCTTGTGGCTCAAGTCCCTGCCAGGAGGGGACAGCCCAGGGAACAGGGACAGGAGCAGAGGGAACGGCTCAGGCTGGACCAGGGGAGCCTCAGGGGGGGATTTTGGAGGAATTTCCTCATGGAAAGGGTTGATAGGAATTGGAAGGGGCTGCCCAGGGTGGTTTGGAGTGCCCATCCCTGGAGGTGTCCAAGGAACACCTGGATGTGGCACTTGGGGATGAGTTGGGGATTGGTCCCGGGTTGGACTCGATGGTCTCACAGATRTTTTCCAACTGTTTCATATTGATGCTAAATTTTGCACATGCTCAGTATTTTATGGAATTAAGGAGTCTTTAAACAAAGCCAATTCTCCCAGCAGTGCAGACTGGTGCTCGTGGGATTTGTTCCTTTTCCTCCTTGACTCTRTTATCCCAATAATCCTCATCTCTGCAGAGTGTGAATCTCCAGGAAGGCTGGAAGTGCTGAGACTTGAATCTCTCATGCAGGGAAGCAGAGAAATGATCCTTTAGTGTGGGGCTTGAGGGAATACAAGTTTTTTTCCTGTGTTATTTGTATTCTTGGATGCAATTGTTTTATAAATCCATCATTTACTTGTGCTCTTCCTGAACTGCTCGTCCCTCTCCGAGTGGTGTTGGAGAAATAATTTTCTCCTACATGAAAGATGTCTGATAGGAGGTAAAAATTGATATCTTGATCCTGGCTRTGCTTCCAGGTATTTATCAGTGATAATTTCTTCAATATCCTCTTGATTTGGGGAAAAAATAACCCTGTCTCTTCAGAAGTGAGGAGAATGAATGTTATCGTACCATGAGATGAATGTAGATTTAAAATTGACTTGATAGCAGCTCTATTGTGGTTTTAGCTTGATTTTCTAGGAAATGAGTCCCATCCTAAAGGAAATGAGTCCTTTAGGTTCGTTCTGTCCATCCCTCCCCACTAATGGGATCGATAGCAGCCAAATTTGAAAGGAGCAGGAGGTGCAAAGATGAGAAATTCCAGGGGAAGAAAATTGTGAACGTGAGCAGCTGTGAGAGGAACAAAACCAGGGAAAAACAAGGAAAGTTTGGCCACTGTGGCTGGCGGAAGCCACTGGCCAGGGATGAGAGACAGAGCTTGAAACCATCCCTGTTTGGTGTCTCCTGGGCAAATGCCATGGGAATATATGGATATATGGAATATATGGATATTTATGGATATGGATGTATGGATTTATGGATATTGTCATGTGGAAGCTGAAGGGACRAAGGCAGCACATCTGTTTCTCCAAGTGGTGATCCTTCAACTCCTTTTACGAGTTTTTTTAGGAACTGGAAGTGCAAATAGGATTTAGTTATTCCCAGGCATCTTTATTAAACACTTTGGGCTTGCTTTTTGTGTTCAACATCCTCCACTCTGCTCAAACTGGAAAYAAGGGGTACAAGAGTTCATCCTGTCTGGAAACAGTGAAAGTTTCTTTTCCTCGGGTTGGAATTGAGTCCCTCATGGGCACTTCTTCCCCCCAGCTTCATGATTCTTCATTAAATGTAGTTACATATCAAAATTAACTCCTGCTTCTTGATAACTTTGCCTCAGCAATCTTCATTTTGAGAGATTTAACGAGGCTGCAGAGCTTCCTGGTGCTCTCCCAAAGACAGGAGCATCCTGGGGAGTTGCAGCACCTCTGGAATGGGCACCAGTGGAATATTTGGTGGAGAGCAGTGAGATTTTCGTGTTGCTTTGAGCAGAATTTAAGGTGGGGTGTGAGCAGGACAAAGCTGTGAATGAGGTTAATTAGCTCTGATGAGAGGCACTGAGCACATTTGTGTCCTGCTGGCTGTGTAAATGTAATTAACCACGTGTTTAATGGGGTTTAGGTTTGMCCTGGGTCTCCCTAGGAGCTCCTTCACCTCTGTGTAGGTTCAGCTCAGTCACATCCATACATTTATTGAACATTTCCAGGAATGGTCACTCCACCACCACCCTGGACAGKCTATTCYRATGSTTTACAACCCTCTCCATGAAAAAAATTCCCAAATATCCAACCTGAACCTCCCCTAGCACAGCTTGAGGCTGCTTTCCCTGCTCCTGTCACTTGAGAGAGGAACAGGAGCCTCACCTGGCTCCACTCTCCTTTAACACTTCATAGGAATATTTATTTCATATTTATTTGGCTCCTTCTGTGAAGGAAAACATTGGCCACTCTTGAGCATTTCTGTAAAGGAAATGAGAATTAAACCCAGATCTTGAGCTGAACTGAGATAATCCTGAGTAAACCAGGAAACATCTTGGAAAACAAGAGTTGCACCACATAGTTCAGATATGGCACAAAGTGCTAAAAGGCTCCAGGAAGAAAATAAAATTAAGTAATTGTTACAACTGGAATTCTTTGACTCCTCCCTCTTTTTATTTTTTCCCTTTTTTTTTTCTTATTTTGCTCCCTGCTTCCCCATGGCCTCACTAAATTCCTAATTAAATTTGGTATTAGAAAGAATGATTAGTCAGGTGTGTGGTTCTGCTGGGAGAGAGGATTGAAGATGATGAGAAAGAAGAAAAAATTCTTTAATTTCTCTTGAACTTCCCAAAACTCTGACCTGAAACTGTGCAAGAGGAGCCAGAGAGGCTCCAGCAGGGAAGGGTTAAACATGAAGTTCAAGCATTTTGGTGGCATAAATAGGAATAAAAAGGACCTTAAACTTCATTTTGAGAGCCCTTTAAGAAGAGTAAGCTTTGTTCACCAAGTTTTTAAGAAAGGAGATCAATTTGGTGCCATTGTGACTGAGCATTCTCCAGGAACATCTGTAAACWGTTGAGTTTAATTGCCCTGCAGCTGCCTCTGGTTGGAGTTTGGGGGGGAATTTTGTTTCCTTTCACTCAGTCGCTCATTTCCTTCTCCCTGTGCTCTCCTGGTGTCATTTCTTTAATTTTTGGGGATTTTTTTCATGTTAAAAAATAAATAATAACACAAACAGAGCTCCTTGAAAGAGCCTTGAAGAGAAGAGGCTTGGCTGGAGGAGCATCTCTTGCTGCTGGAGCATCAATGGGTTCCAGCTGCTCCCAGCCAGGAGAAGGAGTGAAAGGTTTTGAGGACTTGGTTTGCTGGATTTGTTTACTTTCCATTTTGATTTTCSCCCCATTTTTAGATTATTTCAGGACTGGTTTTGGTGTTTAACAAGTTATCAGGCCGTGCTGGATGGTTCATGGAGCAGAGCTCAGCTGGGAATGGCAAGACCAGGAAGGACAAACCATTTTCAGCTGAATTTCCTTTGGTCCAGCTGAGCTGTGAAGACAACAGTGGGGTTTTAGTGATCTTTGTTCCCTCAGAGACCCTTAAAATAATATAGAAGATGAGTTTGGCTGTTGTTTTCTTACAGAATCAATGTTGTCAATGGCAGAGGAAACAGAAGTAGGTGACAATAAGGGGCTACAAAAGTGCAACTGGGACCTTACATTTATTTTTATTATTATTGTTAATGAGAGCTGGAGAGGGACTTGGAGGGACAGCACCCAGGGAATGGCTCCCACTGCCAGAGGGCAGCCATGGATGGGATCTTGGCAATGAGGAATTCCTGCCTGGGCTGGGATTGCCAGAGCAGCTGGGGCTGCCCCTGCATCCCTGCAATGTCCAAGGAAGGATTGGAGCACCCTGGCATAGGGGAGGTGTCCCTGGAATCAGCTTGGAGGTCCCTTCCCACCCAAACTGCTCTGGGATTCTGGGATTTGGGACACTCAGAATCCATCCCCAGAGATTTTTATGGAAAATGGGGATAGAAAAGAGAGGAGAAGGGAAGGGAGACCCTTCATGGTTTGCTGAGATTCCAAGTGAAGTCCCTGGGTCCATGAATGTCTTGGAGAGGAGATGGATCCAATGTCAGGCTGGGAGTGCTGGGAATGTTCCCCTGGAGAAGGGAAGGCTCCAGGGAGAGCTCCCAGCACATTGCAGGGCCTGCAGGGGCTCCAGGAGAGCTGCAGAGGGACTGGGGACAAGGCCTGCAGGGACAGCAGCCAGGGAATGGCTCCCACTGCCAGAGGGCAGCCATGGATGGGATCTTGGCCATGAGGAATTCCTGCCTGGGCTGGGATTGCCAGAGCAGCYGGGGCTGCCCCTGCATCCCTGCAATGCCCAAGGCCAGGCTGGACACTGGGGCTGGAGCAGCCTGGGATGGTTTGAGGTGTCCCTGTCCATGAATTTTAACTGGWTGAATTTTAAGGTCCCTTCCCACCCAACCCGTTCTGGTGTTCAGTCAATCCTGTGATTATCATTTTCTCCCCGAAGCATCTGATCATTTTTCCTAGCTACTATATAACTAATTATTCAGTTTTACCATTTGTTGAACTTAGAACATAAAAACTGGCTCTGCAGATTTAGAATGTGCCCATTTTTTTCCCCCTTCCAAGATAAAGATGCACTTTGTATTGGAAAAGGGCTCAGCAGTTTAACATCTATTAACACTGGTAAATCACAGAACCCGGATTTTGCAAAACCTGAATCAGCAAATTCAAGGAAGAGCAGCAATAATTACAAAAATTAATATTTTACGAGGGGGTGGGTGGAGGGAATCACAGAATCACAGGAAAATCTGTGCAGAGAGGGAGCCAAATATGTATTTACATCTAATATTAAATAAAGGCGTGTTAAAAACTCAATAACATTTGATGGAACATCTGGCAAAGTGTGTGGCATTGTTAAAAAATATTTTAAACAGCCAAAATATTTGCTGTTACAAAATGAAAACAAACTTCTGGGATATAATTGCATCCAGAGCAGAATATATTATTTGCTAAAATCCTGTTAACAGCCTTCCCTGCTGGAGATGGGTATTTCCAATTAGGATTACAGCATTTGGAGAGCTGCCTGTGTCACTGAATTGTGGTGTTTGTGAGGTCCTCAGGATGAGGGAAGAGATGAGAATCTGACTCCTTGCTCTCAGATTTATTATTTTATGATATTATATTAAAGAATGCTATACTAAAAATATGCTAAAGAAAAAGGATACATCAGAAGGCTTCACAAGAATGAATAAKAACAACTYGTGATTSACTCAGAGTTTGACAYAGCTGATGGYGATTGGTCATTAATTAAAAACAATTYGCATGGAAAACCAATCAAACATTCACCTGTGGGTAAACAATGTCCAAGCCAAATTCCAAAGCAGCAAACACAGGAGCAGCAATCAGATAATTCTTGTTTCATTCCTCTCTGAGGCTTCTCAGCTTCCCAGGAGAAGAAATCCTAGGCAAAGAGGATTTTTCAGAAAATATCATGGTAACACTGAATYCAGCTCCTGGCTGTTCCTGAGGCAGGGAAATCCTTCAGTCCTGCTCCTAAACTTGTCACACCCCATGGGGACAGCAGTGGCTGGGATGTGTCACCTCCCAATTCCATGGGAAGGGTAAATCCCAGTGTTGCTCTCTTGTATTTGTGGGGTTCCCCAAGGAAGGGAGGAATTATGAATCTGACTTTATGTTCTCAGAAGGCTAATTTATTATTTTATGATACTATATTATATTAAGAATGCTATACTAAACTATACTAAAGAATTCAGAAAGCATACAGACAAAGGCTAAACGATAATAATGAAAACTCGTGACTTCTTACAGAGCCCTGACACAGCCTGACCCTGATTGGTCATTAATTAAAACAATTCCCATGAAACCAATCAAACAATCACCTGTGGGTAAACAATCTCCAACCACATTCCAAAGCAGCAAACACAGGAGAAGCAAATGAGATAATATTGTTTTCATTTTTCTCTGAGGCTTCTCAGCTTCCCAGGAGAAAGATCCTGGGCAAAGGGGATTTTTCAGAAAATACGACTGCCACATYGCTCCTGTTGGGAAAAGTTGTTAACAACCCATTTTCCTTGCAGCTTGTTCCTGTGCCAGGAAGGATTAAGCTGTTTGTGAGGAGCAGCTGGGGTTTTTTCTTCGGGAGCTGTGGGATATGAGGCAGGCTGGATGGATGGAGCTCCATGGGGGGAAGTTGGCGTGGCTTCAGTGGAGGAAGGAGCAGGATTAGGRACACTCTGCTCGGTGGCACTGACCCCACAGCAGCTGGGCCACTCTGGTGGCTGTGATTGTGGGAATCCATRAATTCAGAGGGTTTTGAAAAAGCTAGAAAAGGCAGCCTCAGAGACAGCAGAACTGTGATCAGAGYKSAGCAGCAGCCATGAGATTGGTCAGCAGAAAAATTMTGTGAGAAGTAGAAAAGCAAGGACAAATAGARCAATGGTCTGTGTATTAATGCTTGTCTAGAATAACTCCCTAAGCTGCAGAAAAGTTTATCTGGTGAGATACTGGGGAGTTCTAAGTTAATAATGGAGCTCTGTGCATTGTGTTTCAGGCTCACAAGCAGGTGTTGGATTTGAAATGAGCCAGCATTGTTTAACCAAAGGTACCTGTGCTTACAGTGGTTGGATGGAACTGCTGTCACTGTGCTTTTGCTTTGTGGGATTGGCCAAAAAACTGTTAAAGGGAGTTGTGACATTGAGTTCCTGATCTGCTGCCTGGGATGTGAGCTGAGGGCATCTTCCCATTGTCACAGCCATGGAATGAGGCTGATGCTGGAAAATCCAACAGCTCMAGGCMCGTTCCCAGCAGYCCYRTCCYSTYTGTGATTTGYACAGAGACCCCCACAGTGATCTCCACAGGAATTCCTGTCTGGAGGCAGCTCAAGGCTTGGTTTTGGCATTGCTGTTGGGATTATTGCAGAAATAGCTGCAGAGCTTCTGAATAAGAGGCCAGGATGRTCCAGCAGATGTTTATACCTTTGAAGGACGGCAGTCAGTTAGAAATCAAAAAACCTTACAAAATAAAGAGAGAAGGGAAGTGAAATGGGGTTTAATTAATATCTGGCCTTTTAATGGACCACACRTCTCTTTTAAGGGGAAAATTGAGCAAGGCAAGATCTGTGTGGAATGGCTGTGGCAAAAACAGGGAATGGTGAGGGACAGGCTGTGGAATAAATCCAAAGTGAACAGAGGAATGACTGCAGAAAAAAATGGTTTAGATTGGAAGGGATCTTAAAGCTCATCTCATTCCATCCACTGCCATGTAAGAGACACCTTCCACTATCCCTGGCTGCTCCAAAGCCCACCCAGCCTGGCCTTGGACATTCCAGGGATCCAGGAGCAGCCTCAGCCCCTCTGGGAATTCCGTCCCAGCCCCTCCCCACCCTCCCAGGGAAGAATTCCTTCCTGGTATCCAATCTCAGCATTCCCTCCTTCAGTTCAGGACTGGGGACGAAGTTGAGGGAATAAAAACAAAGCAGCAGAGCAGCCTGGAGAAGAGAGGCTGTACATGTTTTCATGGGTATGGATGTTTTTCCAGGACGCTCCCACCATCAGGAGAAGGTGGAAAGTTTAGGGAAGAAGGTAAAAATACCAGTAAGAATGAGGTTGATATTTAGCAAATCATCATAGAAGTGATTTGGCTTAATGTTGTGGAAGGAACAGATGTCAGAGGGAACAAATCCCAAGGGGGGCATAAGAACGTGGAGAGATGGAAGGAAACACCAGAACAGGTGATCAGATGTGGCAGATTTCTGAAATCTGGCTGAACTCCTAAAAGACCACATTGGGAAGTGTGAAAGTGGGATGGGAGCTGAGCCAGCCTCAGAGAAACAGAGACTGCTTTAATCCTTTGGTAATAATTAGATTTTTTTGGGGTTGGGTTGGAGCAGTAGCCAAAGAAAATACTGTGACTTGTAAGTGGTCAAACACTGAGAAAGACACAAAAAAAGGTAATAACTTGTTTTTTGGTAGTATCTGCTTTTTCTGTATTTTATTTTATCATTTTTTAAAATCCTGGGGTTTTATCAGCTGCATATTATAGGAATGGAGAAGCAAATCTGTGTTAGGGCCCCGGTGATGTGAGGACTCCACTGTTCCTCAGTGCTGATCATTATCCACGCGCAAAACCAACACGTTAAGCAGGAAAAAAATCAGATAAAATGATTTCTGAAGATACAAAGAAGCTTCAACGAGAAGTCTGAATATCTGGAATTCGTTAAAAACTGAAAATTGTGTGTAAATATTTATGAGGAGGAACAGTGCTGGTGAGGGAGCGAAGCCACCTCGGGAGGCTTCCTGTCAATCAGAACACCCAGATACGTTTGAGATGCTTGAAATCCCCCAAAAGGTGAATCATTCACAATAAATCTCCCATTTGAAGGGRGTGAGGGCAGGAAAAAGCATCAAGGTTTGAGAAAGGGCAGCTTTTTTGGGGGTTTTGGTGATTCCTTGTGAGTTAGTGCTGAGTTTTGTGGCATAGCTGGTGAGAGGGGGACATGTGGTGGGAGCAGATAAGCTCAAGGCCTGCTTGGGTGGGGAAAGGAGGAGAAAAACTGGGCTGGAAATTGGTCACACTGATTTGTTGTGTGGTGCCATGGCTGAGGGAAAAGAGAATTTGATTTATTTTGTGGCAAGTATAGGGATAAAAGGGAAATGAAGGATGTAAAGGCGAGACCTTTCATRGGGCTTGGAGCAGACACKCAAAAGGTGACTCAAAAATGGGCAGGGACACTTTCCCCTGTCCCAGGCTGCTCCAGCCCCAGGGTCCAGCCTGGCCCTGGGCACTGCCAGGGATGCAGGGGCAGCCCCAGCTGCTCTGGCAATCCCAGCCCAGGCAGGAATTCCTCATKGCCAAGATCCCATCCATGGCTGCCCTCTGGCAGTGGGAGCCATTYCCTGGCTGCTGTCCCTGCAGGCCTTGTCCCCAGTCCCTCTGCAGCTCTCCTGGAGCCCCTGCAGGCCCTGCAATGTGCTGGGAGCTCTCCCTGGAGCCTTCCCTTCTCCAGGGGAACATTCCCAGCTCTCCCAGCCTGGCTCCAGCCCTGCAGCAGCTCCATGGGTTCCTCTGGGCTCTCTCCAGCAGCTCCAGGTGCTGCTCTGTTGTCCCCAGGGCTGGGGCAGCTCTGCAGGTGGGGTCTCACCTGAGTGGGGCACAGGGACAGAATTCCCTGCCCTGCTGCCCACACTGGGGGACACCCCCAAGTCCTTCTCATCGTGGCTGCTCTCAATAAATCCATCTCAGTGTGGGTTTGTGCACCTTGACCCTTCCAATGCCACATCTTCTGTGTTGCTGCTGTTTACAGCAGGTTTTACTGGTTGATCTACAGAACTAAAAATCAAATTGCACCAAGATTAAACARAGAGAAAAGCTGTTGTTGAGTTCTTACCTCTCATACCTTGAAGCAGCTCAGCTACTTCAGAATCCAGGCCAAGAGATGAGCTGGTGCAGAACACCCCAGAGGCTGCAGAGCTTGGCTCATGAGGAACGTGCTTGGAGCAAATTTCCCAGCCAGGGGAGGCTACAATTTTATTTTTGTTTTCCAGAGAGCAGAGTTTCCTGTTGTTGGCCAAGGTGGGCCTGGTCTGCTGAGGGTGGCGGCAAGTGGAGCTTTAAAAAGAGCAACCAAACAAACCTGGCACTGGCAGGGATGGGGAGTGTTGCACATCCCAGCTGTGCTCCCTCAAAGGGGAGAGGATTCCTTGATGAGCCGCCTTTTGTCCTAAACTTTCCTCTGTTCCAGCTGAATAAAGCAACGATCCTCCCAGTCCTAACGACCACGGCTTTCTGGAAATGTAAAATTACCAGATCTCATTAATGCCRGGCTCTATCATTCATCAAAGCGCTCCTTATGCCTCATGCTGGCTCCTTTTCTCTGCCCCTCTTAATCTTCCTCTCATTATAAGGATGTGTCTGCCCTTTGCACCTATCTGCTTCCAAGGAGTTGACACCTGCAGGGATCTCATTTGGCAAAAACTCGTTAACTCTTTGAGAGTTGAAACAGCTGAAATGTAGGGAAAACAATCCGGTGGGAGCAGAGGATGCTGTAAATACCCCGGGGACAAAGCCCAGGCAGAGCATGGCACATGAAGGAAAGGGAATTCTTTGTGTCCCCTGTGCCTTTATCCTGATGAAAATCTCAGTCTCATGGTCAACAGGTCCCTGCAAATGCAGTTAATGGCTTGAATTTTTTTATTTTTTTCTGCTTTTCTCTTACAAGGATTTTCTGCTGCTTTGGAGACTTCTCCCAACCTAATGCACTTTTCACATGTAGCTGGAAAGCTGAAAAAAAAAAATAATAACGATTTCAAAATGAGCCCAATTGCCATGAAATTAGACCTGGCTGGGGACAAAAGCATTTGACATGTACATGGAAACTGCTCCTCCAGATGATCCTCAGAGTTCTGTAGCAGCTTTTTATCTCAAGAACTAAAGCACTTTGCAAACAGTCAGATTACAGAAGTGCTGCACTGATCAGGTATTTTAGCCAAATAAATACTATTTATAAAGGAATTTTCAAAAGAGCTTTCAGAGATACCTGTCACAGTTTCAGCATCCTTATTCAGTGACTTGGAGCTCTTATCTGTCTCAGTAGGGGATGCCAATTTACTGATGTACTTTTCAGCTAAAATCCAGCTTCCATAAAGCAGATTAGCAGTCAGAAAATGCAAGTCTTTTTKGGGGGAAAAAAAATAAAAAAGAGTTTGAAAGTTGTTTTAAAGTCGATTCTGTGATAAACGAGCCAATTGAGGAGATGTATCAGGTGCTACAAAAAAAAAATAAAATAAAAAAGTCACTGGAAATGGCTGGATCCATCTGTTCCTGCCTGGAACCCCATTTCCTTTGTGAGCTCCACGGGATCACAGACATTTTGTCATTATGAGAGGCAGGCTCGTGCTCTGATCAACATCTCCGCTCCCAGATATCGATAGTGCAGCTTTTAATTACTTCATTAAATAAAACACTGTTTCTCCTGTAGTGTTTGCCAGGCTCCTGTCAATATTTGATGCTGACAGAGCYGATGTGGTGTAAGAGTTGTCAAAGAATATTGGCTTGGAGGGATGCAGGAAAGTTCTGCAGGAAGGAGGGTGAGTGGAGGCTGGATTTCCATTAATCATCTCTAAATACAGCGTGACAGCATTGGAGAGGCTGCTGGAGTCACTCAGTCATTGAGAAAACAAATCACTCTAGTAGAGGAACACTTCTATCAAAACTTGGCCTTTCCTTGATCTTCTACTGAAAAACCAGCCCAGGAGTTCACTGCTTTGACATTTACTGATGTTATTTTGATAATTCCATCTGGATTTTATCATGGTCACTTTGTATTTCATGTTTTAATACAGTCTCAGAGTACTTCTCCTCTCCTGTGTTTCCTCATCTCATCTTTTAATTTCGTTAATTATTTTTCTTATAAGATCAGCTAATGCTTCTCCTGGCATCTCAAGAATTCCTTAAATATTAACAGGATTGCTGTCCTGACTTTACTGGGAACAGTCCCCTGTCTCCTTATGGCTCCATGGTCTGTGTGGCCCCAGAACTTCTGGGATTGATGGAAACACTTGAATTTGTCTTCTAAAATTCCAAGTCATGCAGTGTTTACCCCCTGGCAAACATTCTCAGTACCTGAGTGCACTGAAATAGGCAGTAGCAAATGATATTCCCTTGCTCCAGTGGCCGAGGAGTGGAGTATCCAATTCTCCTGTGYGTTGGTCATGACTTCATCTCTGGTTTCATCAGCACCTGCTTGTTGCACATTAACTTCTGATCAGAGAATGAGTAGGAAGATCTCCTTAGCTCATCCTCATGGATTTTGATTAGGAGCCTCTCTGCACTCCAGTATAAATATTATTATTTTTTTTATTCCTTAAATTAATTACCCCCTGCGCAGTCCTTTTACCTTTCCTGCCTTCTCCACCCTGGTGTTTCCTTTCTCTCTGGGTACTTTTATTACAATTATTAAGTCATTGAATGTGTTATTGAAGAAACTCGGTTCAATTATCAGAGCAGCTGTGGCTGCTGGAAGTGCCACATCACATCCCTGGAAGTGTCCCAGTTCMGGCTGGATGGGGTTTGGAGCAACCTGGGATGGTGAAAGGCATCCAGGGCAGGAACTAAATGRTATTTRAGCTCCCTTCCATCCCAAGTCATTCTGATAGATCACATTCCAGAAGGAATTCAGCCCTAAATCTCTGAATTCTCTGCTCGTCTGCTCCAGGGTGGTGCCACCCCAGTCCTTGTGGCCACCACCCTCCCAGCCATGCCCTGAGCAGCACCAGGAGGGTTCTGGCTGCTGTTTCCCTGCCCTGCTCAGGTGGAGCCCATCCCTTGTCCCAGGAGGACGAGCTGCTTTCCTGGGCTCCATTTCATCACCCTGATTTCTGCTGGCAGCCGGGCTGGCTGTGCTTGACAGATTCTGTCTGAGAAGGGCTCTGGTAATTGCTCGTTCTGTTCGGAGCCTGTGTTGGTGACAGATGGTCACACTGAATGTTTAAAATGTTCAGGACCCCTGCATGATCCCCAAGCTTATGAACAACAAACTTTGCCAGCATTTCTGTTGTCTATTAATTTAAAATGTTTGCTCGAATTACTATTTTTTCCCTTTACGTTTCAGGCGTGTTTTGCTGGGTTTGTGCTTTTCTAAAACGTTTTCTTTTCCCTTTTTTTTTTTTTCCTATTAAAGAAAGTCTCAAGATGTTCGTACAGACTGGCAGAAGAAAGTGCCAACTGCTGTTGCAGACTTGTTAACAAATTTATTTTTGCCTGAGAATGGCACATATGGCCCAGAGCGGAAATATTAGGGGTCTGTGGTCCTTGTGAGGGCTGGCAGATATTGTCTTGCAAAAAAATAGCTTTTGGGTCAGTCATAAATTTCATTTTTATTGCTGGAAGGACTTCTCAATTTTTAATTTTTTTTTTTTTCTCTCTCAACTGATGGTCTTCAATCATTTCACAGTCCTGTGACAGCTCCAGAGCTGCAAAAAAAGAGGTGGTGGGGAAGTGGCCAATTTATTTATGGTCTCTCTTTATTGGACTTGAGTAGCTGCAAACGAGGGAAGTTGGTTTATGAAGCCCTGTGGTGTTGTGAGGTCCCCAGGAYGAGGTGAGAGATGAGAATTTGACTCCATGTTCTCAGGAGGCTGATTTATTATTTTATGATGTTATATTTAATTGTATTAAAATAAATTATACACTAAAACTACTAAAGAAAGAGAAAGGGTATGTCAGAAGGCTAAACAAGAATGAATAMTAAAAACTCGTGACTGACTCAGAGAGTCCAACACAGCTGATGGTGATTGGCCGTTAATTAAAAACAATTCTCATGTTTGGACAAACAATCTCCAGACCACATTCCAGAGCAGCGAACACAAGAGAAGCTGAGGCTTCTCATCTTTCCAGGAGAAGAAATCCTGGCAAAGGGATTTTTCAGAAAATATCACAGTGACAAGGCCCATTGGAATTTCATGGGCCACAGCCCATGGTTTAGGGTGGCCTGGCTGACCTGCAGGGTTTGCTGCTTTATCTCCTGCATCTTTATTCACAAGACTTGCAAATCCAGATTCTAAGGACAACAAAAATTATAAGGTCTTAAACCCTTAATTCTCAATTTTTCCCAGTTCGAAATGTTGGACGTCTTTTTTCTAGGTAGGTTTTTGATCCTACAAACTCCAAAAGCAAAACAATGTTTGGCTTCCTACAGATTCCTTCAGCCTCCTTGTGTTCTGATAAAGAATGGGGTTTATTATTTGTGTTTTTAAGGCCAGGTTGGGCAGGGCTTGGAGCACTCTGGGACAGTGGGAGGTGTCCCTGCCCATGGCAGGGGTGGCACTGGGTGGGATTTAAGGTCCYTTCCMACCCAAACCGTTCTGGAATTCTGTAATTAGTACCAAATTCAGGATTGTCCTGTGCAGGACCAGGAGCTGGACTCAACAATCCTTTCATGGCACATTTCTGTCCATGCCCAGYTGKATTTTTGCACCATGGTCAAACCTTWGCTGATATCTCAGATTCTTGCTTGCTCTGCTGAGCTTCAGCGAGGGCTGGAATAACCTTCCCCAGGTTTATCCCTTTGTGCATTCAGCTGGTGTGCGCAGAAAACGGGCTGGAAATGAGTTCCTTGCTCTTGCAATCCCTCCTGATGGATGTCTGGATAATTGTCCCATCTGCATATGTGAGAAGGAGAAGGAAATGAAGCCTGCTCCAAGGAGTGAAGGTTATTCTGGAGATCTGGAGGGAGGGCATTGACGCAGCCAGGATGCGTTGGAATCAAATCAGTAAATTAATCAACATCTTGTTATCCTGCCTTGAGTGCTGGGTTTAATTAGGTGAAAAAGGAACTGATGTGTGCATAAATATATATATAAATACATATATATGTATATATATATATCCATGTGTGTGTTTTTGGAGGAATGGTTCAATATGACCGGACTGTGGGATTGCCTGGGATGCACGAGGGGAGCAGGCCAAGGATGGGTGAGTTTTCCCCCAGCTGGCAGGGGGAGATGCAGGTGGATTATTCAGAGCTGGAGATGTCTCTGCCCACAGCCCACCTGCACCTCTCACCGCTTTTCCTCAGTGGATTTTCTGGGGTTCTGGTTTGAACAARCCTCTGGCTATAAATGCAGTATCAGCCATGCTATTTTAGGTTTTTCTTTGGTTATTTTGTATTAGGCACCTCTTATTATTTGGTTGATTTAGTCCAAGATTTATATGATCTTTTTTACCTGTTTCTAGATAGGATGTTTTTAAATTAAATTTCATATGAAGAATCCATGAGCTTCTTAATATTCCCTGCTTATTGTGGTGTTTATATAGAAATAGTTYGACTTGATGATTTTAAAGGTCTTTTCCAACCTAAATAATTCTCTGATTCCTCTGGCTCCTTTTCTCTGTTTCTCACATCATTTCATTGATGAAATCCTCAGTGCTGCTCCTCCTCATCTTTGGCTTGGAATTTTCAATCCTTGCATTCATTTTCTTCATTCTGTGGAAAAATACTGGAGCAGGTGGAAATGATCCTTGGTGCTCCTCTCCACTGCTTTTTTTTTGTTTGTTTTTCTTTTTTTCTTTGAAGCTATATTTTGGAAATGAAGGACTTGGATTTCCAAGTGGCTCCTGAAGAAGTGCCTCAGTCCAGAACTGGAGACTTAAATCAGCAACAGTTTCATCACCTGAAGGAAATCTGGAATGAAACACACTGAGATGTGGAAACTATTTTTGTTTTCAGCTGATTTGAGGAGTGCAGGCATCCCATACCCTGCTTTGCTAAAACCCTGTGTCACTCCAGGGATGGTTTTCATCGCTCTTTCCAAGGCTTGKGGATGAGCTGGGATTATCAAGGATGTTCTTCACCCTCAGGGAAAGCAGGGATGTATCAAAATACTCATTCTGAGTGAACCCTGTGCAAGTTGATGCTTGTTTGAGGGGCTCCAGGATGGGTCTGTCCTGGTGGTACCCTGAGAACCAAACCAGAGCTGGTGAAGCTCCCCAGGAGCCACCTGAGTGTGGTGGCAACGATGGTAGACATTGGCAAGATGTTGGCTGGGCACTGGAATAGGGAATGGTGACATTSCCAAGGCTGATGGAGCTCCAGGAGTGCTTGGACAATGCTCAGGCACAGGCTGGGATTGCTGGGCTGGTCCTGGGGGAACAGGAGTTGGGCTTGATCCTTGTGGGTCCCTTCCAACTCGAGATTTTCTCCGATTTTGTGAAGAGARCACAAACACGTGGTGACTCTTGGCCTCTTTCCATGGAGCTCAGGACTCCTTGTGGGTCACTTCCAGCTCTGAACATTCCATGATTCTGTGGTGGAGGGGACTGYAAAACTCCCAGAGCACTTCTGGGAGAGCCTCTGTGGTTTGGCTGCCTCAGGTCCTTGAGATTCCCAGTTTAGGTGCTCCAGATCATCTGGGATTGTCTGGGACTGAATTCCAGCAAGGACTGCTCTGTTCCAGCACACAGCTCGTTATTTTCTMAGGTAATTAGACAGATTAATTACTTACCCAAGTTCCTTTTTCCCCCTCTCCATGGGAATGAGACCAAATAAAGCCGAGGAGAGGGAATGGACTCGATGATCTTAGAGGTCTCTTCCAACCTCATTATTCTTTGATTCTGTGAAATGAATGAACCCATCTGGTTCACCTGGCAGGACATCAACATTGTCAAACTGTCAGCCCCAAAAAGTCCAGTAACACCAGTCCAAAGCTGCTCCAGATGTGTGGCAACCACCTCGGACATCTGGGTGGGAAAGTGGCTTCAGATGGAAAATATTCCAGGCAGGAAGGTCACATTCTGGTGAGCCAASGGCAGCACAGAGCTCTGAAGGATCTGCTTCTCTCTGTGTCCAGTTTGGAGCTGGGATGGAACAGGAGCTCTTCCCACAGCACTGCTTTTGCTGCAGGATTTGTTCTTGCCAAACTTGATTTTTTAATTTATTTTTTAGCTGTTGTTGAGGGKTTTTTTTTGTAGTGGCAGTGTATTTTTGGGAATGGTTCCTTCCCTCAGGAGCTGCACACTCCACTTTGAGGTGCATCCTCCTTCCCTTGCTTTGTCCTTCAGAGTGTCCTATTCCAAGGGGTCACATTATGCAAAATTAGCACAAGTTGTGTCAAATATTGTTCTCAAATGATGTCGGTATTTAATTGGCACTTTGTCACCTGGTGCCTTTCACTGCCCTTCAGGACTCTGCTTTCTCATTAGGTTTGTTTTAGGAGATGTTTTAATGACTGTCAGTCCTTGTAGTGATGGTGAGGATGAAATCACTGCAGGAGCTGGGTGATCTTGGGAATCCAAGGAAAAGGGATGAAATCTAATCCTGAATGCATCTGGGAACTGAGCTGAGCTGAGCTTGGAGCTAAACCATTGGAAATGGAAAATTTCCATCCCTGGCTGTTACAGGGACACGGACAGAGCTCCTGGAATTAAAAATCTCTTGGAATTTGGCTGAGTTGGTCAGGCAGAGGGTGAGGAAGGAGGAAAGATCCCTTGGATGACACAAGGAGATCATGGATGGAGGAGTTCAACTCCAAGAGCTTCCCAGTCACAGTTCTGTACAGACCTTATTTAATATTTAATGCACTGCTTTYAGGTTTCTGTCTGAAAAGGATGTTCCTGTTTCTGTTAAAGCCCCTTTTCTCCAAGGTTTACATGGAAAATAGAGACAGGTTTTATGGATCCACGTGGATGCTCCACCAGGAGGGTGGAATGAGATGATCTTTTCCAACCCAAACCATGAGGTGGGGGATGAGGAAAACATTTGGTTCCAGAATTACTCCAAGCTGCCCAACAGACCCTGGACAAGTCCTCTGAAATGTTGGATGCAATTTCTGCCTGTTTATATTGAGGAAAAAAGGACTATTTCATGCTGGAATTTGATCCCATTGCCTACAAAAGGTATCAGGAGCTCCAGACTGAAAACTGGAGTTGCCACAGACAGGAATGAAGTGGCCAAAAAGAATTTTAACCTGGAAATGGGGGAAAAAAAAATGTTTCTAACAAGTAGAGAAGCCACATCTGAAGAGTGAAGGCAAGAAATGGGTTTGAGCTTGAGGTGGGTGTGAGGGGGAGAACTTGGAGGTTGTGTGGAGGAGCTGAAGGGGACAATTAATGGCCCTGGCAGCCCTTTCAAGCTTTTTGTGCTCATTTGAAATCCTTTAGGTTTTAGTTTGTATGGAAATGAGGGGGGKATTTCAAAGCAACTGCAAGGAAAACTTGCTGGAATCATCCACAGTTTGCTGTTGTTGGTTAAATCTGCAAAGGGAAGAAATGGATTTATTTTAGAAAATAGCTGCCACTCTGTTTCTGTTTCTAACAGAAACCAAACATTTTTCATGGAATCCCAGAATGATTTGGGTTGGAAGGGACCTCAAAGCTCATCCCTCCCCCTGCCATGGGCAGGGACACTTTGCACTACCCCAGGTTGCTCCAAACCCTTTCCAACCTGACCCAGGTACTTTTTATTGGTACTGAAGTCTWAGAAATGTTGAAATCCTAAAGGACTTTGTGGTTGCTGCCTTCTCCTGGCTTTGTGAAAAATATCAGGTGTTCACAGTTGGAATTAGCTAGGAAACAGAAGCTGGATCATATSAAAATAATGATAAATGAAATTCCTCCCAAAATGCCAAAGTCAGGGGAGGCAGATGACTTTGGAATAATCCATAGTGACTGATCCAGTAACTGAGATTTGCYTTCTGTGTCAAGAGCCTGAGTTAGTCCAGAAGAAAAAAAATCAGCCAGTAGAACCAAAATTACATAAATAATGAAAGAGCTAAAATTGCCTCAGTTTTGTAATGTAGATGAAGGCAAGGTGTCATGACAGGAGCACATTTACATATTAGAATTATTTAATTATCGGATCTTGTCCTCTAAAGAAGCAAACTCGTCATGAATATTCATGGCTTCAATTAAAATATTAATGGCAGGCTGAGGCTTTGGTTTTCAGGTCTCCAAACAGCCATAAACAGATTTATTTAAATGCAGTGAGGAGTGGAGGTCAAAAAGGAACTGCCTGTTTGGGCTTGGGTGCAGAGGCTTCTGTTCTCCTTGAAGGCAGGAGGATTTTATTTGCTCCACATTTGCTTTGGGATGGTTTTGGAGAGGAATTCTGTGGATTCCTGTGCTCTGCCCCCACATCTGGAAGTGTCTGCAGCTGTTTCACTTCTTCAGTGCCACCACCASCAGCATGCTTGGTGTCATCCCAGAAATGAAGTTAAACCATCCTGCTGGCTTTCAATTAAGGAAGTTGAAGGTTTCATCAATAATTAAATGTACCCAGTCGCGGGCAAAAAAAACCATTTCCAGCTTGTAAATAGTTCTAAAGAAGAGAATTGAGATCTTGAGGTGGTAAAAAACCTAATGAGGGACTACTCCAAAGGAATTCTACTCACTCTTAAATCTGATTTTGCTAATAAAAAGCAATTCCTTGAGAAAAAGCAGTCAGAAGAGGTGCAGTACTTTTGGATTTATCTGCAGGAAGGAGATGAATTTGATGATTTCATTTCAATGATGCATTTCATTTATCCAACAAAAAACAATTTTCCATTTTCCCATTTCTGTCTGGTGCATTTTTCCACTCCTGGCTRTTACAGGGACACTGACAAAGCTCCTGGAATTAAAAATCTCTTGGAATTTGGCTGAGTTGGCCAGGCAGAGGGTGAGGAAGGAGGAAAGATCCCTTGGATGACACAAGGAGATCATGGATGGAGGAGTTCAACTCCAAGAGCTTCCCAGTCACAGTTCTGTACAGACCTTATTTAATATTTAATGCACTGCTTTTAGGTTTCTGTCTGAAAAGGATGTTACTGTTTCTGTTAAAGCCCCTTTTCTCCAAGGTTTCCATGGAAAATAGAGACAGGTTTTATGGATCCACGTGGATGCTCCACCAGGAAGGTGGAATGAGATGATCTTTAAGGTCTTTTCCATCCCAAACCATGAGAATCCCTGAGGACCCTGAAATATTCTGAATTGTTTCCACATTGAGCCATTTCACAGCTTTTGGTGACAAGACTCAAGAGGTTTTTTTTGCTTGCAAAGAGTTAAAGGCAGCTCCTGACAGCCAGGGCATGAATTCTGCATAGACAACCCTGCATTTGTTTTGAACTTTAAAAAAACCCAATGCTCTGATTAGTTGGAACAGCTTTTCCCTGAGGAAAGACTATGGAGTGGTAATTTCATTGCAAAATACAGTGCTTGGAGATGAGCTCGAGTTGGAATTTATTTTTTTTCCCCACCCTAAGGGATTTGACATTTCTATTTCTTGACATTTCTCTCATTGTTAGACTGGGGGTTTTTTTGTGCTGCTTTTTCCCCTCCCTTGGTGCAATTGGAGCTCTCCTTGAACCTTGGTGTGTCTCTTTTCTTGGAGGTAAAACTGATAATAGTTTGAATTAGTTCAACAAGCAGATGGTTGGGAAAGGAGCCTGTGTGTGGAAGTGTGGAGCACTGGGACATGTGATCTATTGCCAAAAAAAAAAAAGAAAAAATAAAATGAAGCACAAGTCTCTTGAACAGGGGTATGTGTAAAACTGTCATTAGGGGAAGGATGTTAGGTGGTAAAAAGAGATGTAAAAATAGCAATGGTTTGCTCAGAGCTCTGGCTTGAGTGTGTGTCAAAAGCAGCACCTGAGGCAGGGCTGCTCCTGGAGCCCATTATTTTAGGAACAATGGATGTTGGGACAATGGATTTCTCAGATTTCAGCTGCTTCCCTTCCCCGTTCTTTCCTGCAGTTCAGTGCTAGCAAAGCCAGGCAGCTCCTCCAGTGCCTTGGAAGGTTTGTCCTCCACTCCCAGGGGTGTTTTTCCACCTCCATCCCTGGTGGTTCCATGGGGGACGTGCCCTGCTGTGCTCTGGGAATGGGGAGCAGCTCCTGGCAGCAGAATGTTGGGAATGTTGGGGCTTTTATCCCCTGCTGATGCCCTSAGAAGGCTGAGCTAGGACAGAGGCTGGGCAGARCTACAGAGTGAAGCAGGGATTTGTGGAAAGGATCTCCTTCAGGGATCCACCTTGAGCCTTTTAGATGCAAATGGAGCAGAACTGATCCAAGGGAGAGACCCTGGGAGYGCTGGTGCATTTTGGGGCCATTTTGGTTCATCTTTGGTTCATCTTGGCTGGGCTCTAATTAAGGTTGTGCATCGCTGYCTGTCACGGTCCGTCCTTACAAACGGGTTTTGTGATGGTTCGTGGGTTGATCCCAGAGTGCAAAAAAACAACACAGCACAGGGGTTGGCAGTGTTCATCAAAAACAAATGCACCTTTATTGAGTGACCACAGCAAAATGCATTGGGGAGGAATTGGAGAAAAAGGGAAAGAGTAAGGAAAAGAGGGAGGAAGAGAAAGGAAGGTACATAGCTACCAAATGCAGAAATGGTGAAGTCCTCTGATGTCCAGCCAATGGAGTTCACCAGGTCATGTCTGGGGAGATCTCAGGGTTGCAGTTCATCTGAACTCTTATTATGCTATTTTTTGATGGGGGAAGGGGATGAATCTTGAAATCGAATCAAAGGTAGTCGATTGTATTTTCTGGGGGAAAAAACGGTATTTGGAGAAGGGTACACACAGTCCATGTTCTCAGCAGTGGGCGAGAGCCATTGTCTTCTTGGTGCACTGCTCACACCTGCAACATCCATCTCGCTTTGGTCAGCTTGCCTCTCCCACACACCTCCCCTGGGTTGGGGGTTTCAGTCCCAGTCCTTGGAAAGAGCAGGGGGGGCCTTTTCACATGGGGCTTTTGTAGGGGGATGCAGTATGGGTAAATGAAGGTGGTATARAATGTAATCTTATCCCCTAAAGAGCTGCAGCTGAACCAGTTACTAGAGATTAGGAGCAGGCCTGATGTTAACAGGCCACACCTGTAGCCAATCARAACAGTGTTATAAAAGAGTGGATTGGTGGGATCTGGAGTTAGATGGCTGCTGCAAGGACCAGGAACAGTCAGTGCCTAGAGGAGCTGCTTACAAGAGACATCAAGCAGGTGTGAAACTCTGGCAATAGGGAGCCCTTGCAATATAATKACAGTAGAACTYTTGCACTATAATGACAACAGGATTTCATGTCTCAGTCCTTGATGGAGAGGCTTCTGACATCTCTGTCTGTTTGTCAYGGTGGTTGTAAAACAGGTGAGGGTCTTCTGTGGGGACCACCAAAAACTGCCTCAAGAGAAGTCCAGCCAGGCTGAGAGGAGGAGAAAATTCCAGAGCTGTTGTTGCTCTAAGGGCAAAGTGCCYCTCTTTTCCTTTCAGTGGGTTTAGTGTAGCATACAGCAACCWCACCTGTGAACAATAGCTCAGCAATGTGCTCAGGCCTCAGGGTCCTTGGCAAGCGACTTTCTCCAACAAGACCACAATTTCAGATGAGGGTCTTTTTTCTCCAGTGGTCCCCAGTCTCTGTCCCTTTCACAAGATCGTGAGGCAGATGAGAGAAGCTTAAGCCAGAGACTTAGACTCTCTCTGAAGGGCTYAGAGAGGCTTCTGTTCCCTGCACTCCAGCAGGGGAACCTCTGAACTCCCCACTCTGCTCCACTGAGGAGTGACTTCCATCTCTTTTAAAGAGGGAACTCTGGATTTTCAGGCTGCAGTCACAGCTCAGCTTGGACAGCCTGGGATGGTGTCAAAATAACTTTGGGTCGTGTCSTTTCTCTCCCTTCTTTCAAAATATCTGCTTGATGTCAAGTTGACTTTCTGCTTTTGCCATTTCTGGATGCCCTGTACCAGTGGGTGCTCCTGCTTCCCACAGCTGAACATGAGAGCACAGATTTCCTTTAATTTTGAAGTTATAAGATCAAGATTCCAGATTTTCAGACTTTACCAACTGCTCAGTTCCTGTAGTTGGAAGCTGCTGAATCAGCAGGAACCACAAATGAGTTATTTTTTCGCGTGAAGCTGAAGCATTCAAGTTTGGCTTCTTTAGCTTTTAAGTGAAATCAAAAATAAGGGAATTTGTAATAATTGATTTTTTTGTTTTCCCACATGTACTTCCTGAGCTTTTCTGAAATTGATAGAATGATTTGGGTTGAAAAAGGATCCTAGAGATGATCCAGTGGCACCCCTGCCATGGGCAGGGACCTCTTCCACTATCCCAGGGTGCTCCAGCCTGGCTTTGGACACTCACAGGRATGGATGGGGCAGCCTCTCTGCACATTTTCCAGTTTTCTTATCCCTGATACCTGTGCAACAGGAGCAAAGATTAAAAAGGAAACAAAAATAGAGAAATCAATTAAGATTTTTCTATAAAGCTGGGTTTTTGGTTGTTATATAGTGGAAATGTCAAATTCCCTGGTGATAGAAACATATGGAAAAGGCTGGYCAGCCTTCTCCCTGGAATTTGTGATATTGGAAACATCCTGATCCTGACACAGTGGCTGCTGTGAAATGGTGTTTTATTAAATCACCAGGTTATTCTTGTGCCACCAGTGGCTTTGATTAACCCTGAATTAGGGTCATATCCTACAATAACAGCGTTTCTAAATCCCTGGCTGCGTTTGAAGGAGTTGTGATTAAAATCCTGGCTGTTTTCCCGCAATTTCTGATGTCTCTGAGGGCCCAGTCCCCTCCTCTTTATTGGCATTTGAGTTTGGTTGCAGCCCCTGGGGTTTGGTGCCAATATCAGTGACAATCTCGGGGGGAGCAACTCTGCATGAAAATGCAAGAAATAAAAGCTGTAACAAAATTAACACAGAGCTCACGAATCGCCAGGCCCCAYGGTGGGGGCTGTTCCCTCCAAGTCTTAATTCATCTTTGATTGAATTCCAGAGGCCAGACAAAGCAAGGGGGATGAGGAGGTGGGGAAACCCATCTGAAAGAGATTATGGGTGAGCAGGTTGAAGGATGCTGCCTGACAGCTCCCTGTGCATTCTGTGGGCAATCCAGCGCCATTCCCAGGGGGAAAAGCTGGGATATTCCTGGGGATCATTGTGCACATTGCTGGAAAATGAATTTATTCCCTGCCGTGGAGGAATCAGGAGGTTCCTTTGTTGGTGGGGATTTATGGAGGCATCCCTGGAATGGGATGGAATCAGCCAGGAGGATTTATTCTGCCTTGTTTTACCTGCCAGGTTTGTAACRTTTTCAGGACTTGTCAAAAGATGGGTGAATTAATCTTCATTAGAACAGACTCCTTCATTAACACATGGAAAACAAGCCCATTACAGCTTTCCTGGGGGCTGCTGCATCCCAGCTGTGTGCCAGCCTCAAAATCTCCTCTTTTACCATCATGGTGAAAAACTGAAGCATTTYTAGACCTCTTGGTTGGACTCAAKGATCACAGAGATCTTTTCCAACCTTAATAATTCYATCATTCAGTGTCTGCTTCTTCCTGTGGAACATTTCTTTGTCACCTGGACAAGGCCTGCAGGGACAGCAGCCAGGGAATGGCTCCCACTGCCAGAGGGCAGCCATGGATGGGATCTTGGCMATRAGGAATTCCTGCCTGGGATCCCTTCCCACCCAAATAATTTTATCCTTCTGTAATTCCAGCCAATTCCTTTGTCTAAAATGTCCTGGAGCTTCTAAATCTTTAAAAAAAAACTCAAAAAAAAAGATGAAACGGGGATTTTAGAGTTAAACAGCTTGTAAGAAAATAAACCAGCAAATGACACTGTGTCAGGAAATATCTTACTTTATTTCACTTGCTTTTTGTTACCTCATGGTGTTGTGGTTTTTTTTTTTTCTTTCTGACATTAAAACTGAATAGAAAACATGTCAGGGATATAAAAAATTCAGGTAGGAGCCATTTGCTGCTACAGGAGATAAGATAAAGGAAGAAAGCTCTGAGTAGAGAACAGTGGAAAAGGGGATGCAGGGTGTGAGTAATCACAGCTCATTAGCTCCAAGTGCTTTTTCCAGCTCAGGATAAGGAATTCTGCTGCAGCCATGCTTTGGAACAGCTCAGATTTGTACACGGGGAGTTTTAGGCAAACCAACAAAATCCTAAATATGCAAGTTGACAAATCCATTAATCAAAGTGCCTGCTGCTCACTCGTGTGGCCTGGGGGGAGAGGAGGGGAAAAAAAGAAAAAAGAAATCACAACAAGAAAAAGAGGAGAAATATGCATTTTAAACAATTTCTGTAGCTGGAAGGAGACTTTACATATGTGGCTGACACGGTGATCAAATGATAAAGGAGCCTGGGATTGAACCCCAACCCTTTGTGCAGGCTGTGAAAGCCGAGGCACGGCGCCGTTTTTCAAGGCAGATGGAGTGTGAGCAACTAATAAATCAGGTTTTGAAACATTAAAGAGCAACTTATTTAAATGCATATGGTGTTGGATCTCAGACAAGGCAGGATAGGGGAGCAGGGAGGGATTGGGAACGTCAGCAATATGGCAGAGCAGGGGCTGGGGGGCTGCATCCAAATCAGGCACCAAATCCTGGGATGTGCCACRGGAACGTGCTGGGAGAAGCTGTTTCAGGCAGGATTTTGGAGTTGTCGGTCAGTTTGGGACGTTTTTCTGTGTTTGATGGGAAGCTGGAGTCAAAGCATGAGTATAAAAGAGTGAATAAAAGGTTGGYGCCTTTTTTGTGACATTTCTCAGAACAGCTTTGCCGGGGGAAAGTTKGAGCCACAATCTCAATTCCCCTTTTGGGGAACTGAAATGCAGAAAACCTGATCAGGGCCAGAGAGGCCACATCAGTCCTGTGGCTGGAATCCAGACCTGCCTCTCCTGCTTKGGGAAATCACTTTTCCTTCAGGCTTGAAGCTGGTTTGAGCTTGATCTGCAAACCTGAACAACAACTCCAGCTCTGCTCAGAATCCCTGAGTGGTTTGGGTGGGAA
>JACDOX010000444.1:82666-108743 GCA_014549065.1 Cardinalis cardinalis | reverse complement strand
AATTCCTTCCTAGAGAGGAGTCGGGGTGGGGATGGATCCAATCCCAGGCTGGGAGAGCTGGGAATGGAGGGAATTCCCTGGAAAGGGAGACTGGGCTGGGATTTTGGGAAGGGATTSCCAGAGCAGCTGGGGCTGCCCCTGATCCCTGCAAYGTCCAAGGCCAGGCTGGACMCTGGGGCTGGAGCAGCCTGGGATGGTGGGAGGTGTCCCTGCCATTATCTGAAAAGGTCCCTTCCAACCTAAAATATTCAATAACTCCATGATAAATTATCCAGTATTGGGACCTCAAACTCCACACCCACTCAGACATGGAATTTATTTGGGTAACAAAGCATCAATGAAAGCTGAATTAAGGCATTTTGTGTATATTCTGTATTTTTAGCCTAGATTTTGGATGAGGAGGTGCAAATTGATTATGTTTTTATTTGTCTCCAGGGAAGCACTCGTCCATGTGTAGTCTCATGATGGGAATGACATCACTGCAAATTCCCTAAARTCATGACCCTGAATGTCCTTTAACCCAGGCAGTTAAAACCCACTTGTTCCTCTAATTTAATGTATTTTAGCAAAAAACAGTGATGAAAAGTCCAATGCTGTGACAACAGGRAYRTTWTTCTTCTTCCAAACAGAAGTTGAAATAAAATCTTTCCTAGAATTCTTTCCAATTCCCAAAGCTCTGGTAGATCCTGTTGTAGATTTGTCTTTACCTCCAGGTGTTGAATTTCAAAGGCAATTTAAAATAYATTATTTTCCTCTGCTTTTCATACAAATCCAGTTGGGATAAGTGGGATTGACAGTTTATTTTTATGGATTTTAATGGCCATAAATCTCTCTGTGGCTGGAGTCAGCCTGGGGAATGACAAGCCAAGCTCAGGAGATGATCCATGTCCCTGTGTCCCTGTCCCCCATGGCCAMTTCCAAAGAGTTCCCTGGCTTTGCTGGCAACTCCCAGCAGCTCCACAAGGGGAAAAAAGTCAAATTGTCAAAAGTCATTAGTGGCTGTCACTTCSTGGGCCTTCACACTGGAGTTCCCCCTTTGGAATTTTATTCTTCCTCTACTTCCAATAAGTAGGACAATGYTGAACAAAACTGCTGGAATTTAACCAGTTTGTGCTTTTTTGCTCATGGCTGTGAAGCAGGGGTGAATTCAGGAGTTTGAGGCTGAGCTCTTTGCTCTGCCATGACCTTTTCTCCTCCTCATTATTGTTTTTAGACCCAAATTCCCCAATTCCACTGCTCCAGGTCCACAGCTTGAAGCTGTTCCACAATAAATCTCTGATCCCAACCCCTCCAGGACATCCCTGCTCCAAAGAAACCACTGAAGCAGCAGTCTGAGAGGGAGATTCTTTAAATAAATCSCTTTTCTGTCCCTGTGACTGTGAGAAGTGGGTTTGGGAGCCTTATTTACATTTCTTTTTTCCCAGATTCTCCAAGTGCTGCTGCTGCCCAAGGCTGCTGAGCCTGTGCTTCGTGGGAAGTTATTTTTACAGCTTCATTTTCTGCACAAAGTCATCCCAAAATAGAAAGGTTGTGCTTTTGCTTATATGCTTTGAGTTCCCAAATTTTAAAGCATATATTAGTAATGCTTTGGTTTCCTAATTAAATACTTAATTATATTTAGCAGTTTTAGGAGGGTTTTGCCTCTTTCTGGTGGCTTTTGCTGCTCCAATCTTTGCTGTTGGTGACATTTCCAACATATGTTTGAATTCTTCCAGCTCCTGTGCCTTGTCATTTCGTTGCTCTTTTTTTTTAGCACTGATATGTAACTTTTGCTAAATAATTGCACAATAACAACTCCAGTGTTAATTTTTTTGTTAATTTTTTTTTGGAAAGCCACAGGAGCTGTAGGTATTCCCTCAAAGAGATGGAATAGGAGCTGTGGTGCTGCAGGTGGGCTGAGAACAAGGACCCAGCTGGTGCTGGAATTTAACCATTTTTTGGGGTTTTTTTTGGTTATGCCTGCAAAACAGTGGTGAACTTAGGAGTTTGAGGCTGAGTTCTGTGCTCTGCCAGGAGCTTTTCTCCTAATTATTCTTTTTAGGCTCAAATTCCCCAATAGCAGAGTAGCTGGGGAGGTGTAAAAAAAGAGTTTTATGTGTATTTTTACAGTGATTTGTGTAAAAATCCTCTGTTAGGAGCAAAATATATCGAAGGGAGAAAAAGAAAAGCAACACAAGAGCATGGAAGTCACCTTAAACCTGGCCTGGAGGTGCTTTTYACAGTAAATCTTTTGACATTTTTGATATCTGTGCCACAACAAAGTTAGAGGGGAAAATTGCCACCTCGTGTGACAGGTGACCCCAGAGAGGGCAGCTGTGTCACAGGCCATTAATGTCCACCCTCCCGAAGCTCAGCCTGGCTTTCCTTTGKTCGTGGTGCCCAAGGGGGATGGAGGGAAGGAGGTTCCAGGGCTGTCTGTCTGTCTGTCTGGAAAACACTGCTGGCCCAGCAGGGATTTGTGCCCGGTGCTTGGCCAGGGCTGGGTGGCTCCGGTGTCACTTTGGGTTTAAGGGAATGTTGGTTTATGGAGGGGGGACAAAGCCTGGCTGCCCCAGCGGGGTGGAATTGGGGTTGGCTCGTGCTGGGATGGAGATGTGGGCACGGCATCCCCCGTGGTGCCAGCAGGGATGGGCAGCTGGAGCATCCCCAGCTGGAAAAATCACTTCAGCTTCCCTGGGATGGTGTTCACAGGGGTCCCAGGAGGAGGGAAGAGACGAGGATCTGACTCCATGTTTCAGAAGGCTGATTTATTATTTTATGATATATATTATATTAAAACTATACTAAAAGAATAGAAGAAAGGATTTCATCAGAAGGCTGGCTAAGGATAGAAAAAGAAAATGGAATGATAACAAAAGCCTGCCCTCTGGCAGTGGGAGCCATTCCCTGGCTGCTGTCCCTGCAGGCCTTGTCCCCAGTCCCTCTGCAGCTCTCCTGGAGCCCCTGCAGGCCCTGCAATGTGCTGGGAGCTCTCCCTGGAGCCTTCCCTTCTCCAGGGGAGCACCCCCAGCTCTCCCAGCCTGGCTCCAGCCCTGGAGCAGCTCCATGGATTCCTCCGGAATGTTTCCAGCAGCTCCAGGTGCTGCTGGTGCTGGGTGGGCCTGGGTTGGTCTGAGCCTCCCAAGGGCTCCTCGAGCTCCTCCTCATCTCATGCCCAAGGACAAAGCACAGCTGATAATGAAATTTGCACATTTTTCTTCAGGATATTTATAACCACAGTGAGAAATCTCCTCTTGCTTTGGATGTCAGAAAGGTGGGAACATGAATGTGGTSRTGTTYGCAGGGSTCTTGGGATGAGGGAAGAGATGAGAATCTTGACTCCATGTTTCAGAAGGCYGATTTATTATTTTATGACATATATTATATTAAAACTAWGCTAAAAGAATAGAAGAAAGGATTTTGTCAGAAGGCTAGCTAAGRATAGAAAAAGAATGAAAACCAAAGCTTATGTCTCAGACTGACAGTCTGATACAGCCAGACTGTGATTGGYCATTAATTAGAAACAACCACRTGAGACCAATCACAGATGCACCTGTTGCATTCCACARCAGCAGATAATCAWTGTTTACACTTTGTCCCYGAGGCCTCTCAGCTTCTCAGGAGAAAAATCCTTAGGAAAGGATTTTTCAGAAAATATCATGGCTACACATGAATCCCTACAGCCCAATTCCATCCGTGGTGAGGACAGTGTGAACAGACATTTTTCACCTCCTGAGTTACACCTGAGAGGGAGAGCAAGATCCAGTTCTCTGCTTCCTGGAATGAATGTCAGAAAGGACCTGGCCTCATTGTCCTGCTTCCCCTTTTCCATCCACAGGAACTCTGGCAGCTTTGTGGCTGTTGTTCCCATTTGGCCATTGATCCTAGAATTTCCATAATTCCAGCATTCACCAAGGAAGTGATGGAGTACTTGTGTGTATTGKAATCATGTGATGACATGCAAATGATGTCTTCTAGGTGAAGAACCCAGGATTCTGTTGCTGATAAAAAGTTTAAAATCAGCCTTTTGGTTAAACTCAGCCTGTGGCAGTCTCAGGGTAATGATTTTCCTYGCTTCAAGTCCCATGACTTTTGGTTTTGCTGAGTTCACAGCTTTTCCTTAAACCTCTCCAGTCAAATATCCAAAGCCAGCCCATTTTCTTGAATTATTGGCATAGTTTATTATTAGAATAATTATTATTTTTATGCTTTATCTTCTAAGTCAGATATTACAGTGAGGGTGGGTGATTTTCATTTCTCTTGGCTGCATTTCACAACAATTAATTAAAACAGGGAAATTTCTGGGAAGAAAGTGCTGAAGAGCCCTGTGGGGTTGAGACATCAGTGGCTCTTCTCTTATTCTAAATTTGGATTAATCAAATCCTTGTTTTCCATTTTCCCCTTGGGTTGAATCTTCCACTGAGAAGCTTCTAAAAGGAGATGGGGTGGGTGCAAGCAAAGGATTTTAGGTTTGAGATGAGGGCTGGTTGATGTTTGAGGAAATAACCTTGAGTTGCACCAGAAGAGGTTTAGATTGGATTTTAGGAGAAATTTCCCTATGGAAGGGGTTGTCAAGTGCTGGAACTGGCTGCCCAGGGAAGCAGTGGAGTCCCATCCATGGAAATATTCAAAAAACGTGTGGATTGAGGTTGTGGTTTAGTGGTGAATGTGATGGTGGTGCTGGGTGGACTTAAAGGTCTTTTCCAACCTTATCAATTCCATGTGTTTGTAATTTCCTTGGAAAAGATGAACCTGTTGTCAAAACCAGCTGCAGTGGCAGCACCAACTCCCCCCTCCCCTAATGACCTTTAAACCTGCTTTAATAGGAATTCCTTCTTTCACTGCTACAGCTCACTGTGGATAAATCCTCTAAATTTCACCTTGCCTTTTTTTTTTTAAGGACTCTTAATTTTTCCCACCATTTTGGTACAAACCAGCATCACCASTGTACCAAAAACTCCATTTTTCTAAACTTTCTGTCACTTTGCTGCCACCTCCCAGAGCCCAGAGCAGAAGGGAAGGGGATCAAACCTGATCCCAGCAACAAATTCACCTGGGCAAGGGCTCAGATCCTCCTCTCTTCAATGTCACTGCTGTCCCACAGTGACCTGATCTGAGATGGATTTGCTTCCCCCCAACCCGTGTCACAGCAAATACTGACCTGACCTTCACAAACAACACGTTAACATTTATAAATTTTATTTTCCGGCGGCTTGTGGAGAGAAATGGTTCCGGGTGGACAGGAGGGGATGTGGCAGCACACTCCAAATCCATCCCTTTCTCATCCCATCCACTCCTCCACGTTTCTTTTCTCTGTGCCTGTTGGTCTTTGGCTTTACTAAATTGGTTTTTATTATATTTTTTACTTTGTGTGGCCATCATCAAATACAATTAAAGGCAAAGCTTCTGTAGACCTTCTGTGGTTGATTTTTGGTGTCTTTGGGAAGGAGGAGTTTTCTTGGTTGTTTCAATCCAGTTTCTGATRGAGGCACCTGGTGGGGCTTAGGATGATCCTTGCCCATTTCTGAGCAAATATTGCAAAATCCTGGCTCTAAATTGAAGTTCTGGCTCTAAGCTGAAGTTTTCTCCTGCAAGACAAACAGATTTAAAGCTCACTCTCTTTGGGTTTGGCTCAGTAGTGGCAAACTTTAAATTTCACTTCTTGCCGCCTCTCCTGAATTTTATTATGAACCAAAACTGAGTCTGGAGGGGAAAATGTGATTGCTATCCATAATTATATCCCATGAATAAATGCAAGTAGCAATTTGGCTAAGGAGTAAATGGATATAATTTTCCCTTTCCATCCTTTGGTAAGACACAGTTTGTTGTCTTCTTTCCTCACTGTGAATTCAGAAATCTGAATTCTGTGCTCACACTCCTGGCACTTGTGTAGTAATTTTTGGTTTCAAACTCGCTTTAATAATGCAAATTAATAAAAATGGCTTAAGAAACAAAGCATCAACGTGCTCTAAAGGAATGCAGCTAATGAGGGGCAGGTGTTTGTGTGGAGTGACCTGCTCTGGTTTCAGCACTGGACTTTTAGAGGTTAAAATAAAATTAGGAATAAAAATGAAATGTCAGTTTTGTGGTCTGAATCTGGTGCATTCCCCAGAATGGATGGGGAAGAGTGGGAGGTATCCTTGGGGAAGGTGGAATGAGATGATCTTTAGGCTCCCTCCCATTCCAAACCATTCTGTGGTTCCATGGTTCTGGTGCTAATTCTTGGAAGACACACATTTCTTGAATATTTTCTTCAGAGGAGAATAACTTATTAATGTCTTCATGCACAGGACATGGAGCTTTAAATAATCCATTTCAGGGAAACTTTGACTTGCAGAAYTTAGGAGGAGTGAAAGGAGACCTCAGTTTGGCTTTGCAGTAAGTCTGGTGCAGCAGAAGGACCAAGATGTTCCTCTCACTTTGTTATTGCTCTGGATCAGTTTGGGGAAACTTAATTTGATTCTAATTCATAAGTAGAGATTTTAAAGAATTTAAATTCTTGATATAAATCCCAGAATTATGGAATGGTTTGGGCTGATGTTAAAGCTCATCCAGTTCCAAGCCCTGCCATGGGCAGGGACACCTCCCACTATCCCAGGTTGCTCCAAACCTCATCCAACCTGCCCTTGGACTCTTCCAGGGATGGAGCAGTGTTTTGATTAAAGCAATCAAACCTTTGTCAAAAAGCTTTCATAACTGAATTGAAGATCCAAAAAATGGGATCCTGCTCCTTGCAGGACTCCATTCCAGCTCTCCCACTTTTGCCAGGCGCTCCTCCAGCACAGAACAGCTTTGCTGCCTCTGCTCCTCTGCCTGGTGGAGAACATCTTGTGTCCTACCCAACCCTGCCATCACACAAGGTTTGGGGATGGCAGTGGATGTGTCACCAGCTGGTTGTCACCGAGCTCCTGTCCCCCCCCAGGCTGTGGGATTTGCTCAAGCAGCCAAGCAGTTGTTGCTTAATGAGCATCCTCTGGTAACGACTGGAATTAATTTATTYGAGATGACACCGTAATAATTAATACAGCCCTCTTGGGCTGCGTGGCATGGAATTGAGCCCAGGAGCTGGAGATATTAAAGTGTCACCATCCCTGTCCCCACATGTGAAATGTCATCATCAGCTCCTGCAATCTGCCTTTATTACAGCCATATTAAAATGGATGTTTTACATCTTCATTGCAGCCTATTAACAGCATTTCCATGATTTAAGGGATGCCTCCAGGATGCAAACACAGCCCCRTTTCCATGAATAAATTTAGCACTTTAATGCTATTTATTTACTCCACGCCGTAAAATGGAATAGGATAAACAATAGGTCCCACCAGGGCGTGGGTAGAGGTGATGATCAACGTCTCAGCAGGTTGGGGAGCACAGCTCCAGTGAAGGAATAATGATGGAAATTCACAGGGCTCCCAGGGAWGCCGTTTATATACCTGGATCTAATAAAGGAGGAATTACAGTGTTAACAACATGCCTGGCACTGGGATTGGGATGGATTGAGACCAGCAGGGGGGAATGTATGTACAGCTGGATCACCAGAATCTGTGTCCCATTGGAGCTGGGGACAGCTGGAGCTTGGAGGATCTGATGTCGCATCCACATGGAATTTTCTGGCTGTTGGATACCTGAGATTGCTTCTTTACTGCTTGGGAAATCCAGTCCAGGACAAGCTTTCTGCTCATCCAGTCATTCCCTGGACACGTCCAGGGATGGGCGCTCCAAACCTCCCTGGGCAGCCCCTGCCAAGGCCTGATCCCCCTTTCCATGGGGAAATTCCTGCTGGTTCCACCCTGAGGCTCCCCTGGCCCAGCCTGAGCCGTTCCCTCTCCTCCTGTCCCTGTTCCCTGGACTGTCCCCTCCTGGCAGGGACTTGTGCAGAGCCACAAGGGCCCCCTGAGCCTCCTTTGCTCCAGGCTCAGCCCCTTCCCAGCTCCCTCAGCCTCTCCTGGTTCTCCAGCCCCTTCCCAGCTCCCTCAGCCCCTCCAGACCCTTCCCAGCTCCCTCAGCCCCTCCTGGTTCTCCAGACCCTTCCCAGCTCCATTCCCTGGACCCTCTCCAGCTCTTTGAGATCTCTCTTGTCCCAAGGGTCCCAGAACTGGACACTCCATAGAAGCTGTAACATGTCTGGAGACACCCAGACAATTAGGAACAGTAAAAATCCAGYTGAGGTTGCCTCAATTCCCAGCTGGAGAAACCACTTCTGTTTTCAGGTGCTGTCTTTTGTTCTCAGCAAAACATCAGCTTTGTGTGGAGCAAATGGATTCTTTTAATGGCAACGAAACCATTTCTTTAATAGATAATTAATTCCAGGGAAAAATTGCAGGGATGATTTGTGACCACCCTTAGTCATGGAAGCTCCATGGATCCACAGGCACACCCAGAGCAGATGTGCTGCACCAGGAACAGGCTCTACAGACTCATCCCCTTTTCCAACCAGGCCTGCATTAAATCTGAATATAATTTACATATCATTGAGACGGCTGGAATTCCCTGGTGGACAGGAGGATACGTGTCTTGTGTTCYGTCTCCTTTTCACTCTGGTTAAATAAATCCTTCTCCTGTGTGGGAGGAAAAAAGCTTTCCATGAGCTTTGGTATGCAGGAGCTCCTTCCCTTCACAATTCACACAGTGCTTGAATGAAATCTTGCAGGAACAGCCTCCACTGGATATTTTTAGGAGGGGGAGGATGGCATCAGGAAACCACTAGAGACATCTCTTCTGCCTCTGGATACACATCCTGGAATAAAAGGAGCTGGTTGCTGCCTAATGCAAAGAGGAATTGGAAGCCTGGCACCGACTTTTGCCAAGATTTTCACCTTTCCAGGCAAAATCCGCTCTCATTTCTCTGCAGAAAGCTCCAGGAATTGTGTGTGGAGAGGAGGAGCGAGCAGAAATAACTGCTGGGTGAAGTAAATTAGTTCAGGGACATGGCAGGCTTCCCTAATGGTGCTTTCCTGGATGCTGGATGTTGTGRGAATGAGCCAGCTCTGATTGCTCTGGGTGAGCCAGGTTGATTTGTGTGTCTGCATCTGCCCCGCTCTCATTTCTGGAATCMCAAACTCCCCATCCCTGTGCTCTCCTGGGTAGGACAAGGGGATACAAAGAGCAGGAATCCCCGAGGAGAAAACTTGCTGTGTTGGAAGAAATGTTTGTATTTCCGGCAAACTGGGCATTGGAGGAAGCTTCTCACTGGTTTTTGTTTGAGAAAYGGGGAATGAACAACATCCTGGCCTGTCCCAGCCCCAGGGTGGGCACTGTCCCTGTGCTGGCCCTGCTGAGGGACCCTCTGGAATCCTGGGGGCAGCTCTGGGCTGAATGGAGAAGTTGCTTCACCAATGTAAAATGTTCAAATGCTCCAGGGAGAGCTTCCAGCACATTGCAGGGCCTGCAGGGGCTCCAGGAGAGCTGCAGAGGGACTGGGGACAAGGCCTGCAGGGACAGCAGCCAGGGAATGGCTCCCACTGCCAGAGGGCAGCCATGGATGGGATCTTGGCMATGAGGAATTCCTGCCTGGGCTGGCATTGCCAGAGCAGCTGGGGCTGCCCCTGCATCCCTGCAATGTCCAAGGCCAGGCTGGACCCTGGGGCTGGAGCAGCCTGGGRCAGTGGGAGGTGTCCCTGCCATGGCAGGGGTGGCACTGGATGGGATTTAAGGTCCCTTCCAAACCTGGGATTCTACAAACAGCCCAATTTTGGGATTTTACAAACATCTTTTGGGATATTCAAGATTGGGAATGGAGGATGGCCTTGCTTTTCCAAGACCCTCAAAAAACAGAATGAAGGGATAGAAGGAATAATGAAGAGGAAAACCCACTCCTGAACTGCAGGTGGAATCCTGTGCTGTGAAGAAAACCCMGTTTCTGATGCTGTAGGAGAATAACTGGAGGAGGGGGAGTGTTTGKCTGTTCTCACAGATTTTTCCAACAACAATGCTGCTCTTCAGCCTGGGAAATCCAAATATTCCATCTTTGTTTTTCCATCCCTACATGGGAGCACTGTGTGACATCCAAATCCACATCTTTGGTGGCTCTGTGCACATGRTGCTAAAGATCCCCTAACGCTGGGAATTAACCCAGGGCCGTCCCTTCCTAATCCAAATTGAGTTTTGATGTCCAGAGTTGCCCTTGGCTACTGTTTGAATGAATTAAGATTCCAGCACTGCCTCATATTTGCTAACTTGCCATAGAATGAACTGGGAGTCAGATCCTCATTTAGTTAAAATAAATGTACTTCCATGGCTTTAAACAAATTTCAACCAGCGGACGGTTTTGCCTGGGGGGATTTGAGAGGCTGAGTGTTGGATCAGGTTCTGAGCTGCATTATAATGAGCAGGAAACGTGGAATATATGTGGAATTTAAGGGAAGAGGTTTATACCAGGCTGGTTTTTACCTCATGCCTCATTTTCCTAATAGGAATAAAAACAAATGATTGTGGCATTGAACTGGGGAGGAAACAAATGGATGTGCCATCAAATTTGTGGCTCCGGGAGGAGAATCAGTCAATACAACTTTGGATTGAACATTCCCTCATTTTCAGCCGGTAGATGCAGCTTTCCCTTCATGTTTTTGTTGTTTGGGCCTTGTGAAGAAAACATTTCAATGAAGGCAAAGAGATCAAGGAACGTTTTCAAAGTCATCTCTTCCCCCAACAAACCTTTCAATCTCCTGGCTCATTTTCCATACTCCGTGACCCTCTTGAATGTCATCTGCTCTTTTCCAGCTGTAAAGCTTTTCCCTCTCCCCTCCTTTCCCTTGTGGGTCTCCTCTCTTCTGAGCTGGCCTTTCTTYCTTTGTGAGCCTTCRCTCCTCCTCCTCCTCCTCCTCCTGCAGCTGCCTCCCTGGGGCTGACACCTTTTGTCAGCCTTATCAGGCAGATCAGAGCGCTGGGACTGGGGGGAACTGGTACAAATTCTTTCTGGGTCAACAGTTTGTTTCCCAGTGATCCTTTGATTTCTCAGGACAAGGTGTCATCGATCCATGTCAAATTTGTGGCTAAGCCCAAGTTTGAACGAGTGTGGTTTTAACCAGCTGAGGTTCTGTGGGAGTTTTTTTTGAGGGAAACAGGGATTTGGAGGAAAGGAGAGAGAAGAATCGGTGGTTGAGTTCTTAGCTCTTTTCTCCCTGAACTTTGCATCTCTTGGATTTTTAATAAAATCTGTCTGGGGAAAACAGGATAAGAAAATGATCAGGGTGGTCAAGGGAGATGCTTAAAATTTTGGSAGGTTTGGCTTGTGATTCTTTCTAATTCTTCCAAGGAATTCTGTCAGGCCTTCACAGATCCACCCCCACWGCTGGGAGATGCCACTGGGCTGTTCCCCCCATGGTTGTTTTGAACAGTYGCTGCATTTCCCTCCTCTGACACTCAGCAGTGGCTTTCTGGGTATCTTTACTGCAGGGGTTTGAGTAACATCYCTTGACCTTACCTGAAAGGCCAAGAACATCCCTTTAGCTCACGGAATTCGTGTCTTTTATCCCACTCTGTAAAATGTTCCCCCTTCTCTCTTAACATCGAGCTTTCCTCTCCCTCCAAACTGGAAGGAAGTTGTTTTTCTGTGCTTCCAAATTCATGAATATTCACTCGGGAATTTCAGAGTGTTGGGAGCACAGGGGCTCTGTAGTTCTTCACAAATCTCCCAGCCCTCCCTGCTTTACATGATCCATCATCACCTGTGGCATCCATGGATGAATTCCCAATCCTGTCAGCCCAGCCCGGGGAAGGGGCTGGAGCTGGGTGTGTTTCTGGGTCTCCTCAGGTCCATGGCACCACCCATCAATCAAAAAGCTGTGAAAGGAGCTCCTTGAAGCTCTGCCAGCTCCTTGTGCCCCAAATTGGGGGACGAGCTGCCGACAGCTCTCGGGGACCTGCCAGGCGTGTGCCAGCTCCATCTCAGCGTGCAGGAGGAGACCTTGGGATTGCTCCAGGTGTACCTGGGCAGACCTGGACCTCGTGCTCCAGGTGCACATTGGTGTTTTCACCATAAATCCCATTTTTTCAAGACCTACTTTCTCAGATCTCACTAAGCMCTGAGGTCAGTTTGCAAATCCTGGAGAGGGAATTTTTATTCCATAAGAACAATTTGAGGCTTGCTCTACAAAGAAGGAAGACCCAACATGCTGATGTGTTTGTAGGGACCCAAAGCATGCAATTTTTCCAAAAACACTTCAAACCTGCCCTGTCCTTGGGGTTGGGCCAGTGGCTTTATTTACAAACCTGTGAAGAGTTCAGAAGTTCATATTTAAACATAAAATGGAAAAACCTTTCAAACTCCCTCTGCCACCTCTCTAAAATAAYATTTACAGCATCTAAGTCTGCCAAAGTGAAACGCAATTTCAGTTTGTATTAGACAGTGACTGAGGGTAGAATGAGCACCCTGTGTTTTATTTTCTGCCCTAACATGTACTTAAGGGGAATTATTACTTTCTTAAATCTTTTAACTCTTCCACTTTATTCTTTGCTTGCTGCAGGTAAGTATATCCTTGTGGGTAAAATATTTCTCTTGGTTTTTATAGGGAATAAACACTTCTGAGCTAACTCTGATCTGTGGCACAGTTTACACGGTGAAGAGTCTGTTGTGTTCTTAAATGCTCTCATCTTTATTCATGTCCTGGGATGATTCAGCCTTACTCATATATTACAGGACCAGGAGCACTTAACAACCTGTAGGAGTTTAGCTGGCATCCAGAATAAGCAGGGGGGCAGTTTTAAGGGCTGGGCAATTTGTTTGTACTCGTTGAGGAGGATCGAGCTGAGCCCTGGTGCAGTCAGGTCATTTTTGGCTTTAATAACTCGCAGAAAACGAGGTGTTGAGAAGGATTTTGTGTCTTAGGTTGAAAGATGTTGGTGGAGGTGTGCATTCTGTCAGAGCTGGGGCAGTTCTCCCTGTTCATGGGGCAGTTTTTTCTTTCTCTCTCCCACAGCCAACCCTCCCTCCAGGAGATCTCTGCTCTCCATGGCCACTGAGTGTCCCTGCAGGGCTGATCCAATTCCAGCATCCCATGGGGAGATGCTGCGCCCAGGGGAGGAGCCAAGCATTCCTACCTGGATCCAATCTGAGCCTGGTGCAGCCCAGCAGCCTTTGCCCCCTGCATTGCCAGAGGAGCAGCTTTCTGCTGCCCTGCAGTGCCAGAGGGAGCCCAGGCCCATCTSCAGCAGCCCTGGAGCTGCAGAGGAAAACTCCCCCCTTGTGCAGGATCCCTGCTGCAGCAGAGCCACAGCTGGCACTGCAGGAGGGCTGAGCCCCCATGGGATGGGGCTGGGACACCCCCCTGACACACAGGGGGCAGCTCCTGCTCTCACTCTGCCAGGGGGTTGGTTTGTAGTTTGTACTACTAAATTTTARTTTTTAATTTTCCTAGTAAAGAACTGTTATTCCTCTTCCCATATCTTTGCCTGAGAGCCCCTTAATTTCAAAATTATAATATTCAGGGAGAAGGAATTTACATTCTCCATTTCTGRGGAGGCTCCTGCCTTCCTTGGCAGACACCTGGCTTTTCAAACCRAGACATTTTGGCTCTGTCAGATTGATGCTGTTCRATGAGAGATGCCCTCAGAAGCATTGCTGGCTGCCATCAATGTAAATTCCCTGTCTGGTTCCTTTAAGTCCCACCTAAAAGCAGAACTGGGGGAGATTAGCAGCTCCCTGTGATTGTGAGTGACTGGGCTCTCTCTGAGCTCTGCTGGCAGTAATTACCGAGTTAAGTTCCCTCTGTTTGTTCATCCTTACAGTAAATTAAGAAAGGAAGATTTGGGACTTGTCTGCAAGTTGATGGGCTTTGCAAATAGAGATGTGCCTTCAAAGAGTCATTTAGAGCAATTATTTGAGAGCAGTTCTTTGCTGATGGAGACAAAACACGCTATTAGAAGGTTTTTTTAAAAAAAAAAAGAGATAAGACCAGCACAGCAGTTATTTTCTTAATGTGCTTCTGTTTATGGCTTTTTAGTCTGGAGTTGTGGAAACCCCCATCTTCTTACAACTGTTTTTATACATTAACAGGGATTGTGAATTGCTACACCCATAGCTCTGCTCCCAGAAAACCTCCTGGTGAAGGGCTGGGATATGATAYCCGACTATATTTAGATGGATTTTTGACTGGAGTGGGGCTGCCTCAAAAAACATTTGTTTTAATATTCCAGTGTGTCTTTTTTTATTATTATTGGAAAGGCAGCACTCTGCCTTTTCAGGGGAAGTGTGTTCCCACCAGGCAGTGGGACAGATGGATGCCAGGCTGCTGCCTCCCCACAGGCACATTGGGATGGGAGAGATTCAGGACCTGGCACCAGAATTCATGTGAGCCCCCAAAAAAGGGATCCCAGATCTCCAGTGAATCTTTGCAGAGAGACAGCAGCAATTTGGTTTTGTGTCAGCTGAGATAGAAATATCAAAATTCTGGTTTGTGTTTCCTCTTAGGGAGGTTGTCCATTCCTCTTTAATTCACTTGGGGTGTGAATTAGGGTCTGAGCTCCTCTCAGACTCCCAAAACCACCCCCTGCTGCTCCATGGATTTCTGCTCTCCTGAGGTTTGCACAGATCCCTGGTGTGTTCCTGAGCTCCCCTGCCCCCTGAGCTGCTCTTTGCAAGCACTTCCAGTGTGTTCTGTGGTGATTTATTTCTCTCCCAAGGAAACATCCAGTCCCATCTGTAGAGTCAGGAGTGCCTGCAGCTTTCTGCTTTCTCCATTTTTTGTGGTTTTCTTTGTCCAGACACAGTGAAAGCTCACATTCCGCTTTAGCTTTTCTGATTCCCTGGCTGAATTGGTCTCAGTGTGCTGAAATCTCCCATTGCCACCTCCAATCCCTTTTCCTGCCCATCCTCATTCCTGTCCATACCAGCTCCACCTTCATGGAATCACCACTGAAGGGTTTGGGTTGGAAGAACCTTCCTGATCATCCAGTTCCACCCCTTTGCCATGGGTGGACAACCTTCCATGAGATTTATTTCCCTCCTGAATGTTTCTACGGGGCAGAATATTAACCCAGTTTTCCTCCTCGTGTGATTGYTCCATCCTGTCACTGGAAGCTGGGATTGATGTGTTTTTAGGGACATCCAAGGAGCAGCTCTGTGTGGCCACATCTCYTCTGAGCTGAGCAAGTTCTGCTGTCCCGAGTTACCCCTGCACATCCAGAGGTTGTGGATTGTGGGAAGTGATAGAAGAAATCCTGGGAGGATGAAATCCAGAAGGAGCTCTTGACTCTGCAGCTTTGGTGATCAGTTCAGAGTCCGTTCTCTTGGCTTGGTTGCTCCTTCAGTGCAGTAGGACACCTTGGGCTGGGTAAATCCATTAGGACACCTTGGGCCAGGCAAATCCCAGTTCTTCTCTCCCAGCTCCCTGCAAAGGCAGAGCAGGGCCTGGGGTGCAGCTCAGCTGCCCCGTGGACTGCAGCATTCCCACCAGGCTCCTGCTCTCCTCATTTTTGTGGCCTCCTCTGGGCTCAGCCAGCAGCTCCACGTCCTTCTGATGCTCTGCAGCTGGGGTCTCACTGAGCTGGGCAGAGGGGGATTGTAGCCATGATATTTTCTGAAAAATCCTTTCCTTAGGGTTTTTTCTCTTGAGAAGCTGAGAGGCCTCAGGAACAAAATGTAAACATTGATTATCTGCTACGGTGGAATGCAACAGGTGCATCTGTGATTGGTCTCATGTGGTTGTTTCTAATTAATGGCCAATCACAGTCCAGCTGGCTCGTACTCTCTGTCCAAGCCACAAGCCTTTGTTATCATTCTTTCTTTTTCTATTCTTAGCCAGCCTTCTGATGAAATCCTTTCTTCTATTCTTTTAGTATAGTTTTAATATAATATATATCATAAAATAATAAATCAGCCCTCTGAAACATGGARTCAGATCCTCATCTCTTCCCTCATCCTGAGACCCCTGTGAACCCACAGGGGATGATCCCATCCCTCACCTCCTGCCCAGGATGGATTCTCTTGGATTTCTGGGCTGRGTGGACGTGGCCAGGGCATGTCCAGCTTTTCATCCACCAGCACCAGGCCCTCTGCTCAGGGCTGCTCTCAATCCCTTCTTTAGGGAAACCCTGACCCACTTCAGCACCTTGCACTTGCCCTTCTTGAACTTCATCTGTGGTRGTGCTCACAGGGGTCCCAGGATGAGGGAAGGGATGAGAATCTTGACTCCATGTTTCAGAAGGCTGATTTATTATTTTATTATATATATATTACAAGAAAATTCTATATTAAAACTACAATAAAAGAATAGAAGAAAGGGTTTCATCAGAGGGCTAGCAAGGAATAGAAAGGAATGAAAATAAAATCTTGTGACTGACCAGAGTCCAGGACAGCTGGACTGTGATTGGCCATTAATTAAAAACAACCACATGAGACCAATCAAAGATTCACCTGTTGCATTCCACAGCAGCAGATAATTATTGTTTCTCTTTTCCTCTGAGGTTTCTCAGGAGAAAAAATCCTAGCAAAAGGATTTTTCATAAAATATATCTGTGACACTTCATCAAATTCCCCACTCCTGGAGCTGACAAAAACCCCAAGCTTTAATCACTTGCCTCAGCTCTCTAGGTGACATTATCTGCATTAATGTCCTGTCCTGTGAGTGTGYAGGTGCAAAGTCACTCATGGTCTGCTGCATGTGTTCCAGAAAGGTCTGGCCACTTTGGATYATCATTTTGATTCCTTMTGTTAAAAATGCAAAAATAAGTGTGCAGGACCATTGTGTGTCTTAAACAACTGCCCAGCATCYTTCAGTCTTTGATTTCTCAACTTACTGTGCTTTCCACTTTGAAAATTATGCACAAATCAGTGGGGCAGGTTCCCAGCTGATGGCAGAGCAGTAAGTGGCTAAAAAATGAAGGTATTGAGATGAGACAAAAAAACCAACCTGCTCTGACCTGGAGGTTGTTGGGGATTCCTGCTATGGCAGGAATTTAAACTTTGGGTTTRGAAGCTCTAAGTGGTGCAGTGCCCCTCCCCTGAGTGCTGTACACGGTGCTTTTCTTTACAAAAACACCTGGGTTGAACACTTGTGATGTTACAGGATGTTCCTGGGGGCTGTTAAAGACAGAGGAGTCATCAGAGGTGGGCTCAGAAAAGGGGATRAGAAAAAGCCATCAGCTCTCTTGTTGCTGAAACAACGGCAGATGGGGTAACACAGAACGAGCTATTGAGCGACAGCAGCGGAAAATGAACTCTATTATTTCTCACTCACTCCTTCTGTCAGTGATTGAGGCACTGCAGAGCACGAGCAGGAAAATAATAGGTTGCTTTCCCAACGGGAGAAGTTTAACAAGTGCTAAATCATTCATTGGACATGGGGGCTGCCGCCAGCCAGACTCCATCAGCGCTGCTGGTGCCTGGCTCACCCTGACTGCTGCCCTTGCCTTCCACGCCCCATCTCCCAGCAACGAGACCCCGAGCACCCCAAATCTGCTGCCTCTGCMGTGGGATTGAAGCACCCAGGGCTGCCAGCAGGGAGATGTCGCTGACACGTGTTCCGAAAAATCCCTTCGCCAGGATTTTTCTCCTGAGAAGCTGAGAGGCCTCAGAAAAGAAATGTAAATAATAATTGTCTGATTGCTTGGGACGTGGTCTGGAGGTGGTTTCCCAACAGGTGCATCTTTGATTGGTCTCATGTGAATTGTTTTTAATTAATGACCAATCCCAGTCCAGCTGTGTCAGACTCTGGTCAGTCACAAGATTTTATTATACATTCATTTTTAGCCTTCTGATGTCTCCTTTCTTCTACTCTTTAGTGTAATTTTAGTATATAATTTTAATATAACATAACAATATAATATGATATGATACGATATATAATATGATATGATATGATATGATATGATATGATATGATATAATATAATATAATATAATATAATATAATAATATATAAAATATGTTATAGAAAATATATTATAAAAATATATAATATAAAATATATTCTATAAAATATAATGTAAAAATATTGTATAAAATATAATATAGACATATATATTATAAAAATATAATATATAAAATATGAAATATAAAAGACATAATATAAAATAAAAATATAATATAATAAATATATATTATGTATATAAAAATAAATATATATAACAAATATATATTAAATATAATATAAAATATATAGAATAATAATTCAGCCTTCTGAAACATGGAGTCAAGATCCTCATCTCTTCCCTCGTCCTGGGGACCCTCAGACACCACCACAGGGAGATGCCTCAGGGTGAGGCTGAGCACAGAGGTTTTCAGCCCACCCTAAAATGGGCTAAAAGTAGCTCCAGGTGATCAGCTCGCAGTGGCCACATCCCATCAGCTGCCCAGTGCTTTCACTTCCATTTGGATCCAGTCCCAAGCCCTGGAGATCAGAGGCTCGGGGTGTGAGGATCCCATTCATTATTCCAGGCTTGAGTCTTAATCACCAAATCACTGATTTGGCCCATTAGGAGCAGTAAATACCTGAGTCCTCTTCAGGCTTCACTTCCAGTTTGAAATGTTGCTGGTTAGTTAAAAAACAAAGTAAGAAATCATCTGTCGTGTATTCATCTGGGAATAAAAACTCTTCATTCCCGCTTGGAACAGAAGTTTCTTGTGCCCTGTTGGMTGTGGACCCCTGAGAGAAATACATGAAATTGTTTGAGACATTTTCTCCTTTTTGTGTGTGTGATTTTTTTTCCCCCTCATTTATTTCCTGTTGCTGTTGTTCAGGTGTACAGATCAATATAATCACTCTTTGGTCCTGATTTAACTTTTTTTTTTCAGCTCTGAATGCAGGGATTGAGTTACCTCAGAGAGGCTGCTTCACTCTGGGTAATTTGGAGGCTTGTTGCTAATATTTAGCAATTTGGGCAATTTGTGCTTGGTTGCTTTATCCTCTTTTCACTGATCTCACCCAGTGCCTCTCCCTGGGTATTTGTGCTCCTCAGTAATGCTGTGCAAAGCCTCTCTCCCAGGATTTTCACCCATCCAGGGGGGAAAAGTGAGACTTTGCCCCTTCAGGGAACATCCTGAGTTGGAAGGGACCCACRAGGATCCTTGATTCCAGCTCCTGGCCCTGCCCAGGACACCCCAAGAGCTGTCTGTAGGTCCCAGGGGAATAACCCATCAGCATCAGGGCCCAAATCTGGCAAATCCGAGCCCAAGCTGCTCCTTCCACAGGGAAGCAGAGACACAGCAGTTCCATGGAAAAGGCTCTGACAGAGCCAAGCTGAAAGTGAACAACAGCATCAAAAAYTGGGATAACCCTTGGTTTCCTACCCCATCGAACACAGAGCAGCAGAACAATCTCATCAGCTGAAGGAGAAAAATTATGGAGTTATGTCACTGACATATTTTATGAAAAATCCTTTTGTTAGGATCTTTTCTCCTGAGAAGCCTCAGCTTCTCCATGTTTTGCTGCTTTGGAATGTGATTTGGAGAATTTTTTACCCAGCATGTAAAATTGTTTTTACTCAGTGACCAATCACAGGTTCACCTCTGTTGAGGCTGTGAGCAGTCACAAGATTTTATTTTCATTCCATTATTTTCTTTTCTAGCCTTCTGATGAAATCCTTTCTTCTATTCTTTAGTACAGTTTTAATATATCATTTTCTTTTAATATAATATATATCATWAAATAATAAATCAGCCTTCTGAAACATGGAGTCAAGGTTCTCATCTCTTCCCTCGTCCTGGGAACAGCACCACAGAGTTTCCCATGCTTTATCCTCTGGAGATCTCCTGCCTCATTTGTTGGGAGTCAGTATTTTGCCCACTGGCTGTGGGAGCCCTGCAGAACGTGGATGCTCATTCTGGAGCAGCTCCCGTTGGCATTTCTTTAATGAACTCATAATTTATGGGCTGTGTTTTACATCTCCTCCCCCTGCCCCCAGAGCTTGTTCCAGCCAGCTCTGGAAGAAATGAGCTGAGGAGTTGTTACTCTCCTTGATTAAGTCAATAAAATCCATTTGTCTTGTTAGGTGAGGAGCTCCATTTGGCCTCCCAGGTTCTGATTTTTTTTTTTGGGTGAAAGCAACAATGATAAAATACGTGAGAATCAGAGCTGAGCAGGCAGTGCCTGGAATTGAGGTGATGATCTGGACTTGTCAGTGGTTGTTCTATTGAAGAACCTTTTGTTGGTTTTAGATGATGGGTTTTAATGATTTGGGTGGTTTTKTAATAAATTATCATTGCTGAGATGGTTCATGTGCTGTCTTTCCTAAGGATCAGCCAGACATCTGCTTCTTCATCCCAAAAGATCACATTCCTTTGTTCCATTTGTTATAACCTTCACAATATCATCARGGCCAGGGTTTTTATTTTCAATTTTATTTTTATTTTCATTTTCACCTGCTGTGATTCTCAAATTACACCAAAAAGGGCTCCTTGTCAAGGGTGACGATTCCAAGTTTATTCTAGTTTAATAAAAACAGTGTTTGTCTATTAACTTTCTTCCTGATCATGAAAAAGCTYCTCAAATTTCAAGAAAAATGTGAAGTAGCATTAAAATCCAGCCTCTGTTAAGGTCCTGGATCCCTGGAAGTGTCCAAGTCCAGGTTGGACAGGGCTTGGAGCACCATGGAAGGTGGAAGGAACTTAGGTGGGCTCTAAATTCCTTTTCAACCCACAGGGCTCAGTAAATACAGCCCATGTGTGAGTCCTTCTGCCAGCAGCATCGAGGCTTTGAGWTCTTTTTGATATTCCCTAATTCTGCTCTTGACCAGGCAGGCTAGGCCTGGTGGGAGCAGCAGCACTCAGGGGGATGTGGAGGGATCAGAGCAACATTTATTCATTAATTTATTTATTTATGTTAGTATTAGTATTAGTATTAGTATTAGTATTAGTATTAGTATTAGTATTAGTATTAGTATTAGTATTATTCCTCCTGTAAGTCCTGGGTGTCACCATGATATTTTATGAAAAATCCCTTCACCAGGATTTCTTCTCCTGGGAAGTTGGGAAGGCTCAACTTCTCCCTCTTTTGCTCATTTGGAATGTGATTTTGGAGAATCGTTTACCCAGCATGTGAATTGTTTTTAMTTAATGACCAATCCCAGTCCAGCTGTGTCAGGACTCTGGTCAGTCATGAGTTTTTAATTTTCATTCCTGTTTAGCTTTCTGATGTCTCCTTTCTCTTTCTTTAGTATAGTCTATATGTTTTTTTAATATAATATAATATCACCACACCTGGAGAGACACTTTCCTGAGAGAACAGTGCCATGACCTCACTAAATCACTTTTATCCCAATTTTGAGCACTGCCAAACCCCCAGAGGACTGGCAGGAGCAGCAAGGACCAGACTCCTCTGGAGTTCCTCTTCTGCCATTTTCTCCTTGTGCTTTTGAGTGTCTGTCCTGGTGTTCCAGCTCCCCCACCAAACCAGCCCAGGGATTCCTGCTTGCATCATCACAGCAGGAAAAAAGCCAAATTTGGGCTGTTTTCCTGTGATTATTTGACGTGAGCCAGCACTGACACTTCAGAACAGGCAGAGTTTCTGAGCACAAACATCCTCAGGAAACTTTTCACTTTGGAATGTCTCTTTCAGAGCTTCCCAGTGTAAACTCCCCAATCCCTCCTGGATCAGAGCTGCCTCGGAGCTGTCACGTTTTGCTTKTGGCTGCTCTTGTTGTGCAGTGCTTTTGCAATTGCTGATTCACAGAGCAATAAAACCCCCAGGACTCTGGGTTGGAATCTCTGAAAACAGAAGCAGCACCCAGGAATGGATTTCACCTTGCCACGAGGAGCTCTTGGCAGCTTTTAGAGTCTGTAGAGACAATTCATCTTCCTCTCCCTTGTAACTGCTGTGCTGAAATCCCATCGTGAGGCAATAAAAACAGGGAATATTCTCATTTTAGTCAGAGTTTTTGCGTCAGATCACCTTTTTAGAGCTCTCTTGGAATGCTGTGTGCTCATTGCRCAGTCACCGTGGTTCTGAGCCAGTTTAACCAGTGGTGGGTGGCACAGTGACAGCTGCTAAATTGAGATAATTCGATGTTTTCTGATTAGCAAAACCACAAAAGCCAGAGGTGGAAATGCATTTTAGATGCTCTGGGTGCAGTATCTCTGTTTGTTATGAGCGTTTCAGTGATGAATCAGCCCTTCAGCCTCAGTGGGGGCCCAGCAGGGCACAGGCAGATGAAAAGAGGATGAAATGTGGCTCAAGTGGGCAAACAAGGGATGAGAGAATAGAAGGATAATTACTCCCATTTTAAGCATGGGGARTGAACACCCAGGAAGGTGAAGGGGTTGATGGAAGAATCATGAAGTGTTCATCACCAAACCACGGCCTCAGGTGCCACATCCAGAGGGTTGTTGGACACTCCCAAGGATATTGATTCCAGCCCTTCCCTGGGCAGCCTCTCCCAATTCCTGCTCCTTTCCTTGTGGGCTCTTCAATCCTGCAGAGCTCTGCTCTCCCCTGGCCTTGATCCAAGCTGGAGCAACTTTGGATCTTTAATTCCTTGGAGTTTTAGGGAATCAGGAGCTGAACCAAAATTCCTGTCAGCTCCTTAAAATCAGATCCCATCCACCAACTCAAGGAGGAGTTTTCTTCCCATTTCTCAGCTTTGCTGATGCTTTTGGAGGCAGCAATTGAGCATATTTTGGGGGGAAAAAAACTAGGCCCAGATGCTTATTTCAAAAGGGAAGAAAGCAGCATTGTTCAAGCTGCATTTAAGTCGTTATCTCTTCTTATTACTGCTGSTTCTTCCAAGAAGTCTCTCCAGTTTGGCTTTCAGGGATAACAAACCCAGAGTGGAGAGCAGAGCTGGGGGCTGCTGGGCTATTCAACATCTGGGGGCTGGGAGGCAAAGAGAAATCTATGAACTATCAAAATGTTGTTGGCTTTTCATTCCCAGATCAATGTGGGATCTCTCAGAGCATCACAAAGCGAAATGGTGCATAATATCACAGTCCTAAATTGGCCCAAATTATTGTGTTTTTAAGCCAAGCCAGCTTTGTTTAAATAATGGCTTTGCCATGGAGATTTGTCTCATTGATTGGATGCTTCGGAGTGGCAGAGCGAGAAAAATGAATTTGTGTCAGGCTGAATTACAGGTTTCCATATATTATTTAAGCATTGCTCTTTACCTCTCCCTCTGTCACTCATCATTTCCTTGCAGATTGCTCTATTTTTAATATTTCTCAGAGTTGAAGGCTACTTTCTTCTCCAGCAGCARCTTTGAAGCAAATGTTATTTTAGTGATGGTGTTAATAGTAATTAATGATTATGGGATTTATGAATGTGTCTATCTTGCTGTTCTCTCCCTAAACTCTGACTGGAGCTGCCAGAGCAGCTGGGGCTGCCCCTGCATCCCTGCAATGTCCAAGGAAGGATTGGAGCACCCTGGCATAGGGGAGGTGTCCCTGGAATCAGCTTGGAGGTCCCTTCCCACCCAAACTGCTCTGGGATTCTGGGATTTGGGACACTCAGAATCCATCCCCAGGGATTTTTATGGAAAATGGGGATGGAAGAGAGAGGAGAAGGGAAGGGAGACCCTTCATGGTTTGCTGAGATTCCAAGTGAAGGCCCTGGGTCCATGAATGTCTTGAAGAGGAGATGGATCCAATGTCAGGCTGGGAGAGCTGGGAATGCTCCCCTGGAGCAGGGAAGGCTCCAGGGAGAGCTCCCAGCACATTGCAGGGCCTGCAGGGGCTCCAGGAGAGCTGCAGAGGGACTGGGGACAAGGCCTGCAGGGACAGCAGCCAGGGAATGGCTCCCACTGCCAGAGGGCAGCCATGGATGGCATCTTGGCAATGAGGAATTCCTGCCTGGGCTGGGATTGCCAGAGCAGCTGGGGCTGCCCCTGCATCCCTGCCATGTCCAAGGCCAGGCTGGACACTGGAGGTTGGAGACAGTGGGAGGTGTCCCTGCCATGGCAGAGGTGGAATGAATGATCTTTCAGGTCCTTTCCAATCCAAACCATTCCATGATTCCATTATTTACAGGCAAGACGTTTTTCTCTTTGCATTTACTGCTCAGCTGGTTTTCTGTCCAATCCCCCTGGACTTGATCAATCTGCTGCTCCCCTTGCTGTAGGATTCCCAAAGGGAATTTGCAGCACACAGTGGGACTGGGACTGGAAATGAAGAGTTGGAAATAACAGAGCTGGAAGTGGAGGCTCCTCTTTAAGCCACCCTCGCTGGCACCTCTCACTGCTCAGGGAGATCTTCTCCTGTTCCTCATTTCCATGGTTTTAGGAGGTCCCCACAGAGCCCTTGCTAAAGTCCTGTGAGATCCCACATTTCTTGTTCATCACTGCAGTGACTGAGCAGGAATGAGCTGCTCAAAGAGCAAAAAGTCAATACCTATCACTTTGCCAGCAAACCTTTAAACATTGCATGGAAAATGGATTGCTTGAGACTCCAGAAGGGGGGCACAGYAGAGTGGGCAGAGCTTCAGGAAATCTTTAGGTAACAGTTTGCAGATCCAAGTGCCAGGAGAAGCAATTCCTTCCTTTTTGCAGGAAAATTGTTGGYCTTGGGTTTGTTCCTACAGGAACCTGAGCTCACGTGCAAAAGGATGGAGCACATGAGATTCATTCCCTTTCTCTTTCCCTCTGGTTTAAAGGTTTTTTTTCCCAATTAATTGTCAAGAACCAGGGCAGRTAAGAAGACCTGAGATGCTCTTGTTGTGCTGTTCACCTCATGGGTTTTGGAAAAGGAAGGAGGGACAGAAGCTGCATTTTTATTGTGGAGCTGGTATTTAATAGTCAGGAGTGCTGCAGGCGTAGCCTGAGGAAAAGAAATTCCAGATGGGAGGGGAAGAATTTGCTGCTGTGCAAGTGAAGAAGCATTCTAGGGAKAGATATTTATCTAGTGATAAATAATCCATGGTCTGAGGGACACACTCTTCCTGACAGGAGGGTGGGATAGGCCTCTTCTCCCAGGGAATGAGCAACAGGGTGAGAGAAAATGGCCTCAAAGTGATCTAGGGTGGGCATCAGCAGGAATCCCCTCATGGAAAGGGTGAGAAGAGCCTGCCCAGGAAGGTTTGGAGGTGGCACTCAGGGCTCTGGGGACCAGGTGGGCATCGGGCACAGCTTGGACTCGATGGTCCAGGAGGGTTCTTCCAACCTCAGCGATGCTGGGATTGTGTGGGTGCAAAACCAGCTGGGTGGCTGGGCCAGGGGCTGGGGGGCAGTGGGTTTACACCAGTGGTGTCCAGTGGGGCCAGGTTTAAGGTTTTATCACAGATGTGGATCACTATAAGGTCTTTATCACAGATGTGGATCAATATAAGGTCTTTATCACAGATGTGGATGAATGTGGGGGATAGAACATAAGAAAATAAAGATGATGTAGAAAGTAATCTCACCCCTAAGGAGCTGCAGCTGGGCCAATTAGCAAAGATTAGGAACAGGCCTGACTTTACCAGGCCACAGCTGTGACCAGTGAGAAGAAGAGTGCTATAAAAGAGTGGGGTGGTGTTGAGAAGGGAACTGGAGTCAGCTGGGTGTTTTGTGAAGGAGAAAGAGTCAGTGCTGTAAGGAGCTGCCCATGAGAAACACCAAGAAGGTGTGAAACTTTTGTGATAGGAGACAACTTTTGTGATATGGAACCTCTGCAATAAGATGCCAACAGCTCAAGGGCACCTTCAGTCAGTTCTGGGATCACACCAGGCTGGGTGGGATGTGGCTCTGGACAGGCTGGATCCATGGGCTGAGGSACAACAGGACCCCGTGCTGGGCTGTGCCCTTGAGTGACCATCACACCTAATGCCACAGGCTCCATCCCACCGCTGGATTTTGGGATGGGAAATGCAGTTTGTTGTGGGGGGATAGAATGTAAGGAAATAAAGATAGTGCAGAARGCAATCTCACCCCTGAGGAGCTGCAGCTGTACTAATCACCAAAGATTAGGAAGAGGCCACAGCCGTGTCCAATAAGGATGAATGCTATAAAAGAGTGGGTTAGCTGGGTGAGGAGAGAGCTGGAGTTTGTTGGTTGTGCTGTGAGGAGCTGCCCATGAGAAATCACCAAGGTATGGAACCTTTGCAATAAGATAACAGCAGTTTGGGGGAGCCCAACCAAATGTGCTGCAGCCAAACCTCTCCCTCGTGTCTTCTCCCAAGGCCACCACTGGGGCTCTCATCCCTTGGCCTGGGACATGGCTCAATCCTCTCCCTGTTTTGGGAAATCACTCCCTCTGCAGC
>JACDOX010000444.1:54394-66074 GCA_014549065.1 Cardinalis cardinalis | reverse complement strand
TTTGTGTCATAATCCTGGTTTACTAAGTTTTTTATCTTGTTTTTGCAGACCTTGAGGTTTGGTGGGACAAAGTTGTCACCTCCAGGAGATGTTCTGGAGGCATCACCAGGGTGTTCAGAAAGTTCTTTTGGGCCATCAAGTTTTACTTGATGATCCTTGTGGGTCCCTTCCAACTCAGAATATTTGTGAATCCTCACCCTCAGTTGCCTCTCAAGGCCCAAGTGGAGGAATCCCAGAGTGGGGGAGGTTCTTGGTTTGGTTGGGAATCCAGAGTGACCTGGAATTTTAGAGCAGGAAAATTACCTGGCTGGATTTCCCAACCCTCTTGAAAACCAGGACTCTTGGCAAGTGTCCTGCAGCTCAGGGTCACTTGGAATTGTGGCYCCAGTGCAGTGATGGTGACAAACTTTGTGTCTTTTTGCATCAAATTTCGCTGTAATTTCTCCATCTAATCCTTTATTAGGCTCTAATGCTGCTCCTGTCATGTCAGACTTTTTCAAAGTTCATTTAAATAAAATCCTGACAATATTTTCCTTTTAATTTGCCCCTTTCCTGGCTGGTTCAGAGATTGTTGTGGCATTAATTATGATTTCATGGTTGGGCCCTGCTCCTCCGTAGGAGTGATGCAATTTTGCCCCTGCTSTGCCTTCAAACAAGGAATCTCCAAACATCCCTGGGATGTCTCCCACTGCTCCAGCAGATCTGATAAAATGGAGAGTTGATAAAATAATCAAGCAATTCCTATTTATGCATCTCTGAGAGGATAATTCATGCACTGGTGAGYGCCAGCAACAGGAAATTACCCTTGGAGTTGAAATTTCCATTCCAAAGTTGCATTGTACTTTTGTTTTTGCAGGCTGTGAGTTTCTGCTTGAAATTTATACCCAGCTGCCACTTTTACTGTACAAGCCAGAAGCTTGAATACAAAATATTCAATGCGCTTGTCTATAAATTGATATTTTGTAATAGTTTACTCGATGCTGCTGAATTTTACATTTTGTCTCTGGCTTCTCAATAGCTCAGACATACAGTCCTTTATGTGAGGGGTGTTTTTCTTAAATCTAAATAACAAAAACAGCAGTTGGAAATTGATTTTCTGGGCATTGTTCAACATCCTCTCATCCCTTGTACTCTGTCAYCGTCGCTCACTTCGGGGTTTATTTGGAATATAAAAGAGTGGGAGATAAAGCAAGAAATTTGAGGTCTGGTTTTTTTTGCTGGATTCTTCATGGAAAGGGCTGGAAGAGGTTGGAAGGAGCTGCCCAGGGCAGTTTGGAGTCCCCATTCCTGGARGGATTTAAAGCCAYGTGGATGTGGCACTTGGGGACATGGCCAGTGGTGGCCTTGGCAGKGCTGGATCTTCCAGACTTCTGTCTTTGCTTGTTTTGTTTCTGTTTATTTTGGGCATCTGTGCTGTGTGGGACCCCTGTCTGGCTTTCATCCATTTGTCCCAGACATATTTTATGAAATAACTTTCTGCTAGGATCTTTTCTCCAGAGAAGCTGAGAGGCCTCAGAAACAAAATGTAAACATTGATTATCTGCTGCTGTGGAATGCAACAGGTGCATCTGGGATCGGTCTCATGTGGTTGTTTCTAATTAATGGCCAATCACAATCCGGCTGTCTCGGACTATCTGAGAGTCACAAGATTTTATTTTCATTCCATTCCTTTCCTTCAAGCCTTCTGATGAAATCCCTTCTTCTATTCTTTTAGTATATCATTTTCTTTTAATATAATATATATTCTATTAATGATATTTGATAATTTATATTCAGTATATAATTTTCTTTTAATATAACATATATCATAAAATAATAAATCAGCCTTCTGAAACATGGAGTCAAGATTCTCATCTCTTCCCTCGTCCTGAGACCCCTGTGAACACCCCCACATCTGGTGAACCCCGAGTGAGGAACACTGTCCCATCCATTCATTATTTTTCCTAATAATCATTAWTCCATGAGATATTTTGGAAAGGAGTTCATGCCCAAATTTTACATGGATTTGTGCAGGTCATGTAGAACCACCCCAAAGGTCAGGAACAGATTCAAAGTTCTTGGTTTTTCCTCCTGCTTTGGTGGTTTGACCTTCATGAACCCTTCAGAAATCCTGTTTGGGAAGTGCAGGAATCCCCTGTGTCTGGAGAGGTTCAGGACTGACAGAGGGGAACTCCATGGAATGTTCCAGGCCTTTGAGCGACCTGGGGCAGTGGCAGTTGTCTCTTCTCAGTCCTTCTCTCCATCCTTCCCAAGCTGCCTTTGAAATCTGACCAAGCTCTGGTGGAGTTTCTGGTTTTTTGGCCACGTGAGCGCTTTCTGTTCGGGTGGAATAATGGAAGGAAACCTCTCTGGTTTTTCCTGAGGATGCCTTTCCTCTCCTTTTTTCTCATTAATTTAATTTTTGGGTTCTCAGCTCTTTGAGGCCATGGCAAATGAAGGAGGTGAGAGGAGAGCACAGCACGAGGGTTAAACTACAAGGGGCATTATTATTAATTTTTAATTAACTTTTCTTGACTTCACTCAGACCCTGCTCCACTGTCAACATGARGTTTTCTAAATCCAAGGAGGGCTGAGGATGTTTTTGGATGGAGATCCAGTGTGGGGCCTKTTTAATGCTGAGTGCATCTGTTGAGATATAAATCCATTGCTTTTCCATATTCCATACCCTGATCCTAAAGCAGGGATTAATTAAATGGGTAGAGAAGCACAGAAGGCTTTCTTTTCTATTTTGGGTTTTTTCTATTTAATTAAAACCCCCAATCTTTTTTTTTTTTCCTAAGGTCCTCCACTGGTCTAGGACTCAGATTTTAGGCTGATTTCCTTAACTTGATCTTAAACTTTTGCAGTTATTTTTAATCAGAGCATCCCTGAGCTCTGCATGTCCTCAGTTTTCATCCAATTCTGCTGAACGTCGTTAAACACTTTTGGAATTTGCCTCCCACACCACTCTTCCATGGAATTATGTATTCTGGATTTTGTATTCTCTCTCCTCATCCCCATCCCATCACTCCAACCTCACATCCCATGAACATACCCTCTGGTTCAATTCCCACACTGCTGGGGGTCTTGTGCTTGCTGCTGGATGGAACTTTTTGGTGATTTCTGGGATTTTCCTTCCTCCTGTCCCTGTTTTTGTACAAATCCAGGGATTCCTGAGACCGCTCTCTGTGAATCACGCAGGGCTGGATGAGTTAGGACAAGCATTAGGATTCCTGGTGCAGTTTTTACAGTGCAGGTCAATAAAAATTCATGGGAAAAATCCAAACTAAAACTACTGCAACATCCATCCATGAATCTGTTGGGAATGCCAAAGGTGTCTCTTCCCCAAGCCCTTTCTTCCTCCTTTATTTATTTTCTCCACAGCCACTGACCAGAAACGTTCTGTTCTCATTCTGCCATTTCTCCTTTTTCCTCACTTTTTGTCCCGTTTCTTCCCACTTTTTGCTCCCCTCAAAACCTCCTCCTGAGAAGTGCACGTCTCCCAAATCCCTCGGCTTTCAAAGATAAGCTGAGATCTGGAGCTGCTTAGGTAGAGCCTGTCTCGAATAATGCACGTTTRTGATACGGAAAGAAATATTTATAAGGCATTGAATTCTTGGAATTGGCAGAATGTGGGGTTTATTTAACATTTTCCACGGGCCCATCTGCTGCTGCTGTGCTGCTATCGGTGCAATTATGATTTCATTGATAAGGGGATGGGGGTGGAAATAAGTACAGAGAGGGAGGAACTGAGAGGAGTTTTTTCAGGTGTTATTTCATTGGGGCTGGGTGCTGAATGCTGATTTTAAAGGGGAAAAATCCAAGGAGAACAAAGCTCTTGGATTCCTCTTCCTGCTCTCCTCTGTCTGAGGAATGGGGCAGAGGTTGGGATTCCATCTGTGCTCAGCTCTCTCCCCTAAATTCTGTGATTAAATGACATCACAGAGGTTTAAATCCATCAGCTGAAGGCTGGAACGTCCCATTAAAATAAAGAAATTTGAAAATCACCTAATTCCATGGGGGGAGACTCCTTCCACTATCCCAGGTTACTCCAAGCCCTGTCCAACCTGGAACACCTCCAGCTAAAATCAATATATCCTGAAAATGTATTTCTTTACAAGAAAAAGAATCAGCACGATCATAAATTTGGCTGAATCATAAATTATTCACAGCATTCARGCACTATTAGTTAGAGGAAAAAGATGAAATATGCAGAGGACTAAAATGATTCACGCAGGGCTGGATGAGTTAGGACAAGTATTAGGATTCCTGGTGCAGTTTTTACAGTGCAGGTCAATAAAAATTCATGGAAAAAATCCAAACTAAAACTGCTGCAACATCCATCATATCTATGAAGCTGCACTGCTACACTGTACATATATTTTTYCCCCTCTTTTTGGTAATTGAAAAGAATTGGGAGTTGTAAGGAGAGAGTGCAAGGAAACTGAGCACAATTTACAGTGCAGGTGGCCACAAAGGCAGGGTTTATATCAGAAAAACCCACTCATATTTTCTCAGATTGCTGCTGAATGTCTTGGTGGTTCCCAGGATTTATTCCCACCTTTTCCAGCTTCCCAAGCTCGGGGCTCTGTCATGCCCTGCAGGAATATAAACACAAACATGGGGCTTTATTTGCAGGGAGATTTCTGAATTCCGACTGCAGGAATTCCCACCCTCGGCACTATGAAATCCTTGGAGCCCAATAAATGTGGGGGTTTGCCACATTTATTGGAAAACCACTGGAAAACCAGGAGCTCTGACTGACCCCGTGCTTGTGGGATCATAACTGGGTATGGAACTGACTTTGATTGGCAGTGATGAGTTAATTAGGCTAACGACTTCCTGGCGCTGTGCCTCTGGAGTGCCGCTTTGGAAAATCCTGAAGTTCTGAGTGTGACCCCCAATCCCATTCATGGAAAGGAGCTCCCACCCCATCCCATGGATCCCATCCCATCCCATCCCATGGATCCCATCCCACAGATCCCATCCCATCCCAGCAGGAGTGGTGCTGCCTGGCAGGGCAGGGTGTGGATGAAATCCTGCTAAATCAGCCCATCTGTTCCTTTCCTTAATTAGTGTCAGTCCTGTCAGGAATGGGAGGTTCCCCATCCTTGATGTGATGGTGGACACGTTTCACTGGAGGGTTCTCTTGCAGTGTGTAACAATGGGAGAGCTTCCAGCACCTTGCAGGGCCTGCAGGGGCTCCAGGAGAGCTGCAGAGGGACTGGGGACAAGGCCTGCAGGGACAGCAGCCAGGGAATGGCTCCCACTGCCAGAGGGCAGCCATGGATGGGATCTTGGCMATGAGSAATTCCTGCCTGGGCTGGGATTGCCAGAGCAGCTGGGGCTGYCCCTGCATYCCTGGAAGTGTCCAGGGAATGGTTGGACAGGGCTTGGAGCACCCTGGGAYGGTGRRAKKTGTCCCTGCCCATGGATGGGGTGGACTGAGATGATTTTCCAGATCCCTTCCAACCCAAACCACCCCATGGAGAGTTCCCAGATGCTGGGAAGTGCTGTCCGTGTGACCTTAATGTGGAAAAGGATGGGACCTGTCCCTTTCCAAGCACTGATTTGGGGCAGGGGGAGGATGGGGACARTGGCAGGGTCACCCCTTGGTGCCTCTCATTATGGGATGGGAATTCTCTACAACCTCACAAATACCTGAGCAGCCTCTTCCAGCTGGATTTGAGGGGAATATTCCTGGCCAATACCCTGCTCTGTGTCTGTGTGTAAAGATAATTTCTTGTCACACCAAAACACCACCCTGTGATCTGATAATCTGTAATTCAGAGCCAGAGTGTGCCTTGCTCTGTCCTTCCAGCCCCRTTTTCCACAATTCCCTGTTGAAAGAACCAAATCTACTCCTCGTGTGCCACGTGTCAGCTGTGCACTGTAATTATGGGATAATCAACCTGACACACACATGAACATCCAGTGACATTTCCCAGGGGCAGGAAATCGTTTTCCCACTGGCAATAACAGCCCTGGATGTGTTTGTGCTCTTGTTTGCAGCAGCTTTATTAGGTAATGAATTAAGTGTGATTTGTAAGGATCACTCTGTGGGCAGGAGACAGCAGCTGTCAGGAATTCCTCATTCCAGGTTTGAGGATCAGGAGTTGGGAGAAAAAAAATAAATTCAGCCACTAATGGGAATCAGTGAAATTAGTTTGATTTGGAATAATGTAACTGCTGGTGTTGAGGCCATCGGAGCAAATGCCTTCTCTCTCTGGAGAAGAGGAATGGGATCCTTAATGGAGGCACAGCGTCCAATTTGTCCAAATTTGCTGCCTCCAGGAGCACAGGGCTGTTGCAAATCCATGCTCCTCATTAGCCTGGCCCAGACCCTGCATGCCAAATGAGGTGGATGATCCAAGGCAGTCCCAGATCCCAGTTTCTCATCTCTGTTTCCTCTGGAAGCTGATTCTGCTTTYCCCAAACACATCCTGCAAAGAGCCCTCCTTGGAAAAGGAGCCCACTGAGCTTCCTCTCAACCCTCCAGAGGAACAACAAAATCCTGGTGGTGTTTCCTTGCCATAAATTCCTTCCTGTGGGAAACCTCCAGGACAAATCCTTGCCATAAATTCCTTCATGTGAGAAACCTCCAGGAGAAATCCTGGTGGTGTTTCCTTGCCATAAATTCCTTCATGTGGGAAACATCCAGGAGAAATCCTGGTGGTGTTTATTTGCCATAAAATCCTTCACGTGGGAAACCTCCAGGAGAAATCCTTGCCATAAATTCCTTCATGTGGGAAACCTCCAGGAGAAATCCTGGTGGTGTTTCCTTGCCATAAATTCCTTCATGTGGGAAACATCCAGGAGAAATCCTGGTGGTGTTTATTTGCCATAAATTCCTTCACGTGGGAAACCTCCAGGAGAAATCCTGGTGATGTTTCCTTGCCATAAATTCCTTCACGTGGGAAACCTCCAGGAGAAATCCTGATGATGTTTCCTTGCCATAAATTCCTTCCTGTGGGAAACCCCCAGTTGTGTTTTTGAGCATTTTGCAGCTCTGGCTCTGTCACCAAGGTGTGAATTTATTAATGAGGAGAGCCTGGAGCACAGCTGGGTCTTTGATCACTGGTTCTTGCCTTCCTGAATGGCAATATTGGTGTGTCCCCACTGAGCTCAGCTTTTCAGCCAATTAACTAATGAAAGTGATTAGCTTGGAGCTGTGAGTAGGTTAAAGTCACCTGGCTGGAGCTGTGATCTCGACCTCAAAAGTGCAGAATTGTTAGCCTGGCAGCCCTTTATAAACATGATCTCTGTGTTGCTGTGCAAACACCTGGAACTGAACAGCTCAGAATGGTTTAGCTTGGAAGGGACCTTAAAATTCATCCCATCCCACCCCTGCCATGGCAGGGACACCTTCCAGTGTCCAAGGCTGCTCCAGCCCCATCCAGCCTGACCTTGGCCATTCCAGGGATCCAGGGGCAGCCACAGCTGCTCTGGCAATCCTGTTTTTTCTCCTCTGTGGTGCTGTGTGCCCAGGGTTAGTGAGAAAGGAAAGTTCTCATGCTCCCACTGATCCCTTGGGGTATGGGATTCCTTACCTGGGTGTCCTGGAGGGATTTTGGCTGTCCCTGCTCTTCTGCCATCATTTCCATGGGATTGAGTGTGGCTAAAACCAAACTCTTGTGCCCAGGTGAGCAAGAGGCTGATGGCACCTGGGCTGTGCCAGCCCCAGTGTGGGCACAGCCTCAGGGCAGGGACTGTCCCCTGAGAGACATCCTTGGGACAGCTCTGGACAGGAGAGACCTGGAGGGGCTGGAGAGGGTCCAGGGAATGGAGCTGGGAAGGGTCTGGAGAGGCTGAGGGAGCTGGGAAGGGTCTGGAGAACCAGGAGAGGCTGAGGGAGCTGGGAAGGGTCTGGAGAACCAGGAGAGGCTGAGGGAGCTGGGAAGGGCCTGGAGAACCAGGAGGGGCTGAGGGAGCTGGGAAGGGGCTGAGCGTGGAGCAAAGGAGGCTCAGGGGGCCCTTGTGGCTCTGCACAAGTCCCTGCCAGGAGGGGACAGCCCAGGGAACAGGGACAGGAGGAGAGGAATATAATCATTTAGAGGAATATAATCATTAAGGTTGGAAAAGCCCTCTAAGATCAACCATAACTGAGAAAATGGCCTCAAGTTGTGAGGAGGTTTAGATGGAATATTCGGAAAAATTTATTCACTAGRAGGGTTGTCCAGGCCTGGCACAGCTGCCCAGGGCAGGGGTGGAGTCCCCATCCCTGGAGGGATTTCAAAGCCCTGTGGATGTGGCACTGGGGACAGGGTCAGTGGTGGCCTTGGCAGGGCTGGGAATGGTTGGACTCAATGATCTTGGAGGGGTTTTCCAACATGAATGGTTCTGTGATTGTCCTGTCCAGATTCTCAAGTCGGGCAATAAGGTATGGAAATTATTTGGGATCCCTGTTCTTCTACTCCATCCCACGTGTTTCAGGGCCACACCAACAGTTTTGGTACAAAACTAAAATGTGAAAAAGAGGGGTACCTGATGAAAGAGTGAACTTGGTGTTTACTGGGATAGAGGGAATTCATGCTCTGCCGGAGATTGCTGAAGTGGTGGTGTCTTATTTCCAGCTGTTAAATTGAAGTCTGGGAATTCCACAGGCTTGTCCCATAGAACTCTGTTTCTCCAAATTCTTCCATGGAGAAGAATTTGAAGAAACAGGTTCCACATAATTCCAGAGGTTACGGAATGTCCACACGTTCCATAACTTCCACAGGGTATGGAATGTCCATACGTTCCATAACTTCCACAGGTTATGGAATGTCCACATGTTCCATAACTTCCACAGGGTATGGAATGTCCCTACGTTCCATAACTTCCACAGGGTATGGAATGTCCACACGTTCCATAACTTCCACAGGTTATGGAATGTCCCTACGTTCCATAACTTCCACAGCGTATGGAATGTCCACACATTCCATAACTTCCAGAGGTTATGGGATGTCCACACGTTCCATAACTTCCACAGGTTATGGGATGTCCACATGTTCCATAACTTACACAGCGTATGGAATGTACACACGTTCCATAACTTCCAGAGGTTATGGGATGTCCACACGTTCCATAACTTCCACAGGTTATGGGATGTCCACATGTTCCATAACTTACACAGGTTACAGAATGTCCATACGTTCCATAACTTCCACAGGGTATGGAATGTCCACACGTTCCATAACTTACACAGGTTATGGAATGTCCACACGTTCCATAACTTCCACAGGGTATGGAATGTTCAGCTGGCCCTTTTCTCCATGTTGGGTGGTAGAAAATCCACCTGCTGTGAGAGGACACTCAGGTTCACTCCTCACACTGCCCTGGTGGTGCCTCAGGCTGGGGTGTCCCTAGCAGGACACCCCAGCCTGTCCCAAGTCCTCCTGGAGCTCCACCAGGGCACTCCAGCACTGTCTCCAGGTGGGCTCTGGAGTTACAACCTTAATTTGGGTTTTCCTGCACCCTGGTGTGTTTTTAGGATGTAACTGGCTGTCCCCACTCCCCAGCTGGGAGTCAGTGGGATGCTAATGAGGGATTGTGCCATCTGCCCACTGATTTATTGGGATGTCAGCACAAGGCAGACAGGACTAATTGGAGACACAGTGATGGTGCAGCCAATCTGGTCTGATCCTGGCTCTTGCAGGCTCATAGAATCTTCCACGCCAAACCCAGGGGCTCTGAAACCTCTGGCTGGTCCCAGTTGTTCTCCCACAGCCATGCCTGCATTCCCACTCCAAATCAGAATAAAACAATGGAATAAGCCCCAGTTTGCCCATTTGTAAAGCTGTCCCTACAGCTCCTCCATTAACAGAGCCATTTGAAAGATTTATCCTCAGCATATGTTGCTTTTTAAAAGGGGCCAGATTGAGAGCTGGGGGGGTTGGAGCACAAAGGATGAGCCGCCAGATCCGATTGAGATGAACAAAATAAAATAATGGGAATAACAAGTTAATTTTTACAGAGCTGTTGTGCTCGGGAGAAAATGTGAAGTTGTGGGGGGCATCATTACATTCCAGTGRTGGTCAACAAACTGAATGTAATGGGACATTAAAGGAAATGGGATTTAATAATAGGAAAAGCTGAAGTTAGTGAACATCATGTTTCACTTGTTTAATAGGGTGACATTATATGRTGGCTCTGTGAACATAATTATTGCTGTGACACCCCAGTGTTTTACACACATTTAATGCTGCCTCACAGTATTTCTGTGTGATGGRCAGGAATTCCTGTGGAATTGTCAGGATTGTTTAAAATTACAGTGGCTTTAAAGCAGGGCTGGGTGAATTTTCTACCCTGCACGGAGCAAAGTGGTGGAGAAATGGTGTTGCCTGTTGTGGGGAATGAAGCCTTGACTTTGCTTTTATATAACCTTAAAAAGGGGAGAAATGGTGGAATCCTCCAGGTTTGGCTTCATCCCGGGTTCACATAAAACAGGGACATCACAGACCTTTAGAGAGAGGGATTGATGGACTACTTGGGGCATTTATCTTCTGGAGGATTGGATTTAAATTACAAGTGGATCAAGGGAGAGTGATTTAGTCCAGCTGGTCATTTTGGGTTATCATCTCCATCTCAGAGCAATCTTCAGGCAACTTGGCTCCACCTCTGTCTGGTGTTGGGCTGGAAATTTAGGGATTCAAGGGTGGGAGAGGAGAAATTTGGTACAGAGAAGCAAAGAGGTGGCTGGAATAGGAGCTGGGTATGCTCAGTTCTGTGTAAAGCAAAGATATATTAATTATTAATTTATTTTATTGGCGACAAAGGATGAAGTAGGAGCTCATCAAAGCTGGATTTGAGGCTGAAGGTGAAGCTGGTGCTGTGCTGGGCTGGACATCCCAGCTCTGCWCCCCAGTGCCTGGAAAAGCAGTTTTACATTTCCCTATTCCCTGGATGTGCAGAGTTGAGGTTTTTTGGTAATAATCCCATTTCCCCCTGCAGTTTGGAGCATCTCTGTCTTTGCAAACGTTCATTCATGGGGAAACTCAGGCTCTGTGTACCTGAACAGCCCCAAATAGGCCCTCCATAAATGGGGAAGAGACAAAACCATTCCCTCCCARGTTTCCTGCTTCCAGGTTCACCTTGTGACGAACCTGCAGCTGTTTTGGGGGATGAAAAGCAGCCTTGTGGCACAGAGGGAGTAAAGCTGCTCCCTGTCTTCTCTCCAGAGGCCTCGTGGTGTCCTCAGGGGTCTGTAGGGGGTGAGCAGAGTCAAAGGCTCTGTGTGGGTCRGTGTCTGGGTTTGAACAGCCAGGTGTCTGCTGAGGAAKGCAGGAGCCTCCCCAGAAATGGAAAATGCAAACCCCCTCCCTCTGAATTATTGTAATTTTGAAATTAAGGGGCTCTCAGGCAAAGATATGGGAGCAGGAATAGCAGATCTTTATTAGGAAAATTAAAATACAAATGCAATAGTACAAAAAACAAACCACTGGCAGAGTGAGAGCAGGAGGTGACTGTGGTGGTGCTCACAGGGGTCCCAGRACAAGGGAAGAGATGAGAATCTGAGTCCATGTTTCAGAAGGCTGATTTATTATTTTATGATGTATATTATATTAAAAGAAAATKATATACTAAAACTATACTAAAAGAATAGAAGAAAGGATTTCATCAGAAGGCTGGCAAGGAATAGAAAGGAATGATAAAAGCTCTCAGAGTCTGAGCCAGCTGACTGTGATTGGCCATTAATTAAAAACAACCAACATGGACCAAT
>JACDOX010000444.1:42832-53422 GCA_014549065.1 Cardinalis cardinalis | reverse complement strand
GTTCCTCCAGTAAAGCATTCCCATTCCCTTGTCCCACACAATATTTTCCCAGTGTTTTCTCCCAGGGCTGTGATGCTGATGCCCTTCCCAGCAGTGACAACTCCCAGTTTGACCGTTCTGCTCCTTTTGGAACTCATTTYCTCCAAGAGGGTCCCCCAAACTCCTGGCTGCTCCTCGTTCAGATTTCCCACCTGAGGACTGGCAAACCACGGAATTGCTGCCGGTTCCTGAATTTCCCTCCTGCCCTCACAAGAGATGAGAGGATGGAGAGCAGGAGGTCTGAGCATCCCTCCAACCACGCCAGAAACTTCCCCTGGGTGGGGACTTGGGATATTTGGGAAGGAGGAGGGAGGAATYGGAGCTGCAGGGCACGAGGTGTGAGTCTCCAGGTCTGATTCTGCCTCTCCACCTCCTGGCCCCAAACACAAGCCAATATTCCCCTCTGGAGACATCAGAAGAAATTGCACCTTGAGAAAGCCCCGTTACATCAGAAATTTGTGTCCTTCAGGTGGCAGCTGAGCATTAAAGAAACAATATTTTTAGCAGCAGTTGAGAGGTAAATTTTAATTTAATTTTTTTTTTTTTGGTGGGTGTTTGCAGGACCTCAGAGACAACGAAACACTGATTTTTCTGTCACACCTGCAGGGGAAGGAGGCATTTCTTACCTCAATCTCACGGCTGAGCAACCACAACACAGAAATCGATTCTTTAAATCTTGTATTTTTTTTTTTTGGCTWCTGTTAAAAAAGAGAAGTCCTGGGCTCTTTCATCTTCCAGCACTAAAGCTCCTGGCTCTGTGGGGACACAGAACCTTTTTAGAGTAACCAAAAGAATTATCTCGAGTAGTTGAGCCTTTTTTATGGTTTGGGAGTTTGTGTTTGYACAGGGGAAGGACTGAAATTGGTGATTTATCCAAAATAACCCATTAAACTCAGCTTGGGTTATGGGAACAACTCTGGCTGGTGCTGCCAGGTACTTGTAATTAGTTATTAATTAATAATTTAGAGAACAACACCCCAAATGTCATGTTTGCTGTTAGCAGCAGTCATTCCTCTGGTTGTCACCTTCCTGGATGTTTTCTAGGCTACTTAATATTTAAAAATAGCAGAAATTTCGTGGGTTTTGTCTGGTATTTGGTGATTTTTTTGGTCTGGTTTTGCTATTATGTAAAACACACTTAAARTAGCAAAACCTTCATTGAGTCTCCCAGAGCTGTGTACATTTCTTTTGGAGATAATTTTAATTTTAATCACATTTTGGTGTCACCTAGAAAGGATCTTATACCTTTTTTCCTCTCTTTGGGGTGACTTTGTAAAGAATCAGCTTTATTACCTTGCATGGCCACGATGTTTATCAGCAAGGTGTGAAACATCATGGACCAAAATAATTCCCTGCAGTGAAGTTTTTAGGCAAAACAACGTGATTTTTGTTACTTTAAGCTCTGATTGATTGGTTTTCAGTGGCAATGGTCCATGTGGTGCCGTGGGTTATTTGAATTTAATTGCATTTATTGTGTTCAGCACCTGTGTGATGATCAGGATCTTTTGTTCTGGAAGCATCTCCAGGCCTCACTTTGCCCTTCCAGGACCTGAAGGAGGTGTCCCTGCCATGGCAGGGGTGCAATGAGAACCTTCCAGGTCCTTTCCAACCCAATTCTTTCCATGATTCCGTTGATCCTCTCCCAGAATTCCCACTGTTGAGGTGAGGTGGTGTCCTGAGTGTGTCATGGACAATGTGGGATCTTCCAGGTTCCCATCTTGGTTTAATGTGTCCTCAAACTACCCAGAACTCACAATCCTGGGTATTTTATCCCTAATTTCCTTGAATCTGGGAAACCATTTTGGAATTTTCCATTCTGTCAGCAGCTGGGATCCAGTTCAAGGGATTTCTGATGTTTTTTTTTAAATTTCCTTGCTCTGTGGAAGCTCCCCAAAAGGTTCATCCCAGGTACTCGGATGTCTCCTGACTAAGGCAGAGAACAATTCAGGATCACACAAAAATGAAATGTAAATTTGGGCTGAACGTCAGAAAAAATTGTCTTAATAAGGTTCTGGAATATTTGATATTTTTTCCTGTCATTCATTTGTTTGAGGAGAGGATTTCAGATATTATTACCATCATCATTAAGGCATTGATGCTCTGCACTTCCAGTGCCTTCTGTTGCTTTTAATGATCTTTCAGAGGACATCTGAGAACGAGGAGTCAGAAGAAAGCCTTGGGAAGGCAGGAGTTGTAGGTTTCTAAATCAATCCACGCAGCTTTTTTAGGTTTTATGCTTTTTATCCCTCACTTCCAGCTTAGGTAAGACAGAGCTCACAGCCAWTTAAGTTGTGAGTTAGAATGAATTAAATTTCCTGAAATGAGGYGCTTTTCTTTTTTTTCTTTTTTAATCCAAATGACTGTCATTTACCAAAAGCTACTTCATTTCCTTGAAAGTGCTTTTCTGTCTAAGGGGAATGCTTAATTGCAGCCACAAATCACCTCAAATGCTTTTATGGGAGGATAAAACAAGTTGAAAATTGTGCATCATTTTAAAAATGCAGGTTCTGAATTCAGGATAAGGTGCAAATTTCTTTTTTTTTTTTTTTTCCCTTGGCTGCTCTGTTGAGGAGCTCCATCCTCACTGTAACATCTCCTAAAAGTGTCCTTCAGAGCAGGGACATCCCTACAAGCCTTTTTTTAGGATTTCAGGCAATTCYCAGGAATATCTACAAGTGACCATGCTCCAAAATTTGGTGACACCCCTCAGTCTGAATTTTTATTCAGACAAAGCATTTTTGTATTTTGAAGGTGGGACACAACTGATGGTTCTGAAATCAGGCTGAGGGTTGGGAATGTTCCCCTGGAGCAGGGAAGGCTCCAGGGAGAGCTCCCAGCACATTGCAGGGCCTGCAGGGGCTCCAGGAGAGCTGCAGAGGGCCTGGGGACAAGGCCTGCAGGGACAGCAGCCAGGGAATGGCTCCCACTGCCAGAGGGCAGCCATGGATGGSATCTTGGCAATGAGCAATTCCTGCCTGGGCTGGGATTGCCAGAGCAGCTGGGGCTGCCCCTGCATCCCTGCAATGCCCAAGGCCAGGCTGGACACTGGGGCTGGAGCAGCCTGGGATGGTGGGAGGTGTCCCTGCCATGGATGAGGTGGAATAAAATYCTTGAGATCTCTTCCAACCCAAACCATTCTGGGATAAATAATTGATTTATGAGATATCTGGGGTCAAATTACCTTTTTTTTTTTTTTTCGACATCTACAAGTTCCATGGATGGCTTGGATGAGTAACACATTTTTGGAGAGCTCTCTTAGGCTGTATTTTTTTCCATGCTGTTAAACACTTTCTTGTTCTTTACAGAGACTGAATTCTGTTGGAAAAAGGCAGCCAGCAGCATTTGAAATTGAAATAAATAAATAGCACAGTGTGTGCCTGCGTCTGCCAGGCAGAAAATAGGGAATATCTGTTGGCTCTTTAATGCCACCCTACATTTCCCATTTCAAACACTCATTTTCTGTTTCTTGTACTTTGGCTGATCTTTTATTGCCAACTGGGGCTGGTTTTTTAGAGAAACATATCTGAGATACTTGGTTTTTTCTCTGAGAAGGAGGAGAAATTCTTGTTGAATTCTGGTGAGTTTTCCTTTGGCTGGGAATTTCTATCTCCACATTTCTCAGCAAGAGGAACTGTTGGATAAAGGGCATCGAAAATATAGAAAATAACCCCAAATTTGGCTTATTTGGACCCCTTGAAAGAAGTGGAGTGCTCACGCTTCTGCTTCATGGCAGCCAAAATTCCCAATGGACACAATTCCAGCCAGAATTCCCAATGGGCACAATTCCAGCTGAAACTCCCAATGGACCCAATTCCAGCCAGAATTCCCAATGGGCACAATTCTAGCTGAAACTCCCAATGGACACAATTTCAGCCAGAATTCCCAACAGACACAATTCCAGCCGAAACTCCCAATAGGCACAATTCCAGCCAGAATTCCCAATGGACTCAATTCCAGTTGAAATTCTCAATGGACACAATTACAACCAGAATTCCCAATGGACCCAATTCCAGCCAGAATTCCCAATGGGCACAATTCCAGCTGAAATTCCCAATGGACACAATTCCAGCAGAAGTTCCCAATGGACACAATTCCAGCCAAAATTCCCAATGGACACAATTCCAACTGAAATTCCTAATGGGCACAATTCCTACCAGAATTCCCAATGGACACAATTCCAGCTGAAACTCCCACTGGACACAATGCCAGCAGAAGTTCCCAATGGACACAATTCCAGCCAAAATTCCCAATGGACACAATTCCAGCTGAAATTCCCAATGGACACAATTCCAGCCAGAATTCCCAATGGGCACAATTCCAGCCAGAGCTCAGCAGGACCAGCCAAAGGCAAGGGCTGGTTCCCAAGTTGACAGCCCTCTCCACTCTGGTGTTTTGGGCTCCCAAACCTGCTGGGCTCCTGGCAGACAAACACAGGATGACCAAGTGGGATTGGGAACCATGGAAAATAAAAGGTTTTTTTTTAATTATGGTTTTTTTAAATTTAGCTGCAGCTAGCTCTTAATTTTCTGTTCTTTCTGTTTCTAAAGCCTTCCTGTCCAGCTTTCTAAAAATATTCTTACTTTTTCTAATTCCCACAAACTGATGGTGAAATTCCCACAAAGAGGGTGGATGTGACAGGGTGAGAAGGCAGGAGGAGGGAAGCTGGGAAGCAGAGAGCCCTGTGGGACTTAGTGACAGAAGAGTCACTCTTGGTGTCACATTTATTCAGGTGACAGTTGGACTTTGCATCCCTAATTCATGGAATCCTGGAATGGTTTGGGTTGGAAAAGACCTTAAAGATGATCCAGTTCCAACCTCAACACCTCCCACTATCCAAAGGTGCTCCAAGCCCCGTCCAGCCTGGCCTTGGACATTCGGGGGTCCAGGGGCAACTCTCACTTCTCTTAAATACAAAAAAATTCATTTTTTCCATTTTCGATCTGTTCTTAATGGAATTCTGAGTCACCCTCGCAGTCCAGCACAGGGAGGGTGCAGCATTCAATGTCCCAGAAGGATTCCTGGTGCAAATCTCACCTGCACCTGAAACGTTGTGCCTCTTGCTTGAGCCCCCTGGTCCTGTGCCCAGCAGGATTTTGAAGGCTGAAGCTCCAGAGTGGCTGCCTGGGGTGCAGAGCAGTGTGGGTGCAATTCACATTCTCTGAAAAAAATCCTCTTTGCCCAGGATTTCTCTCCTGGGAAGCTGAGAAGCCTCAGAGAAAAAGGAAAACAATTCTTATCTCATTTGCTTCTCCTGTGTTTTGCTGCTTTGGAATGTGTTTGGAGATTGTTTACCCACAGGTGATTGTTCCATTGGATTCTGCTGTGAGTTGTTTTCACTCMYTGGCCARTCAGGGCCARGCTSTGTCAGGACTCTGGAGAGAGTCACRAGTTTTCATTGTTATCTTTTTAGCCTTCTGTAGGTATCCTTTCTGTGTTCTTTAGTATAGTTTAGTTTAGTATTCTTTAATATAATATRGYATCATAAAGTTATAAATGAGCCTTCTGAGAGCATGGAGTCAGATGCCTCATCCCTGCCTTCATCAGGGCATCCCACAAATACAACAGTGTGGGACTCACTGCGCCTGCTGGAAATTTGGAGAGGTCATCTCTGAACCACGGCAGACCCCAGRAAATGGGGTCCCAGTTGTCCCCTGAGGCTGTAAAAAGTACCTTGTCCCACTGGATTATCAAATCCAGGAACTYCTGGCTGTTCCCTGCTGGAAGCCACACTCTGACAACCATAGTTCCATTTTCCTTACCTTTTCTCTGCTCCCATTTCCCTCAGCAGAGATCTTTGGGATTAAATGAAGACTTTACTGGTTTCCATTCCCATAATCCTTTCATCAAACTATCCTTGAGCATCCCAGCTGAAGGTCTCCCATCTGTATCCTCCAGTTCTCCGTGCCCTGCACGGCTTCATTTTTAATAACTTCCTGCTGCTGTCGAGTTGAAATCTGCTTCCTAAGCTCCTGATCATTTGTTCTTTATCACAAGTGATGCTGAGCGCTCACAAATCCCCCCTCAGTCAGTGCTGTCTGGCAGCTCCCTCGTAATCCATGATTATTTTATGGTTCCTATCAAGGAAAACAGGGATATGGTTTGATCCTGAGCAGCATTAGGTGAACTCTTGTCTGGTSTGTTCCAAAATGTTAAAACTTAACAGGACACATCAAGGAGAAGTTTTCTGGAGATGAAGGCACAGATCTCTAGATCTCTCTAAAATTCAAAATTTTTCATTCTTRTTCACAATGTKYTATTATACATAATATTGTATACACARTGTGTGAAAAATARTATAAAACTTATTATAATTCTAATATCAAAATACAAAATAATAATCACTAAGTTATTAATACCACTTCTTTAAATGCAACAAAAATTAATTCTACGCTGATGATGAATGCCAGGCACTGAGAAGCAAAAATCTTGGTGAATACAGCATTTTCCAGTGCTGGCCTTTGGTCTGTGGTGCAGGAGACACTGGGGAGCGCCATGAGGATGTTGTGGGATGAGGAGATGCCACTCCTCTTGTAGGGCAGCACATCTGAGCTCTGGTGGYTTGCACATGGCCATTCTCCCTCTAAAAGGCTTCTTTTACTTGGTTTAGTCATTTTTGAGCATTTTCTGGATTTTAAAAGTGCTTAGAAGTTGTTCCTGTCCCTTTGCTGGGTGATGCTTATTTCCAGTTTGAGCTTACCACCTGACTGGGGTTTAATAGTAAAACTCACATTTTGGGRGAGTTTTGTGCTCTGTAAATAAACTTATAAAGGAAGAGTCAGAGGTTTACTGACAGCCATGAAAGGACACAGTAAATGAGTCCAACACAGTCCCATCAATGTCCCCTTGAGGACATGAGTGATGTCACTCGGAGCTGGTGACGTCAGCTCTGATATTTCTGGGATCAGCTCCGTGGAGTCTCTGCTCTCCTCCCAGAAGACTCCACAGTTTCCCTGTTTTTCAAAGCTGATTCCCATTCTCACCCTGTGAAATCCAGGGAATGAAGCTGCCTTTTATCACCAGCCAGGGTCTCTGTACAAATCACAAACAGGACRGGGCTGCTGGGAACGTGCCCTGAGCTGTTGGATTTTCCAGCATCAGCCTCATTCCATGGCTGTGACAAAGGGAAGATGCCCTCAGCTCACATCCCAGGCAGCAGACCAAGAACTCAATGTCACAACTCCCTTTAACAGTTTTTTGGCCAATCCCACAAAGCAAAAGCACAGTGACAGGAGTTCCATCCAACCACTGTAAGCACAGGTACCTTTGGTTAAACAATGCTGGCTCATTTCAAATCCAACACCTGCTTGTGAGCCTGAAACACAATGCACAGAGCTCCATTATTAACTTAGAACTCCCCAATATCTCACCAGATAAACTTTTCTGCAGCTTAGGGAGTTATTCTAGACAAGCATTAATACACAGACCATTGTTCTATTTGTCCTTGCTTTTCTACTTCTCACAGAATTTTTCTGCTGAYCWATCTCATGGCTGCTGCTGAGCTCTGATCACAGTTCTGCTGTCTCTGGGGCTGCCTTTTGCAGCTTTCCCAAAACCCTCTGAATTTATGGATTCCCWCACCTGCTCTGTGATTCCCTCCCTGCAGCATCTCTCCCTTTGGAGAGCCAATCTTCCATCTGAGCTCCAAGGGGATCCCCCACAGGAGCTGCGTTGTCCAAAGGTGTCACTCCAGACCCATGGAGCCAACAGGGAGAGGATTTAGGGAGAAAARAGCTCAGATTGGAAAGAAATCATCCATGGGAATTGGCTCCTCAGTCAGGGCTGGGAAGGGAAGCACCTCCTCTGGAGTGAGGGACGTGGAGGTAGAAAACTATGGATAATTAAGCAGATCTCGTTGAAGGGTTTGGGAATAGCGTCAGTGGTAAGGAATAAAATCATGGAATCCTTGAGGTTGGAAAAGACCTCTAAGATCATCCAATCCAACCATTGTTCACCACCAAGCCATGTCCTAAGTGCCACGTCCCTGTTTTTTGTCAGGCATGGTGACTCCACACTTCCCTGCTCTGCTTCCTGACCTTCTCACTGCAAAAATTATTCCTCATATCCAACCTAAACCTTCCTCAGCACAACTCAGGACAGCAAATCTCAATCCATTATGGCTCCTGATACTCAATCCCTAATTGTTTTGAGAGGAATCCCAATTCCACTGCCTCAGATGTAGTTAAAGACATGACGAGGTAATTTCTGGAATGAACTCCTCTGTGGTAAACCAGATGGCAGCACAGAAATAAAGAGAGTTTKCAGGAGATGGCAAACATTTGGTGCTAAAATATTCCCAGAGTCATCCTGCTGCTCTGTGTGCTCAGGAATGGGATCCTGGGATGAAACAATAAAGGGTGATAAAAATACACCATAACACAGGCATCCATAATGCAGGAGGATAATGGCATCATGCATAGAAATTGCTTTTTTCCATGGTTTTTTTTCTGGATTTTGAGCTGGAATATTGTGTTGTGCAGTTTAGAGGTGGGGGAACCCACCTGTGGGAATCAAGKGACCACCCCCAGAAGGAAGCTTGGCTTTTTAAAGGGATGTGTGGCATCTTAGCTTTTTTAATTGTGATTTTATTTTTTATAAGGACACCTTCCCAGCATGTTCCAAGTGGTAAAGCCAGATTTTCCTATAAGGATATCTCCCCACAATGTCCTACATGGAAAAGCCAAATTTTTCTATAAGGACATCTTCACAGCATGTCCCAAATGGAAAAGCTAAATTTTTATATAAGGATATAGAAATTTAAAAAACGTGTATAAATAAAAATATAAAAATAAATATAAAAATCTTATATTTATATAAATTATAAAAATATAAATATAAAAATAAAAAAAGCCAGATCTTCCTATAAGGATATCTCCCCACAATGTCCTACATGGAAAAGCCAAATTTTTCTATAYGGACATCTTCCCACAATGACCTATATGGAAAATCCACATTTTTCTATAAGGATATCTTCCCAGCATGTCCCATAGGGAAAAGCCAAATTTTTCCATAAAGATATAGAAATTTTAAAAATATAAATGTAAGTATAAATATAAATATAAATATAAATATAAATATAAATATAAATATAATAAAATATAAATATAAAAAATTTTAAACCCAGATTTTTTTATAAGGACATCTTCCCAGCATGCCCCAAATGGACAAACAATAAAGATTTTTTATAAGGATATCTTCCCAGCATGTCCCAAATGGAAAAGCCAAATTTTTCTATAAGGATATAGAAATTAAATATAAATATATATATATGACCAGATTTTTTAATAAGGATGTCTCCCCACAATGTCCTACGTGGAAAAGCCAAATTTTTCTATAAGGATATAGAAATTAAATATAAATATATATATATGACCAGATTTTTTAATAAGGATGTCTCCCCACAATGTCCTACGTGGAAAAGCCAAATTTTTCTATGAGGAAATAGAAGTAAAATGTTAAAATATATATATAAAATATAAAAATATTATATATTATATATATTTTATATACTATAAAATATACATATAAAATTTTTAAAAGCCAGATTTTTTATAAGAATATCTCCCCAAAGTGTCCCACATGGAAAAGCCAAATTCTTCTATAAGGACATCTTCCCAGCGTGTCCCAAATGGAAAACCCAAAATTTTCTATAAGGATATCTTCCCGCAATGTCCCACATGGAAAAGCCAAATTTTTCTATAAGGACATCTTCCCAGTGTGTCCCAAATGGAAAAGTCACATTTTTTTTAGCACAAACAGGAATTGTGCCTGGCATGTGGATTTTCTCTCATTTWATCTGTCCTTCTCCAGCAATTTAGTGTTTGTCTCATCAATTGATTGTATTTAATTTCTTTTTTTTTTTCCCTAAAACTACCCTRTGGACATTTTCTCCACTTCATTCCTCAAGCTGGGACAGTCCATGGTCATTCCCACACTGCTTGTGTCTGAAATGTTGGAATGGCAAAGGCAACGCCAACAAATCTAAAGCGTCTTAAATTTTAACATGTAATTACAATTTATTTAATTTAATTACAATTCCTCCTTCCCGTTGCTGTGCGGCAGGTTTATCCAGGAGATCGAGCAGGCCATGGAGCTGGGCCCAGCCAAGCAGTGCCCTCTRAGGGAGTTCCTCACCATGTACATCAAGAACATCTTCCTCAGCCAGGTCCTGGCCGAGATCAACAAGGAGATCGAGGGCGTCACCAAGGCCTCGGATCCCCTGAAAATCCTGGCCAACGCTGACACCATGAAGATCCTGGGAGTGCAGAGGCCTCTGCTGCAGGTGGGAGCTGAGGGACCCCTCAGGAGAGCCCTGCTGCCCATGTCCAGCCATGACCTGGTTGTGTATCCAAGGAGGAATGGGTCCATGGAGCTGCTCCRGGGCTGGAGCCAGGCTGGGAGAGCTGGGRRTGTTCCCCTGGAGAAGGGAGGGATCCAGGGAGAGCTTCCAGCACCTTCCAGGGCCTGCAGGGGCTCCAGGAGAGCTGCAGAGGGACTGGGGACAAGGCCTGCAGGGACAGCAGCCAGGGAATGGCTCCCACTGCCAGAGGGCAG
>JACDOX010000444.1:29858-41082 GCA_014549065.1 Cardinalis cardinalis | reverse complement strand
TGTCAAGCTCTTCTAATCCTTTGAAGTTATTCCCTCCTTCCTGGGAAATCCTCTCATCAAGGATGGATAACACTCCGGTTCTTGGAAGCAGCACCTTTATCCCAAGGTTTAGRTGGCCATTTTCTATCCCAGTTTACAGCTGTAAATTATTATTATTACCCATAGGGATATTATAATTTCATGCAATAATAGGAATAACTGTATTATTGTTACCATTTCCAGAATTTTTGATGGATTAATGGTCACTGACTGTGCCTATCTGGGTGCAGCAGGGCTGGGATGGTCCTTTCAGATCCAAAACAAAATSAAATTCCAGAACAGCATTTCCAGAGGTCCCTGGAGGGGGGAACAGCTTCTTTAGAAAGGGGCCAAATTCTCTTTGCAGGAGCTRAAATGATGTTTTGGAGCTGCATAGAATCCTTGGATTATTTCCATCCCAAGCTTTACCAGCCTTAATATGGATAAATTATTTTTTGTGGCTCATGGCTTCATTTCTCATGAAAATGTGTTCTATAATGTCAGTATATTTCCTTAAAGTTCATTCAGGGTTAAAGACTCAGAGTGGCTTGGAATTTTCTCGTCCTGTTCCTACAATTTGTTTCTCTTGATGGATGGAAATTATTTTGAACTGGAATTATTCTTGGTCAAACTGTCTGTGCTCAGGAGGTCTCCTTGTTCCCGACATCAGAGAAGGGTAATTCTCTGAATAGAGAAGAAAAATTGCTGCCTCTTTGAACCAACTCATCCAAACAGCTCCCTAAAATAAATCCTATTGATTTTCCATTAAAGGGGTTTTAAAAAAAGGCTATTTCTGCATGGCAGGGCTGGAGCCTGGAGTCTTTGCCCCCRTCCCCTCGTGGATATGATGGAAATGTGGTGAATGAAGCTCTCCTCCAGTTTATTTTTTGCTGTTTGTGGGTTCCTGGTTTAACCATCCCACTCTTTGCTATCCCAAAGATCACTCTGAAGCCTCTTTGGCCGGGATTGGAGCAGCACTGGGGAATTTATCAGCCCCCACCAAAAAAGCTGCTTTGGGATCACTATCAGCACATGTCTGAGCTGAATTAGATGAGAGATAAAAGGTTTTGAAGCATTGTGTGCTCACAGATGAATCACCCACTCCTGTAAAGATTATCCTTAAAAAAAGAATTGTCCTCTCTAAATATTCCATTTTACTGCCTTGTTTTCCATTCCTCCCTCCTCAAGTGTAAAACACTTGAAACCCTTTTCCTTTGCAGAGCGACTGAATCACCGTGAAACTCATTTGTCTCAAAATTATTCAGCATTAAATTTCAGGCTGTAATTGTTTAAATCGATCCTAAATTAGGCTACAAGTGCCTCGACAGCTTCTTGCAGCCTGYTCTTGTAGGGTTCTCAACGAGGTGATAAATCTTCCCACCCAGGTGGTCACTGGCCTTAAAAACCTGTTGCTCCATCTCCAAAAAAATCCAAATTGCTTCGCTCTGGAGCAGCAAAATGGGATTTTTTCCTTTCCTTGAAAGCTTCTSTTGTTTCTTATCTCAGCACGGTGTGGATGATGCTCCTGATACTTTTTTGGCCAAACTCCAGCAGCYGAAAATCCCGAAAAAAAGTAAAAATAAACCCTTAAAAAGTCAGGTTGTGCAGCTGTTKTGGAGGATAATGACTTGCTGGAGCTAATTACCACAGCACCCACTCCATGCACGGAGCCACTCACTTGCATGGCTTTCCAAGGAGACAGCCCTGAGAGCTTCTGGAATGTTTTCTTCCCGTCAAATGAGTGGTTATTGAGGAGAAGGATGGTCCCAGCCAGCAGCTCTCGATGGCTCACCAATGCTGATGGCTGCACGCTTTGATGGAGGCTGGATGTTATTATTTATTAGTGTAAACAAATTAATTGTCTTTCCAGGCTGGCTCCCTGCCAGCAGCATCCATTAAGGAGCAGGCATGGCTCATCCATGGGGTTTTTTTTCCCATTCAAGGATAATTTTAAAGTAATTTTAATGGTTYTGAGCCTCATATTTCAATTTTTTTTCTTGCAGTTGGCATGGTGTTACAACCAAGATGTTTTCAACTCTTGTTTGTGTGTTTCATGTTAAGAGGGTAAAACCCACCGACTGCAGAATTTGTGCTAAATCTCCTTTTCTAGCTTCAAATGAGAGACAGAATTATCTCTTGGTGGAAGTCTGACTCTCCCTGTTGCTTCCAATATTTTTTCAAATCATTTCTCCTCTGGGGAGGGGGAACATTCAGTTCAGTTCCTGCCTTTTGTGGAAGCTTTCAGAAGGCTCCTGTCTATGTCAGCTGCAGTTCTCCACTGAGGACTTCTGAGCTGCACAAAACCAACTGCTTTAGGCAGAGTTTAGTCAGGGTTTTAATTGATTTTAAAAACTCAACTTTCACTGGCACGTTCAGTGCATCCCARGGCAGGGCAGTTCTGTGTGGACATTCTCAAGCGGTGCCCCTGGCAGGCAGGATTATTTTAGATTTATATTTAGATTTTAGATTTATTTTTGTCCTCTTCAGATGTGCAGAAGCAGAGTCAGGCTTCACCAACCATCCCACAGGTGTGGGTCACGTCTGGCCTGAAGGGAACAGCCCCGTGTTTGAGGTCTCTGAGATCCCCTCAACCCCTGGCGTCACTGGATGTGCCTTGGAGTTGGTCAGGAACTGGATAACCCTCGTTTGCTCAGTGATGGATCACTGAATTTGGGGATATTTTGGGTTTAAAGGGACCTTTAAAGGGTTGGAAGGGACCTGTAAAGGGATTAAATTGGGGGGTATTGAACTGGGGGGTGTTTTGGGTTGGAAGGGACCTTTAAAGGGTTGGAAGGGACATTTAAAGGCTTGGAAGGGATCTTTAAAGGTATTAAATTGGGGAATATTAAACTGGGGGATATTTTGGGTTGGAAGGGACCTTTAAAGGGATTAAATTGGGGGGTATTGAACTGGGGGGTGTTTTGGGTTGGAAGGGACATTTAAAGGGTTGGAAATGACCTTTAAAGGGTTGGAAGGGACCTGTAAAGGGTTGGAAGGGACATTTAAAGGGTTGGAAAGAACCTTTAAAGGGATTAAATTGGGGAATATTAAACTGGGGGATATTTTGGGTTGGAAGGGACCTTTAAAGGGTTGGAAATGACCTTTAAAGGGATTAAATTGGGAATATTAARCTGGGGGATATTTTGGGTTGGAAGGGACCTTTAAAGGGTTGGAAGGGACATTTAAAGGGATTAAATTGGGAATATTAAATTGGGGGATATTTTGGGTTTAAAAGGTTGGAAGAGACCTTAAAAGGGATTAAATTGGGGGATATTTTGGGTTGGAAGGGACCTTTAAAGGGTTGGAAAGGACCTCTAAAGGGTTGAAATGGACCTTTAAAGGTCTTTCAGTCCAGCCCTGCTGCCATGAGCAGGGCAATCTTCCAYTGTCCTTGCTCCAAGCCCCATCCAACCTGGCCTGGAGCATTTCCACTGAGATTTGGGTGCAAAATGTTGATGCTGGTCCTCTCTGAGGCCACCAAGGTGTTCTGTTCACCTCAGCATGACTCTGCCATGTTCTCCCCTGGGAGGGAATTGAGGCCCTGGCACAGAWTTTCCACAGAAGCTGTGGCTGCCCCTGGATCCCTGGAAGTGTCCCAGGCCAGGCTGGATGGGGCTGGGAGCACYCTGGGATAATGAAAGGTGTCCCCACCCATGGCAGGGGGTGGGATGGGATGGGCTTTAAAGTCTCTCCCAACCCAAACCATCCTGGGAGTCCAACCTCACCCTCACTGTGGCATTTGCAGCTTATTTTCAGTGCAAGCTCATCGAGTACTCCCCAGACCCAGAAATTCCTCTCCTTTCCATTCCTTGTAATTTACTTTGTTTTCATTTTTTCCCCTCTTGCATTCAGTTTTTCCTCAGAAGTTGGGAGTAAACCACACATATCTGCCCCAGCCTCCATCCCAGGCCTTGATTGATTATTTTAATTACCCAGAGAGCCCAGCCAGGCTCCCTCAGCAGCAGCATTGCTCTCATAAATCCCCATTCTGCCTCACAGGGTGGTGTCAGCCCCAGCCCCTGTTACCTCCCTGGCCAGAGGAGAAGCCTTTTAGCCTGGCCACCCTCCTGCTGCTCTGAAGCTCCAGCTGCACATTCCTCATTTGCAAACTCATTAAGAATCCCTGGCAGCAGAGCAGGGCCCTGGGATGCTGAGGCAGAGCAGCTTCTCCTGCCTGCTGAAAATCCAGTGTGAAGTCACAGATCCGAGTGCCACAGGAGTGACRCTCGCCCAGATTTCCCTTTTTCCTCCAGCTCCTTTTTTCCCCCAAGATTTCTGCAATTTTAAAGCAGTGCTTTGCCTTTGCTGGGGTTGTTTTGGTGATGGATGAGCTGGAATTCCAGGAGGAAGCTGGAAAGGCAAAACTCTGATAAACTTCATTTAAAGGAAGTTGTATTGCTCCATTGTGGTGGTGTTTGAGGGTCCCAGGATGAGGGAAGAGATGAGAATCTGACTGCATGTTTCAGAAGGCTGATTTATTATATATTATATATAATTATAYTGTATAATAATATAATATAATATAATATAATATAATATAATATAATATAATATAATATAATATAATATAATATAATATAATATAATATAATATAATATAATTTATATCTATATTATATTATAAGAAAATTCTATACTAAAACTACACTAAAAGAATAGAAGAAAGGATTTCATCAGAAGGCTGGAAAAGAAAGGAATAGAAAGGAATGATAATAAAATCTTGTGACTGACCAGAGTCCAAGACAGCYRGACTGTGATTGGCCATTAATTAAAAACAACCAGCATGGACCAATCACAGATGCACCTGTTGCATTCCACAGCAGCAGATAATTATTGTTTTTCTTTTCCTCTGAGGCCTCTCAGCTTCTCAGGAGAAAAAATCCTGGCCAAGGGATTTTTCAGAAAATATCATGGCTACACTCCACCACCAGCATTCCCCCGGGAGTTCCATTCCTTCCATGGAATCCCAGGATGGGATGACAATCCCAGGGTTGGAAATGACCTCAAAGCCCACCCAGTGCCACCCTTGCCATGGGCAGGGACRCCTCCCACCATCCCAGGGTGCTCCAAGCCTTGGCCATGGACACTTCCAGGGCTGGGACATCAAAACCTTCCAMAAACTTCTCTGGGAARSCTGGTTCTTCCATAACTCTCTTTTYGTTAGGAAAGTTTAATATTTTGCTGTTCCAACACTCCAGAGCTTTAATTTGGGGCCTTGGTTGGGCTGGGCTCTCTGCACCCATCAGCTGCACTTTGGGTGCCCCTCTCACATCACAGATATTTTTCCTTTCCCTCTCCTTTGCTCCATAAATCCAAAATAAATCCCAAATCCAGCCTGGAAGTCTCCCATGAAACACTTGATGGATGGCTCCAGGAGAAGAAACCTCCCTGTGTTCCTGCCAGGCTCCTCCAAAATTCCATTATTTTCCTTCCCTCGCGTTTTGAAGCCTGGGCCCATTTCATTGAGGAAGAATAACTCTCATTGCCGCGTTTTGAAATGTTTTCCTAATCACAAGTGCTGCATGAGAAGAGCCATCACATTTTGAATAATTGATGGCTACTTTATTGAGTTGTCAGCACTAATTCATCCTCCTTTTGAAGTGCTGTGGTGTTCAAAGGAGCCATCCTTTCACGACGTGCTCATTTTTCCAGGAAAAGTTCATTTTTATAATCACTTTTTTTTTCCCCTTTTTTCCCTCCCCCACTGTGGAACTTAATTGTAGCTGAGAGGGAGGGATGAGGCACCTTCCAGCACCCTCTAAAATGCCTTTWTTCCTCCTCTGGCTGCTCATTTCTCTGCCTCCCTCCTCTCGCAGAGGTTTAATTATACCTGTTTTAAAAGCACATTTTGAAATATGACACCCAGCTCTGCGGCAGAACAAAAGAGACATTAATCTATTGTTGAGAGGGAAGGTAAAAAGCTCTTTTTTTTTAATGTGTGGCAGGGGCTGCCCCTCCCTGACAAGCAGCGTTGGGTGGGAGTAGTTGGGATTTTGGAGGCAGGGACTTGTCAACAGGAGAATTATAAAAGGAACAACAATGCAGGAATGCTGCCATTCCACTGGAATATTCCTCCTGGCMCCCTGCCTCTGGAATCTTCCTCCTGAAGTGGATAAACTTTGCAGTTGGRAGGCTCATAGTGCTCTAATTTGCATCTGAAAGAACTGAGGGAAGGCAGTAAATTAAAAGTTTCCCCCTCCTGGTTCTAATCTGTAAATAGAGCCTTTCCATTGAAATAAAATAGAATAAAAATTAAAATTAAAATAAAATAAAATAAAATAAAGTAAAATAAAATAAAATAAAATAAAATAAAATAAAATAAAATAAAATAAAATAAATAAAATAAAATGAAGTAAAATAAAATAAAATAAAATAAAATATAGAAAATAAAAGAAAAAAGAAAATAAAATATAAAATGAAATTAAATGAAATAAAATAAAATGAAATAAAATAATCACTCTCACGCACACAAAGCTGTCAGAATAGTAATTTTGGGGGTTTTTTGGCAAATATTTTGCTTTTGTGCTGGGATTTTTGCTTTGTGTGAGCTGCACTTTAAAGAAAGGAAAAGCTTTTCCCTCTCCCCATGAAATTGTACCAGGTCTGGTCTTCCTGGGGCTGATCCAGGATTTCCTGGGGAGTTCACACCATCGGGATGCACTCTTTAATTAAAATATTTAAGGACTTTGTGCCTGTAAAGAAAACTGACACAGGGTGTGAAAATCAAGGAAATGCTACAACTCTGTAGGAGAGCCCTGACCGGGGCTGGTTTAATTAATTAATTAATTAATTAATTCTCTTTTTAACTCTATTTTTTTATCATTTGGGGGTGGTGTCAAACATGGCGTTGAGGGACAGGTTGAACCCTTGCTGGACATTCCTGTTTAATTCCTGCTCTGCCATTTTCCACCACAAAATGAAAAATATCATTATTAATCCCTGTCCTCCCAATTAGCAAAGAGTTGTTGGGGATGCTCCATCCCTGGAAGTGTTCAAGGCCAGCCTGGAGCAGGCTGGGATAGTGGAAGGAGTCCCTCCCATGGCAGTGGGGCAGAACTGGGTGATCTTTAATTTCTCTTCCAACCCAAATCCCTCTGGGATTCCATGACCCATTTTCCTGGAATATGAACTGCCAAAATGTGCAGGAGCTGGGRTTTTAGAGCTCCAAGTGCTGGACAAGTCATGGACCTAAAAAAAAACTCAGTGGGAATAATTTGGGCTGTCCCTCGACTTGTTGTGATCAAAAACTTTGTGTCTTCCTCTGGAATTCCAGTTTATTCTTTTTCTTAAGCACCGGACCAACAAAACCTTTTTGGAGGTCGATATTGATTTAGCAGAAAGCTGAGCTGTTTTTCAGAGGGCTCAGGTTTATCACAAGCCGTTTCCAACTTCTTCTCACCCAGAGTGGTCTTGGCAAGGGTGGTTTGGAAGCACTCAGGATCGAGCAGCCAGCAATGCTTTACTTTTGTGGGAACGGAGCTGCTCAGCACCACCTCGAGCATTTGACCTCACTTTTGTACCCTGAGGTCTCCCAGAAACCCCTCTTTGAATTCCTCTGAATTCTCTCTAAATCCTCAGCTCTGAATTCCTGTTGGTGAGGGAATGGCTCCTGGGACGTGGAGGTGAGGACGGGATTTGTGTGACTCGGGGTGAAAAATCCTCCCTTTTCACACAGAGTGCAACTACTGTGATTCTGCTGAGGGACAGGAGCTTGTGAAAGATTTTAGCCAAAAAAAAGAGACTTTTTAAAGGGTGTTTAATTGGCCCTTCATTTGGAGAGAGTTCAGGAAACTCCTTTTGGGAAGTTGATGCAGCCACATCCCTCAGCCTCCTTTGTACTACTGAAGTGGAAAATCTGTAAACACAGACTGACCTTGTGTTGCAGCAAYCACTGAATATTTAAAATTCCTCTTTCCTCCCCAAAAATTGCCYTTTTTTTTGCCCAGTGATGGACCCAAATTCTCTGTTTCCTGCGCTGTACAGATCCCAGGTGGGATGATTATCCCGTTTCTCCAACACTTCCCTGTTTGATGCATGTTCCCCATCASGCCGTGTGTTTTTCTGGGTAAGACAGGAAATGTTTGTTCTACACAGGTATAAAACAAAAAGCAGTCATTGAGTAGTGTCCTGGTGGTAACTGAGTAGTGTCCTGCTAGTAACTGAGTAGTAACCCGGTAGTAACTGAGCTAGTCCAGTTTGCTGCTTCTGTGTGAAACTGAGTGAAATTCGCTGCCGTTAACTGCAACAACATTGGAGATKAATTCCTGCCATTCCATCCGCGGGAGATTCATTTCTCTTTGGCTCCCTTTGCATTCCCATCAGTGATCTTGAGTGCCACCTGCCTTCCCAATAAAGCCTGGAATCCATCCGTGAATATGACAACAAAGATGACAACAAAGATGACAACAAACATGACAGCATCCCAGAGACAAACGATCTCCGCTCCGAGTTAATTCCCGTTTCCCAGCAGGGCTCCGCGGTGACCCCGCTGGGTTTGGAAGCGCTGCTGTTTGGTTAATAGATGAATGTTTTGTGTGGATGGCTCCATCCCAGCCAGGTTTGGCTCCCTGGCCTTCCCACTGAATGCCCTGCATGGATTTATCCACAGGACAATCACTGGAGTGTCGTTAGAAATGGGAAAACAACGGGTGATAAAACAAAGCGCTGCTTCCCCGCCATCCATGACTGCCTGGGAGGCCTCTCGGAGAYGCTCTGGCTGCTGGGAAGGGGAGATGGCTCTGTCAGGAAATGAGGCACAAATTCCACATGGGAAGGGACAATCCATGGCCTCATCCAGCCCATTTTCCAAGCAGGATTGCTCGTTACGGTGCTGGCCAGGATTGGACAATGGCAGCACTGCCGTTATCAGACATCTCCCATAATGAGCTGCCCCAGTGGGTTTTTCACTTCCCAGTCTGATGTCTTCTATTCTTTATTCCTCSTAAAATGTGGGGTTTTGGTGGGAAAAGATGACTTCTTTTCCCCGCTGCTCTTTTTCTGGATTTTGGGAGTGGGGTTTTGCTGTCACACGGGGCTTTGGGATGACAGAAATCCTGAGTTAGGAGCAGRTGGTTGCTAAAATGCTGAGTAGTTCCTTCAGTTGTTTTTGCTTCTTTCCAGCAGGTCAGGGAGTGGAAATACTTAGTGTAGGAAACTGTGAAGTGCAGCTGAATCATTTTTGGTTTGGTTTGGTTTGTTTTTTTTGGATTAATGGGCAGGTGTTTGGGGAAATCGTGATAAAAATAGTAGGGATCTGAAGGAAGCAAAGGTGTCCTTGATGTGTGGTTCAGGATTTATCTTTACTGCAAGACCTGCAGGGACAGCACCCAGGGAATGGCTCCCACTGCCAGAGGGCAGCCATGGATGGGATCTTGGCCATGAGGAATTCCTGCCTGGGCTGGGATTGCCAGAGCAGCTGGGGCTGCCCCTGCATCCCTGCAATGCCCAAGGCCAGGCTGGACMCTGGGGCTGGAGCAGCCTGGGACAGTGGGAGGTGTCCCTGCCCATGGATAGGATGGCACTTGGATGGACTTTGAAGGTTCCTTGGAACCCAAACTATTCTGAGAGTGCTTTGGGAGTGTCTGTGTCCCATCTGTGAGATTCCCAGRAAATCACGGAATCCCTGTGACTGGAAAATCCCTCCGAGACCATCAAATCCAACCTGTGCCCCATCCCCACCTTGTCCCCAGCCCAGAGCACTGAGTGCCACCTCCAGGCCTTCCTTGGACACCTCCAGGGATGGAAACTCCACCACAAATCCAAGTGATCCCATTTCCACACTGGTCTAACCTGGTGTGGCCAAGCATTCCTAGTGGAGAAGGCCAGCCTGAAAGGGAGAGTGCCCTGCAGCCTCTGGCATTTTCCAAATCCATCCCCACTTCCAGAAGCTGGGACACATCCTCACACCATGGCTCCTCCTTGGAATCATCTTCCTTTGGGAACAGCCCCACCCTTGGATTTGTCACCAGGTGGGGCCTGCGGAAAGAGGAGACAACAAAAGTAGAATATAGTGAGCTAAAATTATCCCAATTTTGTTCCCAGCCCACAGATCTCTTGTTGCAATTCCTGCTTCTCCTGGCAGGATCACAGGCTGGTGTTGCCTGTTCTCCCACCTCCCCAGCTCCGAGTCTGTCATTCCCACATCTCCAGGGCTCTGGGGTGGTCWCTGAGGTTTGATGAGTTCCATGTTAACACCAGCTGCTGGATCCTGGGAGCTGCCTCCACACACAAGGAATTCCCAAATAATCCTTTGGAGACATCAGGGACAGAGCTGTGATCTCCTCAGGCTTTGATGTGTGAGCACAAGGCTGAATTTATTGAATRAATCACCAGTGATGCCAGCACGTGCAGCTGCCTTTGGATTTCTCCTGTCTGTGCTTTTTGGGGGCAGGATTCTGGCTGGATTTTCCCTTTTGGGATGTGTAAAGACCCCCTGAATCATCCTTAAATTGGTAAATTCAACCCCAGCTCGTGCCACAATCCAAAAATGCAAAATTGGTTTGTTTTTTGGTTTTTGTTTTTTGGGGTTTTGGTGGATTTTTTTGGTTTTTTGTTTGTTTGTTTGTGGGGGTTTTTTGTTGTTTTTGTTTGTTTGTTTTTTTGGAGTTTGTTTGTTTGGTTGTTGTTTTGGGGGGTTTTTTGTTTTGGTTTGGTTTGGTTTTTTGGGGTTTTTTTGTAGATGTAAAAAAAACGTAAACCAAGAGAATAAGTGAAATTACAGATTTTTTTCTTTGTAATCTGCTTCATTTTGCATCACAAGAGGCAATTCTCTTCGTAGCCTCCAGCTTGGGAAACTCTGCATAATGCCAAGGGTTCCATAAAATTAAAATTTGGCAGGATTAAGGATATTTGAGTTCTGTTCTTTTGTGGAGACCTTGATTCCATCACCTCCCCTTTCCAATGGTTTTGCTTTTTGAGTCATTCCTGGAGCAGGGAGGAGCCCTCAGTTCTGCTTGGGTTGTGTCTGGAGGTGCTTGGGAGGCCCCTCCTTGCTGAGCTGCTTTGGGATTTCTCCATCCCAGCACTGGATTTGTTTGAAATCCTTTGGAATCACAGGAGGTGGAGATTGGGAATTCCAGTGTCTTGCTTGTCTTGGAGTTCAGCTGTTCCTGTGCATTAAAACATTGAAATTCAAGTCCTGCTGAACAAATTATTTGAGGGAAAAAATTTTCTCTTTCCTGTCCTTTTCCTAACCAATTCCTCTCTT
>JACDOX010000444.1:18943-29064 GCA_014549065.1 Cardinalis cardinalis | reverse complement strand
CAATCATGGGATTGACAATCYTTTTGGGATCCCTCAGAGGGATGAATCCATAGCAAGGCCTCTGCTCTGTCCCCATGTGTGCCAGGGATTGCTTTGGTGAACCAAGAATTCTTCATTTATTCGAGTTGAGTTAACGAAGGCCGAGACAGAAATGTGAATTTTGGTGCATAAAGGTGAATTTTGGTGCTGAAAGGTGAGGTTTGAGTGTGTTTTGGGATCCCCCCTATAGCAAAATGTCACTGCTGGTGGCTTTGGCCTGGTCACTCTGCATCCTCTCATCCCTAAAAAGGAGACTTTTAGACACTTATGCCAAAATCTGACCAATTGGGTTCTAATTTCAGTGAAATGACGTCTTTGTGAGCCCAGGAGCTCAGCCTGGCTGAGCTCAGGGTCCCTCTTAAGCCTTTACCCCTCACTCCTGGATTTCACCCTTTGTTTTCCAGTCATCTCTTGCACTTTCATTAATTTTGTTTAATTTAGATCATAATTACAGCCTTTGCACTGGACAGCACAATCCAGGGGCACAACAATTTCTTTTGGGAGCTCAGCCTTGCTAAACCCTTCTCAATTGGTTTTTTCCCAATTTCTTTTGGTTTTTCATCATCCTCTGGCCTTTGCTGTGGTCACTGTGTCTTCCCAGGAGCATCACTGAACATTCATATTCACCATCTCCAGCAGGACCCTTTTAATAGATAAATATATTTTAAATATTGGCATTTTGAGACTGTGTGGAAAAAAAAAATTAGATCTCAGAGCACATAAAAATAACACTGATGGGTTTTATTCTCCAAACTGGGCCAGCTGTATGAAAACATTTATTAAAAACGAGCTCCCAAACGGAGGGCTCTGCTCCCCAGCATCATTAATTCCCTGCTCCACGTCCCATTTGTGCCCTGCTGCAGCTGCTAATGATGTTCTAGAGCAGGCTTGACAAAGGAGAGGGAAAGCTGCCACTCACCACTGGTGAAAGGAATCTGTCACCTTGCCACCAGCTCACCTGTAATTGGGGGAGTTGTGTGAAAAGGTAAAAGCCACTTCTAGGAATATTCAGGGATGGGGGGTGAAAATGTCAGGGATGGGGTTTTTTTTTTTCAGCTCCTACAGCACAAACCAGGCTGGGAATCACTGGCTGTGAGTCCCTTTTCCCTGCAGAAATGTATGTTGATTAATAAAGGGGGAGCCTGGCCCGTGCTGGCACTTGTAAGTGATAAACAGTTCTGCAGCAGTGCAGAGGGTGCATTAAAGGCTAAGAGCTAATGACTTTTCTGCTGGATGGAACACATTAAAAGCAGCGGGAAGCTGCAGCTATTTTATCACCTCACTAATGTCCCTGACAACATTCACTTGGTGGGAGTGAATGGATGGGAATCCATTTGGAGGAGTAAATTAAAATACCTTAAAAAATGTCTTTAATAATAGCTCCAGAACTCAGCGGGACCAGAGAAGGGAGAGATACAAAAGGCCAATTAAATTATCCCCTCCATCTCCCTGCCAAGGCACTGATATTCCTGATCATGCTGGGGCTGCTGGATCATTCCAGGAGGATTTTGGTGTCTCAAGTCAGGGAATGATGTCAGGGCTGGAAGCTGTGGAAGCTGGGGCTGTCACAAACTTCCCATCCCTGTGTCCAACCAAATTTTCCCTTCCCTGCTCCTCTGCGCTGCACGTAAAATGGGAATAAATGAATTTTAAAAATCCATGTCCAAGTGACAATTTTCCTATTCCATGCTTTTTAAGTTTGTAGCAAAGCTGGATTAGGAGCCAGCTTGGGATCATTATTGGTTTGGAGATTATGGAAAGGCATCTCCTCACGTGGATGCTTCCGGTCCAGCTGGGATTTTTGGTGTTGAGACCACCTTGGCAGGGAATTCCTGGATTGTGCAGCCCTGGCACAGCTGCCCAGGGAAGTGATGGAGTCCCCATCCCTGGAAGGGTTCAAAAACCACGCGGAGGTGACACTTGGGGACGTGGGTTGGTGGTGGCCATGGCTGGTGGTTGGACTCAGTGACCTGAGAGGTTTTTTCCAATCTTAACCTTGATCCTGCTGGGTTCCAGCCCCTTTTTGGGATGCTGGGAAGCTCCTGGGTGCTGGCTGAGGGTGGATGTGCTGAGAATTCCCATTTTGTGGGGAAGTCAGGAGATTTGAACAGTTCTGGTGTGTTTTGGTCGGACAGATTGACTTTGCTGGTGCTGGAGAATAAAATGTCACCACTTTTAGATATCCCAGGGTCAGAGCTCCTGGGATGGGGTTTTTGTTGGATTGGGGGTTTTAGGCATAACTTGGGTGTGGAATTTGAGTTCAAAATGGAATTTTGAGTTCAAAGTGGAATTCCTGTGGAATTTCAGTTCAAAATCAGAATAAATTCACCAGATCTGCCAGCAAAGTTCACCCGGTGACTTCTCCACCCTTGTGGCAGCCTCCCCTCTCTGTGCTTTAACTGGGTCTGATTTATTCTGCATTTACTGGGTTTGTGCAGAGCTGGCCCCACAAAATGTTAAMTTTGTGTCCCAAATATTGAATAGAGTGTTTAGAGGAGGGAAACTCTTCTGCAYGGCCACAGCAATGAGCAGATTTTATGGTTCATGTTCTTTTTAAAAAAAAAAACAAAACAAATGTACATTTTGCTCTTCATCAATATTCCAGTTCAGTGGAGCAAAGCTTTCCTGGATCACACAGTGCCAGGTAAATAAGATTTATCCAAGACCTTGTTTGTGCACTCATTTGGCTCCTGCAACATCACATTTAAAGCAGGGAGAGAATTCCAGCAGATCCTGGGCTCACATCCATGGGGTGAATTCACTCAGCACCTCTCAGCATAAATCCCATAAAAATTAAAATATCACCTGCATTGAAAAAAGAAAAAATCCCTTGGAGTTAAGAGAGGACRCAAAGTTGTAGTAGGGTGTAGTATAACCACAGTAATGGGCAAAAAACTGACACTGGAATTACGGATTTTCCTGGAAAAAGGCTGGGAGAGGAAAGCAGGCTGTCAGATTGGAGACTGTAAAAAGAGATTTTGCTGCTAAACACGGGTTTGAATGGAATTRATGCATTCTAAAAACTCCAGCTCTTTGTAAAACCTGGATGTGCAAAAAAGGAAATGGTGTTATCACTCCATGTGGGATAACCACTGATCAGTAGAAGAAGAGGGAATTAAGACTCTCCTCTTTCCTCTGTTAGCTAAAAAAAATTAATTTAGTTGGTTTTACTCCTCTATTTTATTGTTTTACTCTTTTATTTGAGTGTTGGTGCTGGAATAGGGCTCCAGGTTGGCTCCCTGGTGGATCCAACTCTTCCCATTCCAAATCCCTCAGGGCCAGTGTTGGCTCTTTTAGAGCCACCAAAAAACATCAAACAGCTCATTTATCCCAAAATTCCAGCCAAACTGGCTCCCTAGCTCCTGCTTTTCAGGTTTCAGTGATTCCCATCTCTGACTCTGCTCATTTAGTCAGAGTTCTGCCATTTTTGGGAGAAATTTGGGCAAAAAGGCCCAGTTTTTATCTCCCTTTCCCAYTGCCCTCCAAGGCACTGACAGCACTTGGTATTTATTAACACTTGATATTTATTAGATATTTAATTATTAAATACCKGGGCAGATATTTATGTTTAAGGAATTTAAGTTTTGTCCCTTGGGAATGGTCCCAAATCCAGGGCTCAGCTTTGAAAACTTTCTCCTGTCCTGCTTTAATTACAGCTGGGCTCTGCTTGGTGCTTAAAAATCATGAGGGATCAGCAAAACTCCAGCTTTAAAAATGAGATCAGGCTGGATTAATTCTTCTCCTTTAAGGCAGCCCTCATCTGGTGCCTTCCTCTGCCAAGGCATCTCGAGGAGATATTTTGTGATGGGCAAGAATCAAGGGAAAATGGACAACTTTTCCAGTGCCAAGGTCTCCTCCTCCATCTGCTGTGTGTTGTGGTGAAGACATTTCTGAGCAGGATATTCCCATCTTTTGTCTGCTTTCCCCAAGGAAATGCAGCCAGGGAATGGAGGTTCTCCCTCCCAAGGCATGGGGAAAGCGGTGATTTCTGCAAAAAAAATAAAAATTAAAATAAATCAAGGGGAGAAGATTGTACCTCTAATCCAAGTGCTCCTCGCCAGCGAGCTAGAAAATAAAATTAAGCACTTCCCGTCCCTGGAAAAGTCCCAGCCAGGTTGGATGGGGCTTGGAATAACCTGGGATAGTGGGAGGTGTCCCTTCCCATGGCAGGGGTGGCACTGGSTGGACTTTAGGGCCTCCTCCAACCCAAATTGTTCTCTGATTCCATGCAAAGCTGAAAGCTTTGGAGGTTTGAGCTGTTGGTTTGAATTTCTGCACATTGAAAATCACCTTTATTGTCCTGAAATTGTGTTATTAAGGAGCCCTTAAAAACAAACCCCCAGCTGTGGCATTTTACCTCCAGGGCTCTGTTTCTCCAGTCATTTTTAACTCTCTTCACTGGGGTTGCACAGGGCAATAACCCCAAAGGAATGGCTAGAAAACTGAAATCCCAAAGGAATTGCCAGAATTCTGAAATCCCAAAGGAATGGCTGGATTAGTATCTCCAGAATATATATGGAATTTATATATTCATATATATATATATATATATTTGGATTATATCTATTATATATATATATATTCCAATATACTGGGATTTTATATATATATGAATATATTTGGATTATATATCTATTATATTTATATATTCCAATATTTTGGGATTTTATAATATATATATTAATATATTGGGATTATATATATATAGGGATTTTATATAAATATTTGGATTATATATCTATTATATATATTCCCATATATTGGGATTTTATTTTATATATATATATATATATATATATAGGGATTATATATATATTGGGATTTTATATATATATTTGGATTATATGTCTATTATATATATATTCCAATATATTGGGATTTTATAATATATATATTGGGATTTTATATATATATATATATTAATATATTGGGATTATATATATATGTTGGGATTTTATATATATATTTGGATTATATATCTATTATATATATATTCCAATATATTGGGATTTTATTATATATATATATAAAAAAATATATTAGGATTATATATATATATTGGGATTTTATATATATATTGGGATTATATATCTATTATATATATATTCCCATATATCGGGATTTTATTATATATATATATAAATATATTGGGATTATATATATATATTGGGATTTTATATATATATTTGGATTATATATCTATTATATTTATTCCAATATATTGGGATTTTATAATATATATATTATATATTGGAATACATATATATATTAATATATTGGGATTGTATATATATTGGAATTTTATATATATTTGGATTATATATCTATTATACATATATTCCCATATATTGGGATTTTATTATATATATAATAATATATTGGGATTATATATATACATAGGGATTTTATATATATATTTGGATTATATATCTATTATATATATATTCCAATATATTGGGAATTTATAATATATATATTAATATATTGGGATTATATATATATTGGGATTTTATATATATATTTGGATTATATATATCTATTATATTTATTCCAATATATTGGGATTATATAAATATGTATATACATTATTATATCCACATTATATATTCCATTACATATGGAATATGTAAATTCCATACATTGCTGGAATAATATCTGCTTCTCATGTGCCACCCCACAGTCAGAGCAGGAATTCTGCCTGGCCTGGAGCTGCTTTACATCACCTGGAGCTCCAGCCCGGCTGGGAATAAGGWGCAAATCAAGGGATAATGGGAAATGTTTGCAAATCCCATAAAGACAAACCCCACAGTGTCAATAACCAGCGGTGCTCTCTGTCTTATCCTCATCCCCACCACAGCTGAGGGACGGGGGGCATCACAAGGAATTTCTTTGTATTTTTATCAGCCCCCAGCCCCTTTGGAAAGCTTGCTGGAGGGGTAATGAAGCATCCCCTGGGTGGTGTTGGGATTCAGGTGTGAGGGGCTGGGTATTGTTCCCGGGATGAGTTTCCTTGTTAGCGTGGGGTTTTTCTTTTTAAAGGCTCCATTGAAGTGCCTGGCCATAAATGAAGCTTTGATCACATCCATTTGCTGTTAACAAATCCAGATGGGGCAGAGGCACCGGGGTGGTGGCTCTGGGATCATGTGTGAGCTGCCTTTCATTCTGAGGATGTTCAGAAGCTCCAGGGCTGGCCCAGCTAACGAATCCAGCTGTCCCAAATGCCTCCTGACACAGGGTGTCCCCAGGGACACCTGCAGAGGTGGCAGCAGGGCTTTGGGGAAGGTTAAGATGTCTCAGGAAAATAAACGGCCATTACGTATCTGGCAGTGCCTTCTTTCATATGGTAATTCCCTTTCTTCTCCCTTTTATTTCTTTATTTTTTTTAATCATTCAAGTAGCTTTGTRTTCCCTTTAAATCAGTAGGGTTTATTCTAAAATCCACGTACTGGCAGGAGCTTTGCTGGAATTTTAATGCTGTGGAGGAAAATAAGTGGGAAAAACTCCATAAAACCACAATACTTTCTGTTTAACACCCACTCGTGGGGTTTTAGGTTGTTGTTTTTTTTCCAAATGCTGAGGTAGGAAAACAAATTGAAATGAGCTGGATCCAGGGCAGGTTTGGTTCYTCCTCGTGTGGTTTTGTGTCCGGCCCAGGAGGATTCCTGGCAGGACAGATCCTGCTCCTGGGAAGCTGCAGGACATCAGTTGATACCATGGATCTGCTGGAAACCCCACCCTCCTCCCACCACTGAAATCCTAGTGGGAAAGGAAAAATCTGATTATCCACACAAAAAGGAAAGGAATTGTTTTTATCTTCTGTGTTGCTACATCAGCTAGGGAGGGTTTTCTTCCCTTTTTTATTCCTGAGGGATCAATGGTGACTTTAATCCCTCAGCACATTGCTAAGCCCATCCTGGGCTTGGCTTTAATCTCAAACCACATCAGGCTCTGCTCAGGTGAGACCCCACCTGCAGAACTGCCCCAGCCCTGGGGAAGGACCTGGAGCAAATCCAGAGGAATCCATGGAGCTGCTCCAGGGCTGGGAATGTTCCCCTGGAGMAGGGARGGMTCCAGGGAGAGCTYCCAGCACATTGCAGGGCCTGCAGGGGCTCCAGGAGAGCTGCAGAGGGMCTGGGGACAAGGCCTGCAGGGACAGCAGCCAGGGAATGGCTCCCACTGCCAGAGGGCAGCCATGGATGGSATCTTGGCAAKGAGSAATTCCTGCCTGGGSTGSRATTGCCAGAGCAGCTGGGGCTGCCCCTGCATCCCTGCAATGCCCAAGGCCAGGCTGGAGCAGCCTGGGACAGTGGGAGGTGTCCCTGCCATGGCAGGGGTGGAATGGGATGAGGTTTTTTTCCTCCAGGTGCAGTTGGGAGCCAAGAACATCCCAGGAACAGCACAGGCAGTGCCTGAGCCCTCAGGGAACCCCCATCCCAAGGATTTGGGAGAGTTCCCAAGGAGGATGTGGCTGGAAGGGGCTTTTTAACYGAGTCAGGGACAGGGAGCAGAGCAGGATCAATTCCTGTCCCTCAGGGGCTGCTCTGGAGGAGCAGGGTCAGGGATCAGGGYGATGCTGCCGTGCTTTAATTGGGAATTCAGAGCAGAGGTGGAATTTGAGCTGGTGGGGCTGTGTCAGAGCCATCACACCCATGTGGGGGTTGATGAGGTTGTGCTGTGAGTCTTCCAGAAGACTCTGGAAGAGTCTTGACAGCACAACCTCATCAACCAGAAGACCAACTTCTCCTCACATCCTCATGAACACAGAGGAAGGGGRGCTCTTTCCTAATCCCTGGGATCCTCCCATGTAATTTGAGTCCAGAATTTGTCAAGTCAACCAGGGTTCCCAAATGCTTCAGTATCTTCCTTTGCTGCAGTTCAGGATAACCCTTCACTCTACTGAGACCATTAATAATGGTCTATAATTTATAATTCAATTTATATCAACCTGGGGCTGCCATGACCTCCCCTCTGTCTTGTTTGCAGCCACGAAATCAAACAGAGTGGGCAAAATAAATACAAACTGTGCCAAGTCACCTCAGAAATCCCAGAATTCCTATGGAGCTGTTGAAATCTTGGACATTGTTGGATATATGATCCCTCCTGCAGGCTGGAGGAAACCAAASCTGCTCCTCAGGGCTTTTAGTGTCACTCTGGGCTCTGTTTGGGATGGCAAGGTGGGGATTGATCRAAGGTTGGGCTGGATGGTCTGGGAGGTCTCTTCCAGCCTCAGTAATTCCARGATCTGTAGGATATGGAGCAGCACTTTGGGCTGTGTGTACCTCTAAAAATCACATTTGTGCTTTTTGAGGTTTCACCTAATAAAGAAAAGACCTGGTGAACTGCGGRGTGTGGAGGATCAGAAATGGGACATCATGCCATGATCAAGTGAAGCCAAATTTATTATCCCTAAAAGGGCTATTTATGATAATTTTCTACTGTCCACACATCTCTACCTAATACATGCTTGGTTAATCYTAGCTGTTCATGTGTCTAGAATAAAATGCTGAGTGGATTTTCTGATTTTTCACACGTCTTGCTGTGATYGTCTGGCTCACCCGTTGCTTCTCTTTTTTCTCACTTTCCCAAGCTTGCTGACAAACTTGCTGAGTCCTGATGACTCTTCTTCTTGTATCTCTTTCAAGGATATACCGACCCCATTTCTGAATATGTCCATTATCCATTGTTTGTGAACGTGTCCATTGTCCATTATTACCAGCAGGCTGGATTGTGCATCGGCTGAATGCGGCCATTGTCTTGCAAAAACTCCTCAACCTGCAAAAAATCCTCGACAGTGAACTTCAGAAGCGTCTCAGAAACCCCAACTTCCAGAGCAGATAACTCTTAAACCACTTTCCACCTATGTCCTTTCCCTCATTTGTTCAGCCTCCCCAGAGCTGCTGGCAGAGCATGAGCTGCACCTTTGCGACAACAATTAGCAAAGCTGCACCTTTGTGACAGCAATTAGCAAAGCTGGGGAGGGCTGAGGTAAAGATTCTCCATTCTGCTGCTCACAGCTGGGTTCTTGTCCCCTCCCCAGAGCACGGTGATCGTGGAGAAGACGGTGCAGGACCTGATGGAGCTGATGCACGACCTGAGCGCCTACTCGGACCAGTTCCTGCACATGGTGTGTGTGAAGCTGCAGGAGTACAAGGACACCTGCACCCTGGCCTACAGGTACAGCCCAGGGGGATGGYTGTGTTAGGAAAATTAATCCACTAACATCAGAGATTGATGTCCGAAAAGGAGACAGAGGAGTCTTTTTTACTCAAATAAATATAATATTATATATATATATATATAAAAGATAGACTTATAATATAATAGTATTATATTATACATATAAATTTAATTATGTAAATATATATAAATAGAAATAAATAGATATCTAGATATAAATAAATATATTTTAAATATAAAAATAATATATAATATAAATATATATTTATATATAATATATAATATAATTTTATAATAGTATTAAAATAGAAATATAAATTATATAAATTTAATTATATATATAGATAGAAATAAATATATCTCTATATAGATTTATTATTATCTAATAAAGGGAGAGGCCATGGGGCATTCCCTGGGATCTCTCACATTTTTGGAGGATGCAGCCTCCTTTTTATCCCAATTTCCCGGCTGCATTTCCACTCTCTCTTTCCCCATTTCTGAGGTACTTGAGAGGTTCAGACTTCCCAAAACACCCGATCCCAAAGATTTCCCTCTAATGTATAATCCTCTCTTTTAATTTTTAATTCTTATGGAATTCAGGGGGTTTTCTTCCCCATTGTTTCTTTCATCTTTCAATGTCTAATTTCATTTATCAGCAAAGCTGAAGTTTATTTGTAAAAGCAAATATCTTTTTCCATTCATCAATCAGTGGAATCTTTCCCATTTCTTTTATCTCTCAGTGCTGGTTTTATCCACCAGCAGACCCACAGCTTGTTTGGAAAGACAAATCCACTATTCCTCTCACTTCTCCTTGGGCTTGGCTGTTGTCCTTGTTTGGAAAGCCAGGTGTCTGCTAAGGAAGGCAGGAGCCTCCCCAGAAATGGAAAATGTAAACCCCCTCCCTC
>JACDOX010000443.1:321422-371686 GCA_014549065.1 Cardinalis cardinalis | reverse complement strand
CTGAGGCCTCTCAGCTTCTCAGGAGGAAAAATCCAAAGGAAAGGATTTTCCATAGAAGATGTCTGCGACACTGCCCCTGTTTGTCCCTCCCTGCAGGTGAGCACCCGCGAGCTGAGGCGCAAGGACGATGAGATGAAGAGCATCCGTGTCAATGCCCTGCTCCACGTGGGGGCCATCGTGGCTGTGGACATCTTCTTCCACTTCTTCTACATCCTCACCCTCCCTTCTGACCTGAAGTTTGTGAACCGCCTCTCGGACTGGTCCTTGGGTGAGTTCACCACTCACGCTGGTGCCTGGGCACCTTCACCCCTGTCCTCAGCTCCAAGGCAGTGGGGAGGGATCCAGATCTCCATCCACCCCCCTTGAGAGGCTGTGGGAATGCCTGTGTTGGACAGGTTTCAGTAAAAAGCTCCTCATCCTCGCTCTGGCCATGCACAGAGCTGGGTTGGTGGCCCTGGAGGTTGGTTTGGAGGTTGGGTGGCCCTGGAAAGCACACGGTGCTGACCTGACCTTTCCATGGGGTAAATTCTTTAGTTTGGGGTTTAGGAAGCTGAGCACCAAATTATTTTTGTTACCTTTGGACTGAGAGGGAGCTCAGCACCTCTGAAAAACCAGCAGGACACAGCAAACCGTGTGCAGCAACGSAAAGCCTGATTGCATGTAAGGAAAGTTGTCCACAGAGCAGTCAAACACTGGGAGAGGTGCCCAGAGAGGTTGTGGATTGTCCCAAAAGAGTCTGTTCAACACTTACACGGGCAATGTCCAGGGAAACACACTCTCCACCTAAAGGTGGGTGTTCTCCAAGCATGGCTGGGCTAGAGACCTCCAGAAGGCAAATTCCCAGGATGAGTGATGGGAGCAGCGCTGGCAGCTGGAGGGAGGATTCCAGATGATCAAATCCATGTCTGATGGCAGCATTTCAGACACCACCACACAGCAGGGGCCAAGCAGGGGCTGGAGGACCCTCCTGTCTCTCCAGAGTGGCAGCTCGAGGCCAGGATAAACTCCTAATGCAGCTGGAGTGGCACTAACATGGATTTAGGTGTCCCAAGAGCCCTGGCTGGATGGATCCCGTGTTATTCCAGAGGGAGCTGAGCTCTTCTGACTGCACTGACCATGGTGGGAGTGGTCAGATTTTCCCTTTATCTGGGAGCTGGATCCCACCAAAACAGGGGCATTTTAGCAGCTCTTTGCAGAGGCATTTGCAATCTTTAGTAGCTTCCCCTGCAGGGTTTGTTTCCCTCTCTGAGCCAGAGGTTCTGACCCTGGCTCTGCTGTAGCACCGACATCCATGGCCAGGGGGAGCTGGGTGGGGGGAATTTTGATGGAGGTGCCAATAAAAGCTCAGAGGGCAGACCTGAGAGCTGTGATGAGTTCATCAAAGCCTAACAAGTCTCAGAGGGAAGGCACAATGATGGAATAAATTACCATATAAACAGAATTTCTTGGACTGCTAAGACCAATGAGCAGTTTGCTCCCTCATACCCCAAGAAGAAATTGCCCTTTGGTCCAAGCCTCTTTAAAAATTAGTTTTAAATTATTTGCTCTGCAGAAATTCTGATACATTTTGTGTTCCTTTCTCCCATTTCACCCCCATTTTTGCTCCAGCTGGCCTGGCCTACTCCAATCTGGTGTATGACTGGGTGAAGGCTGCTGTCATGTTTGGGGTCATCAACACCATTGCCAGACTGGACCACCTGGACCCACCCCAGCCCCCAAAGTGCATCACCATGCTCTACATCTTTGCTGAAACGTGAGTACCCTGGAGGAAGAGTGTTGGAGCTGGGCAGGACCTGTGTGGAGGGGAGGACACCTGGGCTGTCCTGGGCAGCTGCTCTGTGAGCTGGAGACCACCTGAAACCATAGCCTGGACCTGGCCAGAACCCAGGGAAACGTTCTTAGGTGGGGAGAAATGGGTAAGGAGAGAAGTTAAACCACGTTTCTAGTGGGATCTGTCCAAGGAAGGAGCCTGGAGGATTTCTGTGAGCAAGGTCCAAGATGTGCCTTGCCAGGGCATTGGGTGTTTTATATGTTCCAACAGGTTTTTATTGTCATTGTGTGCTCTAACATGTTCTCACCATCTTATTTTTAGGCATTTTGACAGAGGGATTAATGACTGGCTGTGCAAGTAAGTGTCTGGTTGACCACCTGTAGTCTGGTTCATCCATCCCAGAGCAATGAAGCATCACGTGCTGTTCATCCCAAAGCTGGGGTGTTCTCTGTTCTGGATAAACCCCACTATTTGCTCTGCTTAGCCCCAAACCCATTGAATTAATTGCACAAAAACAGCCCCCTCCTCCAAATCTGGGAGCGAAAGAGTGCTGTCCCAAAATCCCTTTAAGTCTGGTGGGTTTAGGACTCCCTCAGGGGAGGAAGAGCCAGCTTTACATTTCTCCAGGAGGAAAGGGGACCTGAGTACTGTAGCTCCATCTGCACCTTCCTCAGCCCTTCAGCTCCCTTCATCCACGAGTTCACACCTCTGCTGAGGGGGGTGGTGGCTGCTTTGTGATAAAATCCTGAGCACCAGCAAGTCTGAGAGACCCCAGGTTTTACCTGCCAGAGGRGGAAAGGTGGATATTGTGTCCTTGAGTATTTATAGGTTTGTAGGAACACAAGTCCCAAGCGGTTGGGGCACAGCAAAAATCAATTTATTGCCAGAGCATCCCTCTTGTTTTACTGGGATGTTCTGGGCTGACCTCTCTGTGAGGAGTTTGGGAAAAGAAACCCCAGAGGGATCTCCTGGACCTCAGGGAGCACCAACCTCTGGTGGTGTTCACAGGACRAGGGAAGAGATGAGAATCTTGACTCCACGTTTCAGAAGGCTGATTTATTATTTTATGATATATACTATATTAAAAGAAAATKATATAGTAAAACTAAACTAAAAGAATAGAAGAAAGGATTTCATCAGAAGGCTGGCAAGCAAAAGGAAAAGGAATGATAATGAATTTTGTGACTGACCAGAGTCCCAACACAGCTGGACTGTGATTTGCCATAAATTAAACAATGTATTAAAACTAAATGATATATTAAAACTAAAGAATAGAAGAGAAGGATTTCATCAGAAGGCTAGCAAGCAAAAGGAAAAGGAATGGTAATAAAATCTTGTGACTGACCAGACAGTCTGAGCCAGCTGGACTGTGATTGGCCATTAATTAAAAACAACCACATGAGACCAATCACAGATGCACCTGTTGCATTCCACAGCAGCAGATAATCGTTGTTTACATTTCATTTCTGAGGCCTCTCAGCTTCTCAGGAGAGAAAGATCCTRGCMAAAGGATTTTTCATAAAATACATCCGTGACATGAACCACCTTCCCTGGCTTTTAGGTACGTGTATGACCACATTGGAGAGAACCACGACAACATCCTGAAGGAGCTGGTGGCCAGCATCACCACCTTTGCCATCACCACGCTCTGGCTGGGGCCCTGCCAGGTCGTTTACATCTGGTCCCTCGTCAACTGCTTCGGCCTCAACTTCGAGCTCTGGGTGCAGAAGTTCTTCCAGCTGGGGCCCTTTGCCAAGCTGGAGGTGAGAAAACGGGGATGGGAGAGCTCCAGGKGGCTGGGGAGCAGCTCTGGTGCTGGGGAATGTCAGTGCCTGGAGGGAGCTCACACTGGGTTGGAGGGGTTGGGTTTTTGGGTGAGGAAGAAGAGCCAGAATCCCTGAGGATGCCATGGGGCTCCTGCCTGGAGATCTGGAGGTCTTTGCTGTGGCTTTCAAAATCATGGAATTACCAAGGCTGGAAAAGACCAGCCAGCTGGACCATCACTGTGGTGGTGTTTGCAGGGGTCCCAGGACGAGGGAAGAGATGAGAATCTTGACTCCATGTTTCAGAAGGCTGATTTATTATTTTATAATAATAATATTATTTATGATAATAGATATATTAAAACTATACTAAAAGAATAGAAGAAAGGATTTCATCAGAAGGCTAGCAAGGAAAAGGAAGGAATGATGATAAAATCTTGTGACTGACCAGAGTCCCAACACAGCTGGACCTGTGATTGGCCATTAATTAAAAACAACCACATGAGACCAATCCCAGATGCACCTGTTTCATTCCACAGCAGCAGATAACCATTGTTTACATTTCATTTCTGAGGCCTCTCAGCTTCTCAGGAGAAAAATCCTAGCAAAGGTATTTTTCAGTAAATATGTCAGTGACACACCACCATGTCCACCACTAAACCACATCCTCAAGTGCTGTATCCATGGGGTTTTTTGAACATTTCCAGGGATGGTGACATCCCTGGACAATCCTTGGGATCAGCCACCGAGCTGTGCAAGGGAAGCTCGGTCCTGGTGCCCTGTGTCCCCTCATTCCATGCACTTTGTCACCCACCCAGAGCAAACTCCTGCCCCTGTGCTGCTTCACAGGGAATTCAGATTGGGGTGGAAATTCCAGAGGGAAGACAGACGTCCAAGAGAAGCAGGAATGCATCTCCAATGAGGCATCAAAGTGCCACAGATGGACACAAAATAGGAGATTTCTGTCAATATCTGTCCTTGGGAATAGCTCTATGCATATGGGGAAGACTCTGTGGGGAATATCCAGATCCTAGGGGGAAATGTTTATATATTTCCTTATGGGATTAATTTGTTCCTCCTGTTCCACAGAGCATCTTGGCATTCTCAGTGGTTTTGATCTGATTTCTTTTAAAATCAAATCTTTGGATGCTAGAACAAATTATTTTTAAAACACTCCAAAGCTTTATGTCCCATCTTTGTTTGGGACTAAGGTGTCACAGGGACATATTGGAAAAAGGATCTTTAAAACTTCCAYGCTGAAAACAATTATTTTCCTGTTGGAATCCGAAATGCAAGAAACTCTCAGACCTTTAGACCTGTAAACCCAAGCTTAGAATTAAAGCAAAGATTTAATCTTAAACCTTAAAAAAACCTTCCAAACTTAAATACTAAAACCAAAAAAAAAAAAATTATAATTTAAAACAAAAACAAGTTAAACTAAATTTTGAAAATTTAAAGTTTTAAAATATAAAATATTAAAATAACTGCAAAAATAAACAAAAATTAAAATACAATACTATAAATTTATATATCATAATATATATAATATATATTTTATATAATTATATATCATTTATAATTTATATATAATTGTGTAATTATATATAATATATAAATGTATACTATATAATTTATAATTCTATATAATTTACATAATTATAATTAGTTTATAATTTTATATAATTTACATAATTTATAATTTATATATCATTATATATATCAATTAACTAAAAAAAGCCTTACACTATAACAAAAATCCATACAATAAAATATGTAAAAATTAAATCAAAAACATAAATATCTTTATTAACAATATTTTAGTAATCAGTAACTCCTTAAACAAACTTAAAACTAAAAATCTTAAAACAGTCTAAACCGTGATATAACGATATAAGCCAAATTCACCMTTGCTACCTATAAAAAATTAAATAGAAATATAAAATATATAAATCACGTAAATATAAAAAACAAAAATTTATTTTAAAAAATCACATCATCAGAATAAAATAAAAATAAATAGAAATCTATAAGAATATAAATAAATATATAAAATATAAACCACATAGAAAAAAATAAACCACAATTCAAAAATCCCATCTCAAATTCCTTCCAAAAAATATATTCCTTCCATTAAAATGGAAAAATATAATACAAATAAATATATAAAATATAAACCACATATAAGAAATAAAATATAAAAAAATAAACCMCAACTCAAAAATCACATCTCAAATTCCTTACAAATAATCACAAGCTCCCTATTTCTTTTTCCCARTTCAAATCCTGGAGGCCCTAAATTAGTTAAAGATCTAATTTGAATACAAACCGTGGAGAGAATCCTCCCGTTTGCTCTCCTGGTTGAACTCCTAATCAGATTAAGGCTCTCAAGGCAGTGAAATCCCCTTCCCTGCAGCACCACAATTCCCAGCCCTGAGTAGCCTGGGGGCTCTTTGAAGGCTGCTCTAAACTCCATCCCTGCTCCACTCACAGCAGCTGATCCTGGAGATTATGTGCCGCTGACAATTCCACTCTGCTGCTGTCATTGGCTTTTGAGCTTCTTTTTCTTCTCTTYAATTCCTGGGAAACTATTTTTACCAGGAGCCAGGAGTGATTTGCATGTAGGGCTAATAATAATCCTGGGATACAACAGATTCTTCTGCCTTGAGGAGTGGCAAGAGGTGGAGAAAGCAGGGCTCAACCATTTCATTTGAGAGAGCTGGAGAAGGACTTGTGACAAGGATGTGGAGGGACAGGACAAGGAGAAATGGATTTAAACTGGCAGAGGGCAGGGTTAGATGGGATCACGGGAAGGAATTCTTCCCTGTGAGGGTGGTGAGGTCCTGGCACAGGTTTCCAGAGAAGCTGTGGCTGCCCCTGGATCCCTGGCAGTGCCCAAGGCCAGGYTGGACAGGGCTTGGAGYACCCTGGGACAGTGGGAGGTGTCCCTGCCCAAGGCAGGGGGTGGAATGGATGATCCTTAAGATCCCTTCCAACCCAAACCCTTCCATRTGTCTGTRATTCTACAATTACCATGAAACTGTGTTGAATATCTTGCCCCTACCCATGGAACCCAGCCCAGGGTCCCTAAAGCAGCAGAGCAGTTTTGTCCTTTCCTTGTCCTTCCATTTCTTCATTCCAGAGGCACTGAAGCTGCTCTGATTTTTGCCTCCKCTCTGGGATCCCAGCTGGGGTTGCCCCAGTCACCCCCTTTTCCTTAGAGACCCTTTTCCCTCTGCTCCTCTCTCCTCCACAGGCCAAGCTGTCAGGGGCCATGTCTCGGCGGATCAGGGCAGCTTTTGGGGCTGTGAACTTCTGGGCCATCGTCCTCTACAACATCCTGGCCCTCAACAGCCTGGAGTTTGCTCTGCTGGTGACCAAGAGACTCCTTGTGATGGGTAAGGTGCTGCCAGCCTTCCCCACTGGGACACCCCTGTCTGAGCTGCTGTGGGAGCTGAGCACTGGGATCTTGGATCCTTCCRGGTCCAAAGTGCCCTGGCCACTGGTTTGTGATGTGGCTGCTCCACATATCCTTATTTCTTCTGCAAAAAGTGTTTTTTTAGCTCCCCCTGCTCCTCACTGAGTGTTCTGGGGTACCAGCTGCCTGCCAGGTGTGCTTGCACAGCTCCTGGCACAGCCTGAGCCTGGTTCAGCCTCCCCGGAGCCCTGCAGAGGTTGCGTTCACCTCTCCAAGCAGGGCTGAGCCCCTGCCTGTGAAATGTCCCCTTGCTGGAGACAGGGATTGACTCCTCCTGCCTCATTGCCTCTGCTCCAGCAGGCATCCTGCACCATCCCAAAGGTGACAGGTACAAATCCTCATCCTGCATGTCGTGGTTTGGAAAGACAGGAGTCTGCTAAGGAAGGCAGGAGCCCCCCCTGAAATGGAGAATGTAAACCCTCCCCACCCCTCAGAATTGCTATAAATTTTAAATTAAGGGGCTCTCAGGCAAAAAATATGGGAGCAGGAATAACAGTTCTTTAATAGGGAAGAAAAGAAAAGGATAAAATAAACAATGCAGTGAACTAAAACAACACTGACAGAGTCAGAACCCAACCTGACACCCTGTGGGTCAGGGTGCTGGCAGCAGTCCCATTGGAATTGTGGCTCAGCCCTCCTGCAGTGTCAGGGGTGGCTCTGTTGGAGCAGGGTGTTCTGTAGAGAAGGATGTAGTCATCCTCTGAAGATCCAGGGGAAGAGGCAGCTGCTGTTCCTCTGGGAAGCCCAGTGGAGAAGCTGTGCTGATGTTCCAGAGTCTCCAGATTATATCCAGGTAGGAATGCTTGGCTGGTGTTCCAGAATCTCCAGATTATATCCAGGTAGGAATGCTTGGCTGGTGTTCCAGAATCTCCAGATTATAACCAGGTAGGAATGCTTGGCTGGTGTTCCAGAATCTCCAGATTATATCCAGGTAGGAATGCTTGGCTGGTGTTCCAGAATCTCCAGATTATATCCAGGTAGGAATGCTTGGCTCCTCCCTCTGGTCTCACATCTCCCAGTGGGATGCTGTAGTTCTTCTCAGCCATGCAGGGACATTCGATAGCTGTTATCAGCAGATGTCCCTTCCTGAGGGAGGAGTGATTGTGGGAGAGATAAGGAAAGCTGCCCACTTGACAAAAGACAACTTCCATGCAGATGGTAACGGAACACATCTCACCTTGCAATCTGGAACAGTACATTTCTAATCAGTGGACTGTGGTGCTGTTCTGAAGCCTTCTTGAGCTGCCCAGGGTATAAATAGCCCTGAGGAGCCCTCTCTGGGATGGGGATGGATAATGTCACGCTCGCTGTGCCAGGAGTGCCTGCCCGCTGAGCTCGCTGGCTTTTGCTGGTTGCATTATTCATTGCACAGCTCCTGTTTTAGCAGGAACAAACCCTGGATCCACCCCTCTGCTGTGGAGACCAGATCTGTGATTGCAAACACCGTCAGACCCTTCTGAAGGGGAGGGAGGGCTCTGTCACTGACGTAGGTGACAAAAATATGTATTTTCCTGGGCGGACACTGTGTCCCCACTCAGTGCAGGACAAGAAGGCTTCAAAACAGTGCCACAATGCACTGATTAGAAATGTACAGACTGCAGGATGAGGATTTGTACCTGTCAYCTTTGGGATGAGGCAGGGTSTCTGCTGGAGCAGAGGAAATGAGGCAGGACAAGGCTGGGGTTGATCCTCAGCATCAGTGGGGCTCAAAGCTTCCAGAAGGTCACAGAGTTGAGCAGKGATAAACATGGGCAGGTTCAATGGGCAGAAAGTCAACCATGACTTCTGAACTTGGGGAGCAGAAGGATTTTTAGGGGTAAGAGGGGCTCAAAATCCCTCCAGCATGTCCCCACTTAGCTGCAGTCCATTGTGCCTTGATGGGTTCAGCTTCACCTAAAACCCTGAGGATTTCGGATTTCCCTCTTGGTGGAGCTGCAGGGCTGGATCCATGACAAAAAGTGTCACTGGCCACCATGATCCTGTGTGACCTCCCAAGCCCACCTGAGAGGCAGCTGTGCTGGGGTGAAGAACTGGCCTTGTCAGGCCAGCACAGCTGGCTGACCAGGTCTCCCTCCCTGCCCTAGGTTTCCCTGAGAGCACCTTGTCCATCTGGTTCATCACCTACTGCGGCGTGCAGCTGATCAAGGAGCGCGAACGCATCCTGGCCATCCAGCAGGAGGAGAAGGGGGACAAGGCCAAGCTGGAGTAGGGGAGGCTTGTCCTGAAGCTTCATCTCCCTTCCAGCCACTGCTGCCAGGCCAGGCTCTGTTCAGGGCTCCCCAAGCCCTCCTGACAATCGGACTGCTGTAGCTCATCCACGTAGAAGTCACCTGGAAGGCACAGGTCACCCCCTTGTGCAGGGGAGGTCTTCCATCAGGCACAGCGGGTGTTTCACAGTCTCCCCAGGCGTGGCAGGATGCTGAGGCAGCTCCCAGGACGTTTCTTCCATGCCAGAGCCATCCCTGTTGTTTTCCTGACCCTCTGACAGTGTGCAGGCTCAGAGATTTCACCCCTGCTTCCCTTGGTGCACCAGCACCCTCAGCCCTTGTCTCCCAGAGGAGACTCTCCAGGCCCCATGGCTGGAGGTTTTAGGGCCCTGCACTGCTGGATCTGAGACTGCCATGACCACCCTGCTGTGACACGTGTCCTGGGACTCAAGCCAAACCCCACCTCAGTTTATTTTTTACRTGCCACAGACAAAGGTCTAAGCTCACATTCCTGCCCATGGCTGAGGGACAGAAGGTGCTGTAGCCACCCCTTGCTCACCTCCATCCCTTTCCTCAGCTGCCTTTGGTGTGCACAGCCCAGTGAGCACACAGCTGAACACAATCCAAGGAGAAAAACCCCAGGTGAAGGTCAGGGACTGGGGCTGGGCAGTGGAGGGAAAGCCCATGGGAGCCTCCTTGGAGAATGAGACTTTGGGAGCGTGTGAAACACAGTGCCTTGGGGAAAAGGTGGGTTYGTGACACAGAAATAGCTCTCTTGCACTTCAGAGTAACTCTCAGTGGCCTTATGTCTGAGTTCTGTCTGTCTGGGGGCAGGACCCACTCCCCTCTGCAGCAGGGTGGAGACCTTGGTGCACCCCTGTGGGGGAGGCAGGGTGGGTTCCTAGCCGGCTTTCAGCTCTGCCAAAGCAATTTGTKGAGTCCCTGGTAAATGTCTCTTATTTATGTAGCCAATAAATGTTGGATAACTCTGGCACCTGCTGCTCATCCCTGTCAATGCTGCTGGCTGCAGGTGACACCCCTGGAAATGCCTGAGCTCAGAGGACAAGGATCTGTTTGCAGGTCCAAATGGGTGACACAAGACATTTGTGACTTCAGCAGAAACCCATTTGTCATCACCAGACAGAAGGCTGGGCTGCAGCTGGATTCATATTCACCTTTAATTTCACTCTGCTATTGGGTGTCATCCCCAGACTGAAGGTTGGGCTGCAGCTGGATTCATATTCACCTTTAATTTGACTCTGCTATTGGGTGTCATCACCAGACTGAAGGTTGGGCTGCAGCTGGATTCATATTCACCTTTAATTTCACTCTGCTTTCATGTATCTGTAGCCTGTGGCCAGCAAACTTCACCCACGTGGGTTTTGGGTTAGAAGCCAGGTTGGTTTTACTTTTGGGAGCCTGACCAACAATGCTGGGAGAGAGGGGCAGGCACTGTGCCTTGGTGGCATCTTGTCACATCCCTTCTCGGCACATCTGCCACTGCTGGACTTTTCATGGGTGTTTCTTGGCATCTCCATTGTTTCAGATTTAGCTCTTCCACCAAACCAGCTCTGCCAGCGTGTGCTTCCTGCRGGGCTGGGTTCATCCCCTGCCCTCTCTGGGGGTGTCCTTGCACAGCTGGCACCTCCCTGAGCYGCTGGCACCACGGGCTCTGCCCCTGGGGTGGCTCAGCTCGGGTCTGCGGCCGCCTGGGAGGGCAGAGTCACCTCCCAGGGTCCCAGTGGGTGACTCACATGGCAAAGCCCAGTGACTCTGCACTGCCCTCCTGACTGGGATGCTTCAGCAGAGAAAATAGCCCATTCACTAAGAGGCTATATTTACCCAGCAGCTGCATCTGCTGAAGCTGCCAGAAGGAGCTAATCTTAGACACCAGCCCAGCCAGTGATCTGCTAGAGACAGTTCACGGGAGAATTTGGGCTTTGCTCTCCTTTTCCAGGAGTTCTCCCTTCAGCTTTTGGTGCTCTGACAAGCCCAGGAGGGCTGAGCCCCCTGGTGCTGTCTCAGCCTGCTCAGTCTTGCACAGGACACTCTCAGCCTCACTGAATGTCTCTGTAGGATGGGATTTATCCCCTCATCTGCTCTGATTATTGCCTGCCCCTTCATAAAACTCCACCAAGAAAAGCAATTTTTTATTGTAATTACAAATCCCACTTAACAGCCTTGCACTGGACACTTTCTTGTTCAGCCTGACATGGCTGAAATTCCTTCATCCATCCTTTTGGTTGTGACATTTTGTAGGGGTGGGGGTGATCCTGCAGCACTGCATTCCCTTTAGGATGTGTCTGTGTATCCTCACTGTTGTGGTTTAATCCCACACAGTTTCTCTCTTTCTCACTCCCCCTCACCCCATAAGGAGGAGAATCAGAAAGAAAAGGTAAACAGGTAAATCTGTGGAGAAAAGAACAGTTTAACATTTGAAACAAAACATAATGATGATAATAATAATGACAAGGAGAGGAGAAAGAGCAACAGAGCCCAAGAGGAACAAGTGCTGCACAGCAATTGCTCATCACCCRCTGGCTGATGCCCAGCCTGTCCCCAGACAGCAAACTGGCTCCCTTCTGGGTCATTTCCACAGTTTATATCCTGGAAATGATGTTCTGTGGTGTGGAATATCCCTCTGGCCAGCTCAGGTCAGCTCTCCTGGCCACGCTGCTTCCCAGCTTTGGTGCAGCTCCTCCCTGGCAGAGTGTGAGAGGTGGAAAACCCTTGACTCAGGGTGGGAATGACAGCAGGAGCCAAAATATCGGTGAGTTATCAGCATTATCCTCATCCTAAATCAGGAAAAACACAGCACTGCTGGAGGAAAATTGTGACTGTGCTCACAGGGGTTCTTGGATGAGGGAACATATGAGGATCTGACTCCATGTTTCAGAAGGCTGATTTATTATTTTATKATATATATTACATTAAAATTATACTAAAAGAATAGAAGAAAAGGTTTCATCTCAGAAGGCTGGCTAAGAATAGAATAAGAAAGAATGAAAACAAAGGTTTGTGTCTTGGACAGAGTCCGAGCCAGCTGACTGTGATTGGCCATTAATTAGAAACAAGCAACATGGGCCAATCACAGCTGCACCTGTTGCATTCCACAGCAGCAGATAAYCAWKGTTYACATTTTGTTCCTGAGGCCTCTCAGCTTCTCAGGAGGAAAAATCCTAAGGAAAGGATTTTCCATAAAAGATGTCTGCGACAGAAAATTACCTCTCCCAGATGAAACCAGGACCTCCACCCACCCCCATGTCCYGGGGACTGTTGCCCACTTGGGGACACATTTAATGACTGTGGGAGCCCCTGGCCATTGGAAATCCCTGGCTGTGGCCCTGTCAGACCTGGGGGACAGTGCACCCAGGCTCTTGGAAAGCCAGGGCTGCTTCCCCAAGCCCTGGAGCTGCTCCAGGCAAAGCCACTGAAGCCCTTGGGAGTCCCCAGGGCAGGTCTGGGACCAGCCCAGGGCCCTCTCCCTGGGTGAGCCCCCAACCTGGGAGCTGCCAGAGACCCAGCAGGTGCCAGAGCTCCTCTGGGAAGGGCTGCAGCTGAATTTTAGCAGTGGCAGCCCGTGGGGTGGGGGATAAGGAAGCAAAACTCAGCTGGCAGCGCAGCGAAAAGGAGAACAAGGCTGGGCTCAAGGGAGATTAAAGGCAGAGGGAGGGGGGAAATCCCAGCTGGTGGCACAGCAGCACAGGATTAAAGCTGGGATGGCACAGAGCTGGGGCAGAGAGGGGAGGGAGGCGGTGTCCAGCCCCAGATGTCAGGGAGCAAAGATTCCTGAAGTTCAACCCAGCTCAAAGATCAGCACTGGGAGCTTGGTCCTGGCACAGATGAGCAGCACAGGAGAGCTCTCGATGTGAGCCCTGAAAACAGCTTATTGTGATTATTTCCCTGCTCTGTTGGCACCTCCCAGCTGCTGCTGGAAGCACACCAGTGCAGAAGGGCTTCACTCTGGTACAGCTCCCTCCCTCTGCTAGAGATGACCATCATGGCAGTTTTTATGAACACATCCCTGCCAGGGCMAGGGGTTGTGTGGCTTTAAACACACCAAGAATTATGGCTGATATTTTTTCATAGGCTTAATTAAATCGTTAATTAAATCCGTGCCATCACTGAGTGTCAGACAGCCCAGAGGGTCCACAGCAAGAGATAAAACAGATTCATGTGCAAGTTTTACTATGGGTATAAATAATTAGAGCTGCTCTGCTCGCCCATGTCTGTCAAAACTAATTTGCTTCTTTGWGAGCTCTGTGGGAATAGCTGGACCTGGACTGGCCATTTCAGGGCCCAGGGGACTTCYTAGACATCCATGGGTAGGCAAGCAGGACACAAGAGCTGCTGGAGAGCTCAGCCACCCTGGAGCATCAGCTCCAGGCCACGCAGGCTGTCCTGCTGTGCCTCTAGACTTCATCCAGAGAGGAGTGATGAACCAGAAGGCCTGAGCAGGAGACCCCCAGTTTACTAGAAGGTATTTGTGTTTAGACGTCTCAATCTCTGAGTTGAAGCCCACCCTTGCATTTCCTTTATCTCTATTCTGCCTCAGACACTSTCTCTGTCACCAGGATCTGGAAAGGATGGATTTATTGGTGCCAAGGTGCCCAGAGACTGTGCCACTGGGGCCCATGTGCATGTTTGACAGAGTCACAGAATCAGTGAGGCTGGAAAAGAGCTCTGGGGCTGACTCCAACCTGTGGTTGTACTAGACCACGGTCCAGTCTTTCCWTAATGCCTCCAGGGATGGTGACTCCATCACCTACTGCAGGGAAAAAGAGCCATTCCTCTCCCACAATCCTCAAAACTCCTGCTTTAATGAGGATTTTAAAGAAACTTCCAGCACAGATCTCGTATCCCACACAGGGCTGTAAATAAACACCTCTATCTCCATTTCCAGCCCCCTGAAAAGTGATTCTRGAGGAGAATAAAGGACAAACCTGTGGAGCAAAGCAGCCCTGGGTGGGAGCTGGCTGGAGCTGGGGATGCCACAAAGCCCACACAAGACCTTCCCTYAGCACACCCATCCTTCCAGCTTTGACTTCATGGCCTATTTCTAGCACAGCTAAAGGTCCAGCGCTTTCAGAGCATCATCAGGAGGAAGCCCCAGCCTTGCCACCCATGACCCAAACAGCAAATTGGGCTGTCAGATTCACCCAGAGTCCTCTTGTGTCCCCGGTGGTGTCACAGCAGCCAAACCTGCTGCTCTCCCCGCGGTGACTCACGAGCTGCCAGACCCTTCCTGAATTCCTGGGGCTGGAATTACAGCTGTTCCCCCGGCCCCCCTCCCTTCCTCCTTGTCCAGTGTGTCATATTAAAGGGTGATCGGCTTACACATGCTGCACTATGGATTCCTTAAGCCCTGCAGGGCTGYGTCTATATATAAAGCCCCGAGCTGGAAGCTGAAGTGCACAGACAGCTGGGAGCATAGCAAGGTTTCACATTCCCGGTGTGCCAGCGGTCTGGAAGCCCGTGAGGCTGTGAGCTCTGCTTTCTTTACTCAGGTTTAGGTACAGCCACCAATATTTATCCATAAAAGAAGGACTGGGGCAAAGAGCGAGCGATTATTCGCCACCATGGGTTTGCCTCTTGATCAAGTGGAAGAATTGCGTCTCTACCAGCAAACTCTTCTCCAGGATGGACTCAAAGACATGTTGGACCACAATAAGTTTCTGGACTGTGTTTTAAAAGTGAAAGGGAAGGAGTTTCCCTGCCACCGGCTGGTGCTGGCAGCCTGCAGCCCCTATTTCCGGGCCATGTTCCTCTCAGACATGGAAGAGAGCAAGAAGAGGGAGGTCAGCTTGGAAGATGTCGACCCAGACGTCATGGGCAAGATCCTGCACTACATCTACACCTCCGAGCTGGAGATCACCGAGCAGAACGTGCAGGACATCTTCTCCGTGGCCAACATGTTCCAGATCCCCTCCATCTTCACCGTGTGCGTGTCCTTCCTGCAGAAGAGGCTCTGCCTCAGCAACTGCCTGGCCATCTTCCGGCTGGGATTGATGCTGGACTGCGCCCGGCTGGCCGTGGCCGCCCGCGATTTCATCTGCGACCGCTTCGCGCTGGTCTCCCGGGACGAGGAGTTCTACCAGCTCTCCCCCGACGAGCTGATCGCCATCATCTCCAGTGACTCCCTCAACGTGGAGAAGGAGGAGAGCGTCTTCGAGGTGGTGATGAAGTGGGTGGGGGCCAAGGAGCGCGAGAGCCGGCAGAAGGCCCTGCCTGTCATCTTCGAGAGCATCCGCTTCCGCCTCATGCCCAGCGACTTCATCASGGAGCACGTGGAGAAGCACGCCCTGGTCAAGGCCAGCCCCGAGCTGCTCAAGAAGCTGCAGATGGTGAAGGACGCCCAGAAGGGCAAGTTCACCGTGGTGAAGAAGAAGAAAGTGAAGAAGAGCAGTGAGAATCAAGCAAAGGAGGATGTTGTCAATGGAGCAGTGGATGAAGGGGAGGACACGGAGGAGGATGCTCTCCCCGGGATCTTGAACGACACCATGCGCTTTGGGATGTTCCTCCAGGACCTCATTTTCATGGTGAGCGACAGCGGAGCAGTGGCCTATGACCCCAATGCCAACGAGTGCTATTTTGCCTCCCTGTCCACTCAAATCCCAAAGAACCACGTCAGTCTGGTGACCAAGGAGAATCAGATCTTCATTGTTGGAGGACTGTACTACAACGAGGACAACAAAGAGGATCCCATGAGCTCCTACTTCCTACAGGTACTACCTTGGTCTTTCTTTTGTTTCTTTGACCACTTGGRAATATCACCAAGCTTTAGTTCCCATAATTTTTGTTATCATGTGATGTTAAAGTTGTAAATGAAGGAATCTGGGTTGYTTTACTGGAGATTCTTCTCCCTTTATTTTTAAGGATGATGCCACTGAGGGGTGGTTGTGGTAATGAGGAAGGTYTGAAGGAGTAGGAAATAGGAATGAGCCTTCCTGATCCAAATCCTGAGGAGAGGATTGTTTAGAACAGTGAATTTGGCCCAGCCCTGGCTGCCACRGGGTTCACAAACTGGGAGGTTCATGGCATCAGACCCAGGTTCTGCTTTGCATCCCCTGCCTTGCCTGATTATGAACCCCAGGAAATCCCAAGGGTGACGCTGCCAGGTGCTGAAAAAGGAGCAGCAGCAGCTGCAGCCACAGAGCAAACACCCCAAGGACACAGGGCACGTCCCTGCCTCCCAGCACTGCCCCATTCCCAGTTCTGCTCCTGCTCCTGGAGACGGGCTTGGTCCAGCTCGGATCCTCTGCCTCAGCCACTTCCATCCTGAGAGGGGGAAACCACCTCGAGCTGTCTTTGGGGATACCCCTCAGGGAAAGTGGCTGTTCTAACTCAGCAGTGACCCAACTGTGGCTGGATTGAGCTGTGCAGGCAATCTGAGCCCCAGCCTGGGCTGCAGCCCAGATTTCTTTCCCTGCAGACAGCTAACACAAGGCGCCTGCCCTTCCTCCTGACCCCAAGGAATCCAGTAAATCCTCTATTCTTCCTCCCATACCCAGAAATTCCTTTTTTGTTCCCCTCCATGGCTCAAATCTTCTGGGAAGAAACAATAACGTGTCTCAGGCTCTCATCTTCTGGGAAGAACAATAACATCCCCAGGCAGAAAGGATAAAATGAGGGTGGCTGCCAAGCTGAGACGCAGAGCCCTGATCCCTGCCTTGACTCATTGCCCTCATCAGTGGGGCTGCACATCCTGCAGGGACCAGGCTTGTCCTCACCTGGAAAGGGGCACGGGGTTGTGCAGGCCAGGTGAAGCCCAGGGAATGAGAAGCCAGGAGGAAGAAACCCCAGCCCTATAGAGCAGGAGGGAGTGGGAAAGCTGAGGAAGTGCTGGGGGTGTCCTGTTTGAGAGACAGCCTCTCACACTGGGCAGTCATGATGGCAGAGGTGGGGGCAGCCCCATCAGCTGCCTGTGAAGAGCAGGGCAATGCATCCAGCCAAACCTGTGCCTAAGGATCAGTCTTCCCAGCAGAGGAGGAGCAGGGTCCAGAGAGGCCACAGAACTTCCACAGAGTCATAGGGGAGGCCATTCTATGGAATCTTGAGAGGGACCTTGAAGATCTCCCAGCTCCAAACCCCTGCCATRAGCAGGGACACCTCCCACCAGACCAGGCYGCTCAGAGCTCCATCCAACTTGGCCTTGAACCCTTCCAGGGTTGGGCAGCATCCTTGGAAATATTTAATATTTGACTGCACAAAGCCCTGGGAAACAGCTCTAACTCCAAACCTGTGCCCCTTTGAACATGTGGATTGGATGAAAAACCTTTGGTGGTCCTTCCCCTCAAAGTACTCTGTGGCTCTAAGCTGCAAGCAGCAAGATTTCTCTGTTCAGCTCCCAGTTTGCCACTAATTCAGTGGCAAATGCTCTGAGCATCGTGGGGCCAATTTCAGCTCTTCCCCAAAAGGGTCTCTTCCCACATCACYATGTCACTCGTGCTTGGGAGGATCAGACAAACCCTGGGACTGGACAGTGCCATCAGTTTGCAAATGTTTAATTTATTCCATCAGTGCCATTATGTAGCTCACAGTTGCTGTATGAGCAAGAGATGTTTTGAGCCCTCTTTTTCAGCTCAAATGATACATTTAGGCATGCAGCTCTATGACAAGCCACTGTGCCACAGCTCCCTACACCTTCTGACTCTTTCTATCCCCCCAAATTTCACATTCCCCCTGCTGCAGCCAGGTGCATTRGGTCAGGGATAATTTAGATTTAAGGACAGCCGCCAAAATATAAAAATGCTGCTAAATCCCAGGGGCCTTGCAGAATTTGGCAGGAGCAAAATGATTCCATTGACATTTCAGACGGGAAAGGGTATCCTTTCTTTGTCACTTGCGAGATTAATGACTCGAAAACAATGCTGAATCCATCAAGAAGCAGGAACTACCCCGATGACTGAGCTGCTCGGGGTTGCACTATAAATAACACATGTGTGGACCACAGCTTACAAAGAGACAAAAACCACAGGCACCCAGCTGAGGGCGAGCCTTTGGAGCCAACCCATCGGGCTGAAGCTCCTTGGCCTGAGCCCATGGCAAACAATGCTCCAGGCAGTGCTGCGTCACAGCTCCATCCTGCAGGCCCACAAAATTGCCTGCAAGACATCCCTCCCTCCTCTATCAAGATATAATTTTTTTTTTCCCCAATTCCCATTAAGCCACAGTGCTCAGAGCCTCCAGTCTAAGCAGTCTAAGAATTTTTCTTTTTTTTTTAATTTTTTTTTTTTTTCTGATGGGAGATGAGGCATTGCCTTGATCTACAGATATCCAAGGATTTGGTGATCTGATCCAGCAGCTTGCTCTGGCACACTTTATCTGTGTAGCCAACACTGCTGGCAGCACCCTGTTACCTGGCAGAGATGGGAAATGCCAGAACGAAGTACTGTGAGGTGTTCCATGCATGAAAAGGCTCAGGAAAATCTCTAGGATTGCAATGCTTCCATTCCTCCAGTCCGAGAACAATCCATCGTAAGTGCAGCAGGAAGTCTTTCGCCCAAAGATGACCAAGCTTGTTCCAAATTAGAAGAGGAAATTTAGGAGAGAGCTTATCACTCCACAGCTCCCTGAAAGGAGGGTGGAGCCAGGTGGGGTTGGCCTCTTCTCCCAAGCAACCAGGGACAGGATGAGAGGACAAGGCTTCAAGCTGCACCAAGGGAGGTTAAGGTTGGACATCATGGAGAATTTTTTTTACTGAAAAGGGTGTTCAGGCATTGAGATGGGCTGCCCAGGGAAGTGGTGGAGTCACCATCCCTGGAGGTGTTGAAGAAATGGCTTGATATGGCACTCAGTGCCATGGAATTGACAAGGAGGYGACAGGTCAAAGGTTGGACCCAATGATCTCAGAGGCATTTCCCAACTTTAATGTGATCCTATAAAGTTCATGCTTTGATGAATAGAGCAGAAGATGTTGCTGCAGACCCATCTCTGCTCTTATGCCTTGTCATAAAAGGTCTATCAYACAAACTGTGCCTTGGGTTTGCTCTCAGATCCCCATCCTGCTCCAGCTGACAAAGGCACAGCCACAGGAGCATTGCTGCTGGGGTGACCAAGCTGCACATGGGAACACACTTTGTCCTCCACCTCCGGACCCTGATTTTTGCTGATCAAATGGACACACACTAATGACCATATCTTCCTTTCCAGTACGACCATCTGGATGCAGACTGGCTGGGGATGCCCCCCCTGCCCTCCCCTCGCTGCCTCTTTGGCCTGGGCGAGGCTGAAAACTCAATTTTTGTGGTTGGAGGGAAGGAGCTGAAGGAGGGAGAGAAGACCTTGGATTCGGTGCTGTGCTACGACCGCCTGTGAGTGTCCCCCGAGAGTGTGGGGTGGGAGGGGGTTTGAGGAGAAGGTGGAGCAGCTGCCATGGGTCAAAATGTTTGGGAGAAGGGCTTGAACTCTGTATGAGGATGCTGGGACTGTCCTCAGGCTGTGCCCTTGGGCTCTGAGCTGTCTCCTTCCAGCTGCTCCCTTGATTGGGCCTCCTGGAGAGGGAATCCTTTATGGGGATATTTTSTTTTCTGGGATTGACATTAGAAGATGTTCATGTGAGACATGTACAGAGGTGTTTTTTTCTTCTGCTAAATCTCCTGCTCTTGCCCATTGATTAAAGGATCAGTGGCATTCACTGTGGTCTCACCAAAAGAGGTTTGAACAGAAAAGCTTGTTTTTAAATTTTTCAGATGTGTCACAGAACKGCTCATCCTGATTGATATCAGGCTTAATATCCAATTATTTTTGGACAATGGGCTCTGACCCATGYTAGCTCATGAGCTTTATTAAAAGGCACCATCCTGCTCTTCTCTCAGGAGACAGAAACTTCCAAAGCCTGCTCCTCTCTGCCCCAAAAAGACAGAGCAGCAGGCACCAACAAGCCTTGGCTTGGTCTATATTTAGATGTGTGTGCTCCCAAGTCTGTTTTATAGSCAGAGATTTGAAACCAGCTCCATCCCCACAGAGCAGGGCATTTATCTGCCCCGGCAGACTCTGAGAAAGGATTTGTCTGCCCTCACTCAGTGCTTGGGGGTGGTTTGAGTGTCAGTTTGAAGCTGGTGGAGATGTGATCAGCACCACTTTATCTCTGGTTTTATTTGGTTATTATTCTGATTGAACATTGCTGAACATGAGCCAGCTCTGTGCCCAGGTGGCCAAGAGGGCCAGTGGATTGTATCCATCCATCCATCCATCCATCCATCCATCCATCCATCCATCCATCCTAGATGGATCAGCAGGACCAGGGAAATGTTGATTCCTCTTGTGCTGGGCACTGTGAGGCTGCACCTCAAATCCTGCATCCAGTTTTGGGCCTCTCATGACAAGGAGGACATTGAGGGGCTGGAGTGACCCCCGAGAAGGGAATGGAGCTGAGGAAGGGTCTGGAGCACCAGAAGCAGCTGAAAGAACTTGGGGGGCTCAGCTTGGAGAAAAAGAGGTTCAAGGGGTCATTATTGCTCCCCATCCCTGCCTGAAGACCTCAAGAAAATAATGGATATTAGCATAAATACCCTGCTTATTTTACTGTCACCCTTTTTTAGGATCATTATTATTRTTTTTAGGATCATTATTATTATTTTTAGGATTATTAGACATTTATTATCTGAGCCTGTCCCATTGCAGACCTTGTGGTTCTGAGACTGAGTCCAACCCTGTGCTCACCTCTAGGTCTGGGAAATGCCATGTCCTCTAGAAGTCATACAGCAGGCTACAAATTATTTTGTTTCCCATCTTTTTCYGATCCATATTTTTATTTCCCATATTTTTCTTTCCCATTTTTCCAGGTCCTTCAAGTGGGGTGAGGCTGATCCCCTCCCCTACTCAGTCTATGGCCAYGCAGTGGTATCACACAAGGATCTTGTCTATGTCATTGGGGGCAAAGGAAGTGACAAGTAAGTTAAAAAGCAAGAGAAAACCAAGGAGGCAATCCCCCAAACCAGTGGGAGTGCAGAGTTGGTACCTCCTCAGCCTGCTTTAAGGAGGGCTGGATGGGATGGGAGATGTGGACCCTTCCCTCTCTGCTCATCTTTGTGCCTGCAGCCTTTTCCAAAATCTTAGGAGGCCAACAGGGGCATCAGGAAGATGGCAGTGTCCTTACAGGAGAGAGAATGCGTTGCCCCATCCCTGGAAGCAGGCTGGAGGGGGCTTTGAGGGAAACTGGTCCCGTGGAAGGTGGCCSTGCCCATGGGGGTTGGAACGAGATGCTCTTTAAAGATCCTTCCAAATCAAACCACAAAAAAATAAATGTCACTCAGATTAGGAGAGGCATTGAAGAGCAAGAAGCCCCTTCACCTTTAGGGTGTCCTGTCTTGGGCTTGTGGAGCAGAGTGGTCACCATAGCCAAACYCAGGTGTGTATTTGCAATAGGAGGGAAAAACCTCATCCACCCTGACCCCATCCCACCCTCCTGCAGGAGATGAGCTCAGCAGGAACAGATTCTCTCAGGAGCCTCACAGTGGCTGCCCTGCAGGGCACAGATGTGGCTGTTTGCAGAGCAAACATTCCATGATCCAGCAAGGATTGSTCCTGCTTGGGAAGGGTTATGGTCTGAAAGGTGTGAACATCCTCACACTGCCCACSTGGCCACAGGAACATCACTGAGGACATTTTGCAGCATCATGGTGGATCAGGAGCTATAAATCAAAGCTTTGATGGCTGTGAGAGGTCCTAAGGGGATGTCTGGACCTGTATCCAGGTGTGTGAGCACCAAGCTGAGCTCTCAGGACTCCTGTCCAAAGCAGGCACAGCAGGAGGGGATGTGTTACACACACAGGGGGTGACTCCAGGCAGGGACATCCTTGGGTGCACACCCAACAAATGGGGTGTGTTCCTCCCCTCATGCCAATGTGAAGGAGCAAAATCTTCCCCAGATGTCAGGATCTCTMGCTGCTCAGAGTGACCCCAAGAAAAGTTGGAAAGTCTCTTTTCCCAGCCTGGTGCTTGAAGAAGGAGTCAGAGCTCTTCAGTTCTCGGTCTCAAGGTTGTTTATTGTTTCTTATCTATAAAAAATTTTCTCCTGCCCTGCCGAGGTCTGCTCAGCAGGACAGTCTGAGGCACTCTGCCTGCCCCTGGGGTGGTGTTATGTCTTCATACTAAAAACTACATGTACAATATTTACAATTACTTCCCAATACCCATTACCTGTGTTAGACAGTGAGCTTCTACTCTAAACCAATCTCAAAGTGCCACCATCACAGCAGAAGATGGAGGCCAAGAAGGAGAAGGAGAAAGGCTGGACACACCCAGTTCCCTCCATCTTGCCTCCTAAACCTCCTTACCARAAACYCYAAAATCTACTTTTCCACCCCATGATAACTTCACTAGTATTCTACCTAAACTGTTGTGGCTTGCTGGTCTTCATATAAGGTTGGTAACTTGCTCCATGGGTCATAATCAAACCCAYAGGGGTTTKGGGCTCTGTGCCAGGGTCTCTGAGCCCCCTGGCAGGGGTCCTGGCCATCCTGGACAGCCAGAGGGATRTSCTGGGTCCTGACACCTAGAGACCCCACCTTCTTCCCAGCAGACACCCCCAAATCCCTGCAGGGCAAAACCACCCCTTGGAAAGCAATCAAGGCTCCTTTTCCCTCTCCTTTTTCTCCAGGAAGTGCCTGAAGAAGATGTGTGTCTACAACCCAGCCAAGTTTGAGTGGAAGGAAATGGCTCCCATGAAAACTGCCCGCTCCCTGTTTGGAGCCACCGTGCACAAGGACAAAATCTACGTGGCAGCTGGTGTCACTGACTCTGGTTTGACCAGCTCTGTGGAGGTCTATGACATTGCCACCAACAAGTATGTCCTGAGTTGTGGTTACACAAGGAGTAGGTGCACGTGTAGGCTCAGCAAATTCCAACCATCCTGGAGTTTGTTTGTGGCTCCTSATGTCAGTTCCTCCAATTTACACGCCCATGGGAGGGGAGTTGGAGCTGGATTAATCTTTAAGGTCTCTTCCAACCCAAGCCATTYTAGGGTTCAATGGTTCCTCAGARAGCTGGGCATCAACRAAGTCACTGTGGWTGGGCTGGAGAYCATCTCAGGCTCGTCCTCAACGTGGTTTCACCCACTGTGTCATCCTTGGGTTCTCTGGAGCTTTGCCCAACACAATAAACCCTCTGAGTTTGGGTGGATACCTGGATACAGGTCCTTGCACCTGCTGCCCCAGCACTGGGACAAACTGRTCCATGCCCCCAAAGCAAAACCAAGTTGAACAATGATGTTGGGAACAGTTTCCCTAAAAACAGCCAGGGTATGGTCCCATCCCACCTAGACCTGCACAACTGGATCTGTCCCTAGTGAGCTCAGCTGTTGAATCCTGATTGAGGCCATCCTCAGCGTGGGGGTGGCCAGGACTTTGCTCTAACTTTGAGGAATGTTTGAAGGAACTGGGGTTGTTTAGCCTGGAGAAGAGGAKGCTCAGAGGTGACCTTATTGCTCTGTACACCTTCCTGAAGGGAGGCTGCAGACWGGTGGGGTTGGTCTCTTCCACCAGGCAGCACTGACAGAACCAGAGGACACAGTCTCCAGCTACATCAGGGAAGGTGTAGGTTGGATATTAGGAAAAAAATTTCACTGAAAGAATAATAAAGTACTGGAATGCTCTTCCCAGGGAGGTGGTAGCATCACCATCTCTGGATGTGTTTGAAAAACAGACTGGACATGGCACTGGGTGCTATAGYCTAGCTGAAGTGTTAGGGCATGGGTTGGACTCGATGATCTTAGAGGTCTCTTCCAACCTCATTATTCTGTGATTCTGTGATTCTGAACTTGTCCCCTCTGTCCCGTGGCAGGTGGGACACCTTCCCCGAGTTCCCCCAGGAGCGCAGTTCTGCCAGCCTGGTCAGCCTCTCTGGGGTGCTCTACCTGCTCGGGGGCTTCGCCACGGTGGAGACCGAGTCGGGAGAGCTGGTGCCAACGGAGCTCAACGACGTCTGGAGGTGACAAACCTTCCCCAGGGCTGTCCCAGGGAGCATGGGAGGGATGTTAGTGATGAAATAGATCACTTCTGTCTGTTTTTATGCCATCACTGTGAGATGGAGGTTGTCACCCCAGCACCAGGCTGCAGGCTCAGCACTCGGTGTCTGGGAATTTTGCCCTGTGCTGTGCTGGAGGGCACATTGGTGCTTCAGTGATCTCTCCCGGCCTCACGCAGCAACAGACCAGGGAAAACTTGCTCCTTTGGCTTTGTGGTGCGTTGACATTTTGCCTGGAGCTGGTTCCAGCCTCTCCTTTGGTGTGGAGCAGCATCTGTGCGATGCTTCCTCTCCCTGGGAACAGCCAGGGCTTGGGCTGGGAAGCAGAGTCTGGGTTAGGAAGCAGAGAATCTGGGCTGGGAAGCAGAGTCTGGACTGGGAAGCAGAGAGTCTGGACTGGGAAGCAGAGTCTGGACTGGGAAGCAGAGAGTTTGGGCTGGGAAGCAGATAGTCTGGGCTGGGAAGCAAAGTTTGGGCTGGGAAACAGATAGTCTGGGTTAGGAAGCAGAGAGTTTGGGTTGAGAAGCAGAGAATCTGGGTTGGGAAGCAGAGAATCTGGGTTGGGAAGCAGAGTCTGGGCTGGGAAGCAGAGAGTCTTACATGCAAGAAGAGTGGGCAGAAAGCACTTAGCGACAGCTGCTAGTGCAGCATTGGCTGCTCCTGTCCCTCAATTCAGTGCTCTGGCACCCTCAGCAGGATCCTGCTGTCCTTCACCATGGATGTTCCACCTTGGTGCCATCAACCCAACTCCCAGAAAAAAAAAAAATCCCCTCCCCTGCAGGACCACGTGCTGATATCCACGTCCCCCAAAGCAGAGCACGCCAGGGCTGAAATTCACGCAAATTCTTGTGGCCAAATAAGTCCTGTGGGCTGCCACCCCTATGGAGAGCAGCTGGAGGGAGGGAGAGGAGACCTTTCCTCACCATTGTCTGCCTGYCTCTCCCCAGGTATGACGAGGAGCAGAAGAAGTGGGAAGGGGTTCTCCGGGAGATCCAGTACGCCTCYGGTGCCACGTTCCTGCCCGTGCGCCTCAACGTCCTGCGCCTCACCAAGATGTAGCCAGGAGAGATGGGTCCTCTTTCCACGGGCTGCTGGGGCAAGGAGGGGTGGGGAGATGCTTCTCAGAGATGTGGCATCTAGACACTGCCCAGGACATTGCATCTGTGATTGGTAATTTTTTGGATATGTGGGAAAGAGGGGAGAGTATCTGGAAAACCTCCTGGGAAATTGAAGGGGTTCACAAGGTAATTAAAGAGGGGATCTGGAGCCTGCAAGGAGCTGGGGAAGACTGAGAAGCACAGAAAAATTAGTTATTCCAGTCTCAGGAGACAGGACAAATAGATCATACATTTTTTAGCTTATTTCTCCATGTTTTTCCCCATCTTTTCAACTGCTGTTGCACCCCTCCAACAAACGGGATGCAGAAAGTGAGGACTAAGATGACATTCCCCAGGGAAAGGCATCCACAGAGTATTTCCCAGCTTAAGGCGTCTGTGAGCACAGTGTTCCTTGGAGAGGAGAAGGAAGGGTTAAAGTCAGGTGGCACCGGAGAGACCTGGTAGAATTTGGTGAGTTCCTGAGTGAAGAGGGTTGTTGGGATGAGACAGKCAAAAGAAAAGATCATGTGAGCAGCAGAAGCCCTTTGGAAGTTGTGATGAAAAGCAAATAATTCTAGTTCTTTGCCTCCAGCTTGACTTTGCAGTGATGAGAGGCTGGGAGCYGAGTGTCAGGAAAGGAGGAGTCATGGAAGTTGTAGGGTGGGAAGGGAGGAGGGATGGACAGAGGATGMCACATGTGGTCACCTCCAGCCTTTTGGGCTCCTCATCTTCAATCACAGATCACAATGTCCTCACCTATGGATGGACAAATGCTGGTTTTTAGGGAAAGGTTTTATATTTTTGCTGGTTTTCTTATTTTTCATGTTCAGATTTTTTTTAAGAGTATTTTACTTCGCTAAGATCTCAGATGTGTTTGGCTCAAAGAGAGCTTCTGACTGAGGAAAATGCATATTTATTTTAAAGTTGTCAATAATGAAGTTTTGATAGAGACATGACTGTACTGGCAGCAGGAAAAAAGATCTGTTAGAGCAAAAATCTCCTGATGCCCACACCATCTGACCAGTTGTTTATTTAAAAATAAAGTGACTATTCCAAAAGAAACCCCCTGTGTCTGCACATTGATAAAGCTGAAACTGATCCTTCACAGCAACCAAAGACAAGGACTGAGCAYAAGTTGTGATGGACACATGCAGCAAAACAGCCCCATCTTTTCTTATTTTCCCCCATTTGAGAGCTGAAATTTTGGGATCTGTATCCTTACAGCTCTTCCCTATGGATGTCACAACCAGTTTACCCAGGACTAGAAGGAAGCTGGATGCCTGCAYGGCCAGGGGGAGAGGAAACGGCCTCAAGCCGTGCCAGGGGAGGTTTAGATTGGATATCAGCATGAGTTTTTTCATGGAAAGGATTATAGAGCATTGGAAAAGGCAGTGGAGTTCCAGTGATGGAGCCACCATCCCTGGAAGTGTTCAAAAGATGTGGATGTGGCACTTAGGGACATGGTTTAGTGATGAACATGGTGGTGGTGTTGGGTTGGGGGTTGGACTCAATGAGATTAAAGGTCTTTTCCAACCTTTCAATTCTATGAATTGAATTCTTCCAACAATGATTCTATGATTCTTTCTACAATTCTGTGATTCTGTGATGTCATAGTACTATTAACAGGGTTGATAATCAGTAATAATTCAAAAAAAGAACAAAAACAAACCTTGCAAAACAACTGCCTCAAAGTTGTGTGAAAACTCTGGTATCAAAAATCTAGGTCAAAATGCAGTTATGGAGAAACTGAAATATGTTTGAAAGAAAAAAGAATTCAAGGGAAGTAAAGGAACCAGAGTCTTGTCCTGGTTTCATTTGAAGGATTTAGGAAGTTACAGGATAAGCTCCTTAGAGGACAATCACATCAGAACAGTAATGAAATATTTCAAAAGAAAAAGAAATCCAAGGTGACTGGCTGTCACAAAGTAGCTTAAAAAAAAAACAAAAAAAAACCCCAAAAATCTTTGAAACAATCAAATGTGTGAAAAATGCACGGAAAAGAAATAAACACCTTCTGCCTAGTTCTGCAGAAATTCAAGTAGACAATTCCCAAGCTAATTAAAGATGACTCTTCCAAATAGCTTCTGGCAGAAAAAAGCAGAAAAAAATCAGGAAAAAAGATTTTTAAAAATATCCCTGCATAGAATAACCATTTTAAAAAGTCATTTATTACAGCGTCAGGATCCTACCTCCTGCCTCCAGCCTCCAGCAACACCAACCCTGGAATTGTTCAAGRAATGAGTGGAAGTTGCACTCAGTGCTTTGATCTGGCTGACAAGGTGGTGACTGGTGAAAGGTTGACTCAATGATCCTGAAGGTATTTGCAAAATACCTTAAYGATTCTGTGATTCTGTGACCTTTGCTTCAGCTCTTCTTGCTGAATGCAGGCTGGGAAGTCGTTGATGATCCTAATAGAGGTTTAATCTCCACKCACCTCCTGCCACATTTCTTGGCTCTCCTGGAGGAATTCTGGGTTTTGTGAAGCCAGCAGGAGAATATTGCTGACTTTCCACGAGTTGTTGTGATGTGGTCCCTGATAAAGGCTCAAGATGTTTCAAATAAACTGGASTTTGGTGCTCATGTGTGGTTCACATCCATTACAGAGCTGTGGAGAAGCCACCACTGGCACAGGGCATGAAACTATAAAATAGAAAAATRGCTGTTGTATAAAAATATCCAGAAGAACGTGAAATATCCCACTGCCTGAGCAACAAGAGGCAAATCTCAGCACATGCTGGTCYGAGGAAGGAGGCAAAGCTGGACATCACCAAGGGAAGGTGTGGCCTGGGGATGTTCCTCCACATCTCCAAGAGGCTGTGTCAGTTTAAAGGCCACCAGGAATGCTCAGAGAATCACTCTTCCCTGCTGCCTGGTGTTTTCCTGGCTCAGATGCAACAGCTTCCCCCTACAGATAATGACAGTGGCAAAGACTGCATCCAAAGGCTGAGGGAAAACCATCTCTTCTTCCATTATCTTCCCAATATCCATGCTGATCTTGCTSGCGAGGTTCCCCCTGCTCCATTTTAAATTAATAAAGGCACTGGGTGCTTTTGGATGTGCTCCTTGGTTTCTCCTCTGCCAACAGAGATCAGAGAGCCCCTACTCAAGAGTTCACACCAACCTGATGGAACCAGTAGGACCAGGTGCTCAGTCCTTATCCCAGGGCTGTTAGCACCAAATTCCTTCTTCTATCCACTCATCACCCTTGCCTGAAAAGCTCTTTTTTTTGTTGGCCCCACAACAGTCTCACACACATTCACACACCTCCCACCAAACCCAACACAGAGCCTGTACATGTGAAGCAGTGGCAGCAGTCAAATTCCTCATCCTCCCCATCTCTGACTGCTCACACAGTTGCCTGAAAAAAAACCCTTGTAAAAGAAAAGTGAAAAAAAAAAAAAAAAAAAAGGAGGGGAATAAAAAGATGAAGCAAAATTAAGGTAACAAAAGAAAGTGGTGGAGTTTTCGGTTTTCTTTTATAAAAGACAAATCGTTTATTGATTCAGTCCTTCCACTTGCAACCTCTTTGGTAACAGTCATAACACTTCCAGACTGGGAGAACGCAGTGGAAAGGCCCAGTTCTGACCTCTCGCCAAYTTCAGAGCTCAGTGAGCCCCAACGTGCCTTGGTGAGAGGCCAAAAGCAGATTTCAAAGCATGGCCAAGGACCTGGCCTCGAGGGACAACCCAAACCAGCCTCCCTACCGTGACTTGTTGCACTCGTGGGCGGCACAGGGAGCAGCCCCAGCACCCCCAGGCAGAAGATGGCTYGGGATGGGGACGTCTGACTGGGAGTTGTGCCCTGGGAGGTGGCTTTGATGAACCTCTTGGGACCTCCTGGACATTGGCCAATGGGACCATCATCGAAGCAAGACTCGCCCGTTCCTGCGGTAGACAATGACTTGCCTCAGTTGGCCCCATGGGGATGGACTAATCCAACCATCTCAGCCTCCCCCTCCTCACACCATCCCAAAGAGAGTAACTGCTGTACTTGGAGTTAAAGATAAACATATATTGATTACACATGGTCATAAAAAAAAAGGTAATAATAATAATAATACATTTCCTAGAACATTACTTAAGACGCTTCCGAAAAGCATCCAAGCTTCCCCTCCCCTCCCCGCCTTCCCTTAATCTATACAGAATAAAGTGCTTTGTTTAGTTTGTTCACACTTGTAGAGCCACCAATACACTCTTAACTTGGCATGTTTGGGCAACTGATACTGAATGCCGTAAAATAATTCAGAGCCAAACACCAGGCATGAGAAACTAGTTTTGAGGCAAGTGCTTGGGGGTTTCATTCATTTCCTTCAAGTTCCATGCTACAGAGGTTGTTCTTATTCCTATTTTTTTTTTTTAATCTCCTTTGTTTAAAATTTATTATTTTCTTCCTTTGTAAGTCCAACCCAACTCCCGTTGTGGTTCCGTGTCTCTAGGCAGGGCTGCGCGTGGGGAAGCTCTGGCCGTCCGTGTGAACAAAGGGCGTCTGTCCGTCTGTCCTTCCCTCCTGACTTCAGGCAAACCAAGAGTCACCTCAGAGGAGTTGTCTAGCAGCGGATGCTCGTCTCTATTGCACTGTCACAGCCATTCCCACCCATCTGTCCATCTGTCCATCCATCACCTTCCCACCGCGTCAGGGTTATGGCTGTGGTCCGAAGGGCCAGCCGTGCCTCAGGGATACGTGAGGCGAACTGGTCTGTGCTACCAGGCTCCTGGGATTATATAAACCAAAAGTGACCCTCCCCAGCATGATTCCCTCCCTCCCCAAAGTTCAAATGAAGGGTGGAAAATAAAATTCTGACCCAGGTGGGTCTGGGGTTTAGGTGTGTGGGAAGAGCTGTCAGCTGAACCTTGCGCTACGGCGAACTCAGGAACCGCGTAATGGAAATCGAGCCCCTCTCCACCCTTGCGGTCTATCAAAGAAGGGATGTGAGAGATTAAGGTGCAAGAGTTAAAAAAAAAAATTAAAAAAAATAAAGTAAAACATAAAAAGCTTGAAAACAACGGACCCAACTCTCCTGCCTGCTGCTCTGTCTAACCCCAAGGGTGCAACAGCGCGGGCTGGGACGGGTCCGGGATGGACGAGGCACTGCRGGAGCGACTCGTCTGAGCTCTTAGTACACAAATGAAAACCAGACATGGAGACACACTGGGGCTGAGTCAGGGTGTAGACAAAAGGGCTTGGAGGCCTTGTAGGACTCCTGGGAACTACCCAGGCCTTGGAGAGGGGAGGGAGCAGCAGGGATCTGGTTCTCCAAAGTGCTGTGTGCATGGTCACATCTCGACGTCTCCAAGTGGCTCTAGGAGCAGGCTCTCGAAGGGGATCGGACGTGGCTGGGATCAGTCACTGGGCTTTCTGCTGGGCTTCCAGCCTCAAGGAARGGCTCTCATCTCACAGAGATGTCCAAGGGGGGCAGGTCCTCACTGGGAGAGGATGAAGTGGGACAGGAACAGGGAAAGCCACCTCCAGGTGAGTGGAATAAGGGAGCACAATGTTGGCATGGATGTTTACCTGGGGGAAGCCTATCAGCTGATGGGTTCCATCACAGCGCTCCCATCCTGTCTCAAGGCTGAACGTGAGGGGAAAGAAGCACGAGGAAGCCCAAGGAGATGGGATCTGGGAGGCAGCAGAGGAGGAGACAGCATGGACCACTCCAGCACCTCCAGATTTCACTGAATGCTTCTCCAAAGCAAACATCTTCCAGTATGGGTCACGGTCCCTTCCTACAGCCAATGGCCCCAAGAGCTCTCATCCCTCACAGGTGCGTTTGAGGCTTTGCATCATCCCAACGAGCCCCAAGACCATGGAGGGAGGCAGCAGAGAAGCCTTTGGAACCCCCCTGAGAAGGCAGATGAGGTGAAGCAGCTCTGCCATAGCAAACTCCTCATGCTCGGAGCAGATGGAGATGAAGGTGAGCTCACTGGTACTGAGAGCCACGCTGGGGATCCACAGGATCCCAGCCAACACAAAGATGAAAAGGACTTTGTGGCTCCGAAAGCAAAAACATCAATCAGCTTTCCCATGATGCTGAGCACCAGTGGGGCACCACTCAGCAGGAGGTGACACCAGACACCTCAAAGAGAATTCAGGAGAACAGCAGATGCTCCCTGCTCCTGTCCCCAACAGGCTCCTGCATGTCCCCAGTCAGCAAAGCCCSCGAGCGTGTGTCTGAATCCTCCCATCTCTGCAGACACAGCCCCAGTGCTGCCCAAGTGCTTTGCTGATTTGGTCCAGGACACGAAGCACCAAGGCTTTTCACAGAGCCAGGTGTGGCTCCCTGCTGTCTGCACTCTGCTGACACCCAGCACAAGYGGCATATGAGAAAAGGCTCCTGCAGCCCACTCAGTGACCTCTGTCCTTCTTACCTTCCAACAGTGCTTCCACCACCTCCTCCATGACCTGGCCCACACCAGCTTTAGAAGCACAGGATCAGCTGGAACACCCACCACCTCCTGCCAGCTCTTCTCTGCCCATGCTGGGTGCTCTCTGACTCCAAAGGGGACACTTACCYCAGTAGGGACCCCACAGGACAATGCATGGCACCCTGGGGCAGAGCACAGCAGTGAGAGACCCTGCTGGGACCTCAGTGCCCAACAAAAAGGTGACAGCAAAGCCTTCCTCTTCTCCTCCTCCTCAGCATGAAGCCAGCCATATTATTTGTACGTGAAACCAAAGACCAGCTCAACTTCAACATCTTCAACAAGCACTAAGCAACACCACAGGGCATCACCAAAACAACCACAACCCTCACTGGTCCCCTCTGGTCCCCCCAAACCAGGACAGGGCAATGGATGCCAGCACCACAAGGAGAAGTGAAGCTTGGGAGAGCAAAGCAGGCAACAAACTGAAGACTGGGACATCACCATCCCCAGGCTGAACATGGTTCCCCCGCTTTAGCTCTGAACCTTGCAGTGGGACCGACCTGGAGCTCACCCATCCCTCAGGGGTTTGTTCAGATTGTTAAGGCACTATTCTGGGCCGATTCTGCCGAGAAACAGAAGCGTCCTGCTCCTCTGTCCCAGGCTCCCCTCCTGYCGGTCCCAAAGGTACCTGAGCTCTCCCAGGAACAGCTCCCCAGCTCCAGAGCATCCCCAGGAGCCCAGCTCCTGCTGGGATTAGCAGAAAGGGCACACCAGAACCCAGCTCCCTTAGGGCGCCCCGGAACTGAACCGACAGCRAGTTGCAGATGCCCCGAGATGCAAGGTGGGTGTTTGTGCTTTTGCCTGTGGAGGAGGAAAACCTGCTGTAGGGAAGGAAGACGTGTTGAGGGCTGCAAATGAGAGCACGCTCATGGCTTTCCAATGGGGACACCTGCTCGCTCACCACAGGCCACTGGGGCTAGCAGTGGTGGGCTCCCCTGGGGTGCCCACCTTCCAACCCCGTGGGTGAAGAGCCTGACTTGAAAGACCAGCTTTACAGTACAGGGATTCAAGCACCACTAACTAGAATTCGGCTTTGAAACATTGATGCACCGGCCAGCAAGCTCAAGCCCGGATATCCTGCTCCTCCCAGCCTCACCAGCATCCCAGCAGGAAGGTGATGCCAGCGTGTGGGAAGATGAAACTGAGAGTGACACCTTTTACCTACACCCTTATGGACGGACGGCAGATCCCCCCAACACCCACGTTCCTCAGGGGGAGGCTTCCTCCTGCTCCCCTTCTCTGCAGAGAATGACAGGTGAGAAAAAGGAATAAAAACCCAAAACAACCCCAAAACGAGGAGGAAGGAGGGGTAGAGAGCAAGCAAAGCCTTGGCTCCCCGGGGGGAAAAGGCGTTCCCGAAGGGCAGAGCAGTCCGTGCAGGCGCATGGCCKGGGGGTGAGGGGAGGGCACCTAATTGTTGTTGGAATTTATCCTCCCTGCGGGAAACAGGGGAGGGGGTGGYGGTAGGTGAGGAGGAGGAGGGAGGGTCTGTGGAAGAGGATGGAGCAGCGGCAGGGGCAGGGGGGAGACGCCGGGGCCGGGGGGCAGCGGAGCCGGGCTGGTGGCGGGCTGGGGGACGGCCGTGTCCGAAGCCAGGGGGTTGGTGACGCGGAAACATTTCTCCTTGTGGGCCTTGAGCATGTTGGAGAAGCGGAAGCGCTGGCCGCAGACGTCGCAGGGGTACGGCTTCTCCCCGGTGTGGGTCCGGCGGTGCCGCTTCATGTTGGGGCGGCTGGTGAAGCTCTTCCCGCAGATCTCACAGATGTAGGGCTTCTCCCCTGAGGGTGGGAGGAGAGGGACAGAAGCTGCTGGTTAGGCTGGGTGTCACAGACTGGGGAGATTTGATGTCTTGAGGTATTTTGGGGTGCATGCGTGCGTGCCTTGCCCTGGTGAGGCAATGAACGCCCCATATCCCAGCCCTAGGGCCTGTATCCCAGCCTGGCAGTGTCTGTCAGTCATGGCACAAGGGGAGGCAATGCTCCATTCTCCCCTAATCCACTTCCTGAGGGCAAAATGACCAGAAGTCCCACGTGGGAGAAAGGGCTTTGAGGACCAAGGGGTATTTAAAGCCAAACACCAGGCCATCRCATTCATCTAGACCTTTTTCTTGAAAGTTCTGCCTGAACCCAGGAGTTGGTACGCTGTGCTACCAACTACCTATAGGTGCTACCTATATGTGCTTTTCTCTATCTTTTCTGCCTTTCTCYCTTTCTTCTTCTAATTCCCTCTMCTTGRAATATTTTGAGTACCTCAACATCRAACGYRTTTAAAGTCTGCTAAGTTGAAYGGGCCAAGTTTAATGCTGTGAGAAGTGTTTTATGTTGGTTGAATGCTGTACAAAACCTTTTGCCAAAGTTCCCTGATTTTTCTCAAGTTTGCCAGCAAACTGTTTTGACCTCTTGAGAAGATCTTGTTGGCATTTCTCCTGTGTGTCCAGCTCAGAGATCATGAACCATTGTAAGCCCTGCYGAATGAGTTGACTAGGGCCTTATCACGGCTTCCCAAAACGCCATCCTGCCACCCACCCAAAGATGTTAYCCCCATCCCATCACTCCTTCCAGGGAGAGCCTGACTGCAGGGATCTGAGGCCAGGCAAGGGGCGGGTCTCACCCGTGTGCGTCTTCATGTGCTCATCAAAGTACTGCTTCATGTTGAAGTCCTTGCCACACCACTGGCACATGAACTGCTTGTGGCCAATGTGGATGCTCATGTGGGAGCGCAGCTGGTACTTGTACTGGAAGCGCTCGTTGCAGTTCTGTGGGGGTGAGGAGTTCTTGATGAGCATCCAAAATATCCCCACATTCCCCTCAAATCACCAGCAGCAAAGAAATCCTGTTTTTTCTCCCCAAGAAACCCCCCCAAACAGGCTTTTTGGGACATAYCCAGCCAGGCTTGCAGGCTGGGTGGGTGCAAAGTCCAGGCAATCTGTTGGGGACAGATCCTGGCATTAGACAAGTTTCATCATAAAGGTGGTGGGACTCTCAAACCAGGAGTGAGGCAAAGTTTGGAAAAGCATGGGATCATCCCTTCCCCAGATCASTGTTTCTGCCTTACCTCACATTTGAAAGGCTTTTCCCCGGAGTGCTGGAGYGAGTGGACCTTGAGGGACATGCTGCGCTTGAAGGACTTCCCGCAGGTCTCACAGGTGAAGGGCATGTCCTTGGTGTGTGCTGGTGGGGACAGGGGCAGGTCAGCAGCCTCCACACATCTCCACCATCCACCTCCCCACACCCCAGCTCTGGCTCCCAGTGCCCAACCCCAGCAAACCCAAAGGATCTCTGGAAGATAAATGGCAGCGACGTTTCAAGYGATTCCCTTCCAAACCCCCGTTCTTTTGGATCTCTTTGGTGGCCCCAAGGCCCAGGGACCCAACCACTGTTGTCACATGGAACTTGCTTTTCAAAGCCCAGCACTGGTGTGGTGTAATCCTTTTACACTTCAAACTTTCCTCTGATCACTTCTGATCAATAAAATAAATGGAATTCCCCAGCACCATGTCCATACCCAGCACTGAGCAGACACTGGTCCAGCACTGAGCAGACATTGGTTCAGCACTGAATATCAGGCCAAATTTCAAGACGGGGATGTGAGAAAGCTCACCCAAGAGTAAGCTAACATGGCAGCAACAGAAAACACCTTTCATTGCCAAACTTATGGACCAACACCCCCAGCAAGATCTCCCCGTGGCACCTCCCACACTCACCAACCATGTGTTTGCGCACGTGGGCCATGGTGTAGAACTTCTTCTCGCAGATCTCGCAGGAGAACTTCTTCTCTGCATAGCCATGGACAATCTTGTTGTGCTCGTGGAGAGACCAGAGCTTCTTGAACCCCTTCCCACATGTCACACACTGCAAGGACACAGGAGACAGTCAGGGAAGCAGCTTCATCCATGGAAAGGGAACACTGTGGTGAAAGCTACAGTTGATACCAAAAAATCACAACTACCAGCAARTCTATAGACCTTGTCATTTCAAAACCTCCAAATTTCATATTTCTATGACAATGAGCAAGGGGCAATGACCCTCCAGGGAAGGATATGAAATCTTCATCAACGGCTGTATCAGGATTTGGATAAGCAACAGCTCATGCCCTATTCCCAGCTGGGAATTTTATTCCTAAATGACGATGTTATGTAAAATAATCCTAACCCTCTGTGCATTGGAAATTTGCAAAAAATATGAAAAGAASGAGAATCCCTATCCAGGGCAGTACAACTTCAGTCTTCAGCAGATATAATCACTAAATTAGTTTTCCAAGCAGATCTATGATTCCATGATATCCAAAAGGACCAAAACGGACCCAAACCACCAGTCCATCAGCACAAGSAGAACAATGTGACATGCAAAGTCTTCCCCAAAAAGTTAAGGCAGAGAATCACTTCAGCTCCAACAAGTTCAATGTTCCTCTGGAAGTTCCCAGGAAAAGCTCCAGCTTCTGTGTGAGATCTCTTGGAGGCCTGTGAGACCAGTTCAGTGCCCAGGGAAACACARGAGATACCCACCAAGGAAACCATGCCAGGAGCCAAGGGTCAACTCCTTCCCCTTCCCCCTTCCATGGCTCGCATGTCTCTTGGTAAACAGGGATAAAACCACCCCTTGTCTCCTTGCAGATTTGTTTAGAAAGTAATTCATGCCTTGAAGGCATCTTGCAACAACGTGGCTGAATTGTATCAGTGAACCTGGGCAGGGATTCCTCCACTTCCTTCTCAGAGGAACAGATGCTCCTTGATGGGCTTCAACCAAAATTTTGCTGTGWTACCATTAAAAACACCTAATTGTGCTGTGAAGTCACTGCATTTTTCCATATATATTTATATTTAGGTGCCCCAAAGGGAMAATGAGGGTCACAGAGCCATTCCCAAGCCTCCTCATCTTCAGCTTGCCATGCTCAAATGTCAGCATGAGCAGTCCTCCAAGTCCTGCTGTTCCCAAGTATGTATTTCCATGGATCAAACAGCTTTATCTCTGTCTTAAGGGATATTTCAGGGCAAATTCAGGACTAGAGCCTGATATCAAAGACACATCAATATCCATTTTCTTCACTTAAAATGAAAGAGGCAGGGGAATTTCAAAATGAAAGGTAGAGAGGAAAGCAGCAGTGGCAGAAATCCCCCCAGGGCTGGGACCAAACACTCTGGAGGGCTGAGCTCTGTGTCCTCCTCACTCACTGCTGAAAATCCATCACCCAAAAAATATGGAAATAATGCCAAATGAGGAAGAAAAATGAGGATATAAATTCTTGCAGGTTAAAAGCAAAACCATCCTGAAGCTGGCAATAAAAAGAGTTTGAGGKACAACTCAATAAAGCAAAGGATGAATCACTTTTCAGGTGGTGGAGGTAGGATGCACAGTATGGAGATGGGGCATGAACACAGGGAGCAGGATGGTTCTTAAATCCTAAAGCTTTATGGATGAAATCTGGGGACAAAACAGGGCAAGAAAGCTGCAGAACGAACTGAAAAAAGGTGGATAGTCCCTCCATGGATCTGATCAAAACACAAGAAATAAAAACTCTTATAGGCAGAGTGCTGAAAAAAAATCCTTTTCCACCCAGACATAATTCCATGAGATGTTGATAAAGTTATTAAATATTTTAAGAGCAAATGGAGTGGATTTGGCTATTTGTAAAATTAAAAATGCTTAATTAGGTGGGAGACAATGATCCCTTTTTCTGCAAAAGGAGGTCACTATAGAGGCAGTTCTGGTTCATCCTATTCCAAAATTATTTGGAAAAGGGATAAAAAGGAGAGGGCAAAACAAAAAACAACTAATGAGGTGACAGCCCCATGTTATCCACCTGGAAAGCAGATGAAGCTGAATAAACATTCTGGTAAAATTCCTTTTTAACTTTTTTTTTTTGTTAGGCCCTGAAATAGCCACCACCACACAGGTATTGGAGCTACACTCATCCATTCTGGGAAAAAGCATCCAAAAAAAGCAACTTCAGAGCTGTGAATYTGTCAGGAAGATGCACCAAAGGGTCTGTGACTGCTTCACCTATGAGCCAAAACTGTTCCTGCTTCTGTGTTCCCTGCTTCATCTGCCTCATTCCCTGTTTTATTTGGGATGCCAACAGTGAAGGGCTCCAGCAGCTCTTGGGTTATGTTACCTCCATCAAGGAGAGCTGTGAGATCATTCAAAATCTGGTCRCTGGTGGGAAGGGTGATGGGAGAAGCTCTCCATACATTGTAATATATAATATTTGTATATTAATATAATACTTGTATTTGTATATTATATAATATTTGTAATTATTAGCAGCAGCATCCTGTAAAACAGCTCATCAGGAATYAGGAGATGGGAATTTGGAGGCACCTTCAGGAACACACGTGTTTGCTGCYCTGATTGGGTGCCTCCCTATCCCCCCAAAACTGCACTGATTTAACAAAGTCAATTTGTTAGACAGGATCTCATTAGCACAGGGGAAGGCCACACCAAGCCCAAGCCATGCGTGGATGTCAAACGCRCTCAGAAATTTGCTAATGCACACAAAAAAAGCACAAAAGGCAGATTAAAACCATTTTAACTCCTGTCAGCAAATCTTCAAATTAAGCTAGAATGGGTTCAGCCTGGGTGGGAATGCTGGAGTGTGTCTCCATCAAGGGCTCGCAGTGTTTTATCCAGATTAACTGAATAAACTCAAAAGAAAAATTACTCCTCAAAAATTAACTCTGTGTTTCCAGCCAGGCAGTCAAGGGGAAGCCACAGCCCCCCTGGCATAAATCCTCTGATTCCAGGCCACTGTGGGACCCTCCTGAGTCTGAACACAAGTCATGGGTGAATTAAGGTTCCCTCCTAACTGCCATATTGTGCTGGTTTTGCATATAGAAGAAAAATCTCGTATCTCAAATCCTCAAAATCTCAACAACCAAAACCACTACACACGTGCCAACTGCAACACCAGTATCATCTGAGCACGAGCCCATCCCATGGTGCAGCTGGATGGGATGACCTCTGTGGTGTTTGGGATGCCCTTCCCTCACTGGGATGTCCCTCAGTGGTGGGACGTTCCTCCTTTGGTGGGATGTYCCCACCTTGATGGCACATCCATCCACTTTGGTGGGGTATTCCCCCTKGATGGGTTGCTCCACCTTGGGGTACGGCATTTCCCCCTTGGTGGGACGTTCACCCTGGTGGGATCCATGCCCKGGCTGGAGCCATGCTCACCTGGATGTTCTTCTCACAGTCGGTCTGGTGGTGCAGCAGGAGCTCGCTCTCCAGCAGGAAGCGCTTCCCGCACTTGTCGCAGATCTGCATCCGGCTGTGCGTGACGTTCATGTGCTTCTCCAGGTACCAGCGGTTGTTGAAGATCCGGGGACACTTCTTGCACGGATAATGCTGCTTCTCCTCCAGCTTCACCTTCTGGCCCAAGCCATCCTGTTCTTTCTTTCTCTTCCTTCCCCTCTGACCCTCTTCTTCCTCCTCCTCCTCCTCTTCCACCTTGGCCATCTCCTGGGACCTGGTTGCCATGGCAGGTTTAGTGGCTTTGGACGCCCGGCTGCCCCTGCGGGGCTGCCCGCTCTTTTCCCTTTTCATCTCTGAGGCATCCTCATCATCATCATCCTCTTCTTCCGTCGTCTCCTCCAGATCTTCCTCCTCGCTGCGCTCCTCCTCCTCCTCCTCCCCCACCTCCGCATCCTCCTCCTCTTCCTCCTCCTCCTCCCCTTCCTCATTCTCCTCCTCCCCATCCTCCTCCGTGTCGTGCCCATCCCCATCCGGCCGCCCCATCACGGCCGCCTCGCTGGCGGCCGCCTTCCCCTCCGTGCCCTTGGAGACGTTGAGGGTCTGGTTGTTGAGGTTCACCTCCACGATGATCTGCTCCCTGTTGTAGGAGCCCTGGCTGTCCAGGTCCTCCTCGGACTCCTCACCCTCCATCTTACAGACAGCACCAGGACCTCCATCCTTCTCCTCCTTGTAGTACTGCTTGGCCGGGCCGGGGGGGAGCGTCCCGCTGCCCGTCCCGTCCTCCACGCGCACCGAGAAGGGGTCATTGCCCTCCCGGGCGTAGATTTTGGGGTGGGGGGCRTCCACCTCCTGCTTGATCTCGCAGTAGTAGGGCGGGGGTCCGGCRCAGCCCTCGGCGGGCAGGGCCATGTCGGTGGCCAGGCTGAGCGAGCGCGTGTCCAGCAGGTCCTGGCAGGAGGACGCGATGTTGTTCATCTGCAGCACGGCGGCCGCGTTCAGCACGTCCTGCACATTGCAGGAGTTGACGAGCAGCTTGGAGGTGTAGATGAARTTGAGGATCTGCTGGAGGCCCTGCGAGGTGAGGGCCTCCAGAGAGAGCTCCACGCGCTGCAGCTGCTTGTTCTGGGTGAAGAGGGAGTGGAAGAACTGGCTGTAGGCTGCCAGGACCCCCTTGTGCGCCGGGAAGATGCTCTTGTGCTGCACCAGCACGATGTCCACGTCGCACAGGTCCGGCTGAAAGAGGCGCTGCTCGTTCAGTCTGTCCATCAAACACGTGAAGTGGAGGGCTACATCCTCCACCAGGGAGTACTCAGCCGAAGGGTAGTCAGTCGTTTTTTCGACTATCAGCTGTGGGGAGGAAAGAAATAAAATCATTCAGGGCTCTTTTTCCCCCCCAAAAAACGCCCTTCTGGCCATGCCATCCATCCCTGTCCATGCATCCCCAAGTCAGAGATGTCACCTGAGAAGCTCTACTGCCAGGCCCAGCTTGGACATGCCAACCAAAATATTCCATCACCAACCCCAGCTTRGAGTTATTAACCATGAAGCCCTACCACCAGCCCTAGCTTGCAGGTACCAACCAAACCACTCCATCACCAACCCCAGTTTGGAAATACCAGCCAAACCACTCCATCACTAACCTCAGTTTGGAGATACCAACMAAAACACTCCACCACCAACCCCAGTTTGGAGACAGCAACAAAAACATTCCATCACTAACCTCAGCTTGGAGATGCCAGCCAAAACACTCCATCACCAACCTCAGTTTGGAGATACTAACCAGAACACTCCATCACCAACCCCAGTTTCAAGATACCAACCAGAACATTCCAACACCAGCCCCAGCTTGCCCATGTCAACCAAAATGCTCCACACTACCAGCCTCAGCTTTGGAACACCACAAAGCTCCAGCACCAGGCCCAGCTTGAAGACACCAACCAGGAAGCTCCATCAACCTGCTTGAGTCCAGGAGACTCAACCAAGGAGGAGAAGCCCCAGCCAAAGGGCAGGTCAGGGCCACACCAGCGCCCACTGATATCCCTTCAAGGTGTGTAGGAAGCACCATGGCCACCTAGGAGGTCCAAAGGCAGGCTCAGGTGTCTRCACTCACTGAGATGTCACACAGGACAGGGGATGCCTTGACCTCTTGAACCAGATGCAGATCCAAGTGGACATTTGCCCCAAGCAGGAAGCCAATTTTAGGCACCTGCTGAGATGGAACCCCCTAAATAAAAGGAAATYAGGATTTTATAGCTCCCTGCTTCTGCAGACAATAACACAAAGCYCAATATCCTCTGATATTTCTGAATTACACCGCATGCTCTCGCTCATGACAGCAGCTCACTCACAGCTGGATCCACTGGCATGATTTATGCACTTTTTAATGCTCATTTTCCACTGCCTGGGGAAAGGCACTACCTGGAAAAATTCAAATCAGGGAGCAGCACCCCCAGGCTGGGAAATGCTGTGCTGCCAACCCTCCCCAGGCTGAGTTTTCTGGGTATTTAATCCAACTCCCACGTATTTCACATGGTCCAGGCTATCCCTGGTGTTCACCCCCTCTCCTGGTCATACCTGAGCCCCAGGATGAATCTGCCTGCTCCATCCCAAATCCAAGGGATATCCCACACCCTAAAGCCTGTGTCCCTCATTAAAAGAAGGCGGGACACACCCAGATCCCACAACACCCTTCCTCCTGACCTTTGTAGGATGTGACCAAGGGCATGGCGCAGAACAGTGGCAGAGAGGGAGGGTTCAACCTGCCAGGTTTATCCTGCACCTCCAGCTCCAAAAAAGGATTTTCAACTCCCATTTTTTCTGGAACAAATGGCAGCTCTTGATCAACACACAAATTCCAGCAAGACATGYTCTGTTTGTCTTTTTTTTTTTTCTTCTGGTGAGCCAAAGGCAAAAGGACACACAGACAAAAATGTTTAAATAATAAAAAAAGGGTGTTTTCTTCGCTGTTTTCCCAACAAGCAAAATAATTCTTTCCCCTCTCTGCCAAATTTTTTCATTTTCATTGGATTTCTGCTCCACAACCAACCCATCTAACCTACAGGGATCTCAAGTTTTGCATGGTCCTGATAGCCCTGSAGAATCCCAGCAAGTGCTGGCACCCAGGGAAAACATGGAAAAACCAGCTCTGCTCCAAATTCTTGGCTCTGCAGCCTGGAGCAGGGCAAAAAGGTAGGAAAAGGGTTGGGTGTTTACATRTTTTTATATAMTTTTTATAATTTATATATATRTAYTTAATATTTTCAATATTTTATGCATTCACGCTTATATATAGTTAAACTACTTATGTATAAAAATACATAAATATATAAATACGTGAACATTCTTTATGTTATGAACTTGTTACAAAATCCATCCCAGCTGGAACATCCATCCACCTTCACCATTTCCCGAGCCTCTCGCGACTGCCAAGAACATTTTGATGAGATCTTGGATGGTTCAGCCACTCCCCCCCCCGCAAGACACGTAAAAAATAATTAAGGATATAATAAATATCAAAAACTGAAGAGACAGCAGGAATTCAGCAGAGCAGTTTGCTGTTTGCCAGGTTCTCAGTTGAAAAAAATAACCTAAATTCAGTTTTTATCTCCAGGGATCCATCTCATTTAGGATACCCCAAGCTTGGGGCAYAGCCACAAAGGAATGGGTGCAAAATAGAGGAAAACGGGTCTGTAGGGCGGCATGGCCCAGCCTGGAAAACAAAAGGCAGCTTTTTCTGCCCTCTGGATGGAGGATTTTTGGCAGAGGGGGCTGATCCCTCACCCAGCGGCGCTCCTTGCCAGGCGGCTCTAATCAGTCCCAGCAGCGGCGAGGACAATGCGTGTCTTGGCCGCGTCCCGCCGGTGACTTCAGCCCGGGCTTGTCAGCGGGAGCCTTTTGCTCTTTATTGCTCTCAGATGCTTTTCGTGAGCTTGCCCCGGAGCCAGAGCCCYGGCCGAGACGAGAGGCGCCTGCCGGGGTGAGATCCCCAAAAAGACCCCGACTTGCCCCAAAATGCCCCTCCGGCAGCTGCCGTCCCTGCGGCTCCAGCGGAGCGGAGCAGCCTGACTAACGCGGATTAATGGCAGGGTTAAATCCAGGGCTCTTCCTCTGGGAAAACGCAAATATTTGAACTATAGATCCCTTTTAATATTTCTTATATTAAAAATACATATTCAAAAACATTTTAAAAAAAGGAAGAAGAAGAATCATGAGTTTTGCTCTTTTTCACCACCAGCACCCTGCCCCTCCGGCTCTGCCCATCCCACCTCCATCCMCTGCTGCACACCTGGGCAGCTCACTGGATGCACTAAACCAGGCTGAACCCTMAAACTGACCCCACTACACACTGCCAACCTCGAAGCAAGGTTCTGGCATCATCAGTGCAGAAAAACACCCCTAAAAATTATTAGAAAGCAGCGTGGCCTGAGTTCCTCACTGCGAGGGGCCGGCGGCGCCTCCAGCCAGCCCTCCCCGCCCCGACGCTGCCCTCCAGCTCTATTTTAAGGGAGTTTTCACGGGGTGCTGCCAAAGTCCCGTCCCAAAACGGCCTCTGGGGCAAGAGGACGGCCAGAGGATGAGGAGGATGCTCGGGGTGAGGGATGGGGGTTGGAGGAGCCCCGAAGGCAGGGGATGGAAGGAAAGGATGAGTAAGGAATGCTGGTGGAAGGAGAGGCTGGTGTTCACAGGGGCAGGCCAGCATCTCTCCAGCCAAACCACCAAAATTCCCAACCTGCACCCCACCATGTGCCTCAGTTTCCCTAACAGCCCCACCAACACCTGCCCACCTGCCCTGAAAGGTGTTTGCTGCTGGATTTAAATCGATGTATTATRACAAAAAGCATTTTCTCTCAGCAGCTATTGAGAACGAGGTCCCTAAAGGTTCCTGCAGCTCTAAACCTCCCCAAAGGACCAGAAGGTTGGGYCACTCTGGATATATTTAAATACTCAAATCCTCAGTCCCCCAGATCATCTCTGACCTTCACCAGCCTCTTCTTTATTTAATTAATTATTTGTTCATTTCTAGCACCCTCATCACCACAGCATYGAGGACCATGAGTAATTCTTTCCCACATAAGCACAAGGACAAGGGGTCTTAGGGCATAAAATTCACATTTAAGTGGTGACAAGACCAGCTGYCTGTGAACCACTTTCCATTCAGCACAAAATTTGGGGATTTCTTTAAATTTTTCACCCTCAAGATGTAAAAAAAAAAAAAAAAGCAATCTGCTTTTCTGTATCATTTCCAACCACCAAAGCACTCATAGTTGACCTTCAGTATTAAATTGCATTAAAGAAAAGTGCTTTAATAAGGAGCTAAATACAATGTCAGCACTTGCTCCTCAAAAAAAAAAAAGAAATCCCCCATGCCCTCTTCTCAATTTGGACATTGCTGCACTTCGGGACAAAAGAGCTGGGCTGGAACCATTTAATGTCAAAACTTGACTTTTGCTGAAGAAAGAAATAACATTAAACCCCCATTTTTACAGATTAAAAAATCTGTAAAAATTTTGGACGACRCAAAGGGGCATCGTTACAAACCCCAAACACTCGCGCTTTCGGTTTTAATCCCCGCCCTCCTACAACCTGCCCTCTGCCTTCCAGACCCTGGCATGAAACCTTCAGCCTTTTCTCCCTAGTTTTGAGGCCATCAGAAGATTTGTTTTCAATTTTCCCACAGCTCCCCAAACCAGGATACACCAGAACAGAATGAGCAGCACTGCCTGGACCGAGCACACCCCATTGCCCAACCACCCATTCCTGGAGCACAGTGGCAGAAGAATAAACCACATCCCAAAGCTCCTGTGCCTCTCCTGTCACCAAACCCCTGCATGAAACCTTCAGCTTWTTCTCCCTAGTTCTGAGGCCATCAGAAGGGGTTTTTTTCAGATGTTGTGTTTTCCCACAGCTCCCCAAATTAAGTTACACTGGCTCAGAACGAGCAGCACTGCCCTGATCAAGCACATCCCATTGCCCATCCATCCAYTCCTGGTGGCAGARGRATAAACCACATTCCAAAGCTCCTGTGCCTCTCCTGTCACCAAACCCCTGCATGMAACCTTCAGCCTTTTCTCACTAGTTTTGAGGCCATTRCAAGATTTTTTTTTCGAAATYATGTGTTTTCCTACAGCTCCTCAAACCAGGATACACCAAGATGAAGCCAGMCCAGAACGAGCAGCRCTGCCTGGACYRAGCACATCCCATTGCCCAACCACCCATTCCTGGATCACAGCCRTGCCTGGGAAGCTGGCAGAAGGATAAACCACATCCCAAAGCTCCTGTCCCTCTCCTGTCACCAGACCCTTGCATGAAACCTTCAGCCTTTTCTCMCTAGTTTTGAGGCCATTACAAGATTTTTTTTTTTAATTACACCAGCCCAGAATGAGCAGCGCTCCCCAGACCGTGCACATCCCATTGCCCAACCACCCATTCCTGGAGCACAGTGGCAGAAGAATAAACCACATTCCAAAGCTCCTGTCCCTCTCCTGTCACCAGACCCCTGCATGAAACSTTCAGCCTTTTCTCCCTAGTTTTGAGGCCATTACAAGATTTTTTTTTTTTCAAAATTACACTGGCCCAGAACGAGCAGTGCTGCCTGGACCGAGCACATCCCATTCCTGGAGCACAGCCGTGCCTGGGAAGCTGGCAGAAGGATAAACCACATCCCAAAGCTCCTGTCCCCCTCCTGCCGCCTACCTTGACCGCTCTGCTGTCCCCTCCCTCCCCGGGGAGCTCTCCGTGGGTGCTCTCGGCACGGGACCGCGCTGGGGGYGGGCTCTGCTCGCTCCTCCGACGGGTGTTTTTACTTAATTACGAGAGGGTTGTCCGGAAAAACAAGCAGGAAGGGAAAACAATAGCCCGGCCACAGCCCCGCCTGGCGAGGCGCCGGCCGGCATGGCCCCGAGCGAGCGCCCACCGCCGGCATCCTGCCCGCCGGGACCAGGGATGCTGCTGACACCACCCCAAGCGGCGATTTTTATTTCTGTGCTGTCTAAAAGGCTAAAAGGTGCCCAAAGCAGAGCCAAGTGCAGCCACAGAGAGCAGGCAAGGGGAAGGGGTTCAGCCATGCTCCCTGAGCCTGGCTYATGCTGGGGTGATGGGCACCCCAAAAACATCTCCCAGCCTCTGCTGGGTGAAGAAGAGCATCAGTCCAGCTGTGGGACAGTCAGGTGCTTCACAGGCTTTTTTTTTTTCCCCCTCCCTTTTGGTTGTTCCTAATTTCTTATTAATGATATCCAGCATTTACAGGCTTTGGCTCAAGGATGCTTTTCCCAGGGAGTTGGTAGCAGCACCAGGCCCAGCAGTGCAATGGAAYAGGGACAGCTCCTGCCCCCATCCCTGTCTCCCTGCAACCAAGAGGACACCTTTGCAAAGGGGAAAAGGTTCATTTGGGGTTTTTTTGGAAGCACCATGGCCACCAGCAGCGTGGGGAGAGGCTTCATGACAAAGCTTCATCCATTGGGAGCAGGCACTGCCTTCCCAGCAGCACAGCCCATGGAGGGTTAATGGCTTTGTGCTTTTTTTTAATCTCATACTTTTAATTTTTTTTTAACCCTATCAGCGGCTGTGGGTGCTTTTCTCCTTTCCTTTTGCACACAGAGCTGCAAAGCCACTGTGACATTTCCAAGGATCAACCCTCGTCCCCAAATGGTCCCAGTGAGGTGATGCTGCTCCTGGAGGACGCCACCACCGTGATGGCATCGAGGACACTGTCCCTCTGTTCCACCAGGGTGACAGTGAGGGCAGTGCCAAGCCCTGGGAGCCCATCCCCAACACGTGGGAAGTCGAGCAGCATCCCCTGCTCAGACACAGCCTCTGCTGCAAAACCACGGAGGCTTCAGCAACGCTGCAGTATTTTCATGCCAGGACAAATSCCAATCCCTCCAGAAGAGCAGACACCAAACCCTGGATGGAAGCACCCTTCTGAGTGTCCCTGTCCCCTYGGTCAGGGCTGAAGGAGGTGTGGCTCAGTCAGACCCAGCAAAAGCTCTGCAGGTGATTCCAGAGCTGGGCAAAGCCAGGTCTGGGGTTAAATCCCAAAAGGATGCTGGTGGATTCCAGCAGAGCTGGCACAGCCCTGGCAAACTCTAAGGGCAGACAGGACAGCCAGGCCATGGGGGCACCACCAGTGCCTGGCACAGCCAGGCTGACGGAGACGTCCCTGAGCTGCTGGGATGGGATGGGATGGGATGGGATGGGATGGGATGGGATGGGATGGGATGCTGCCCTCCATCTGTGGGATGCAGGACCGCCCAGAGTCACTGCTGGGGTGGAAGAGCCCAGGGGACACGCACACACACACACACACACACACACACACACACACACACACACAGAGCCACTGTCCCCCTCCCTCTCCTGCCCAAGAAAAACAAGCAGAGGGAAGGCTGAGGGAGGAAACGAGGACAAAACCCAAGGCTGACCTCCCCAGCCGGGCTGGCGGCCAAGAGGCTGCGCCGGGGGCCAGCTCCAGAGGGGACATCACCCCAGAGAGCCCAGGGATGCCCCCAGTGCCACTGCCACTGAGGGAGGGCGTGGATGCAACAGGACAGGCAGTGCTCAGAGCCCCCCAGAGCTCCCAGGAACCCCAAATTCAGCGCTGGGAGCAGGSAYGGTGCAGGAGCAGGGCMGCCACCAYGTCACCTGTGCAGAGCTCAAAGGCATCATAACCCCAAGGCACCCCACTGCCACGTGCAGCCAGTGATGAAGGAAGGGGCCAGGATCCCCAGCAGGATGGATGGATGGATGGATGGATGGATGGATGGATGGATGGATGGATGGATGGATGGATGGATGGATGGAGCCTCCTCCCAAGCGCTGCTGAATGAGGTTTCCAGCATCCCCTGCCTGGCATCCCTGGGGCAGCCACCACCACCTTCCAGGTGGATCAGCAGCGTGGTGGGATGTGGCACCTGCAGGGTTTGTCCCACACTCAGCCCTCAGCAAAGCCTAAAACCACAGCATTTCCTAAGCCAGCCACAAAYTTGCCTGAGAGATCCAAGATTCCACCTGTCCCAGCACGCTGGGCAGGACTCCCCATCCCACAGCATTTCTCCAAACCCTGGCTCTGACCCCAGGGATGGTCCCCATCCCCACATCCATCCTAACCCAGCCCTGACCAGGGCTCTTTGGGAAGCACCAGCCAAGCTCCTCTAATCCAGCCACGGAATGGTTTRGGCTGGATGGGACCCTAAAGATMATCTTGTTCCAACTTCCCTGCCATGGGCCATCTTCCTTCAGATCCAGYTGCCCAGATCAAGGATCTGGATGCACCACATCCTTCCTGCCCAACACTTTTAAACATTTTTATGACATGCATTATTTTCSTCCTTATTTTTATCACCATTTTTTCCAGTAGCTCGGGGAGCAGGGTTTTAACTCAAACAGGGTGCCAGCAGCCCTGGCTCCAGGCAAAAGAYGTAATAATAAAAATAATGATAAAAAAAGACAGTTTGTTGTAATTAAGTCTTCTACCCATCACATCTGCGCCACCATGGCMAGTCTTTCCCCATATCCAAAGGTATCCCAGTTTTCACCATCAGGAGAGGTGGATGAACACTGAGKTGGCTGCAGAGGGGACAGCAGCTCCAGAGGACATGGGGACAAGTCCTCAGGTGTGTCCCCATGCAGGAAACCCAATGGGACCACCCCTGCCCTGCACAAACCACCCCAAACCCACAACCCATTTCCCTTAGAAATAAGGGAAAATTAGGGGCAGGAGGCACAGAGCTCATCCTGTCCACCAACATCCAGTTCTACAGGGACCCATGGAATGGCAGGGGACATCTAGGAKGACATCTAGGATGCAAACCGCATGGAGGATCTAAATATCCACATTTTTGGGGCCAGGCAAATGTGGCAGCAAATGAAAAACTTCATCCCTTACTCTYCTCCTGCAGAGTCACTTTGTCAGGGCCATCACCAGGTCCCCTCTAYAAAGACTTAAATGCAGCAGGTATGGGAGAGCCCTCAGTTTTCTCCTCCAGGAAGGAGAACAGGAAAATCAGCAATTCCCCCRAAAACCTTCAAAAACCCTCTGATGTTCTGACACATTCAGTTCATCCGCAAAGGGTTTGGGTTGTTTGTTTTTTTTTTTCCCCTTATTTTTCCACGAGCAGAAAAATCTGCATCTTAAAAAGCACCAATATTCCATCAACTCTCGGGCAAGCGACCTCCTGTTTTTCTCCCTGTCTTTTCCAAAGGATCCATCTCCAACGGCGGCAGCGGGTTATTTTTGTGGAGGGGGTGGCAATGTCTCTGCTCCAGACCCGAGAGACACGAGCACCGGGCCGTTTATCTCGCCTGCTGATAAGCGAACGCTCCGTTAATTCCTCCCGGGGAGAACAAAGCTCCGCCGTCATTCCAAGCCCAGGTGGCAAAGGGGACCCTGCGGCCACCCCGGGAAAAGCCCCCGGAGCGGGGCTGAGCATCCTCAGGGAAACTCTGCAGCCGGAGGCAGAATGTTTGCACTCAGAGAGATTTCACCACAGATCCAGGGGAAGAATAACATTAAAAAAAAAATTAAAAATAATAAATCCCTTTCGTGTCTTTCCAAGGAGGAATTTTGCTTTGTAAAGCAGATCTTCCTCTGGTTCTTGCCGAGRCAGGGTGTGGAAGGAAGGTTGAATTCCCAACTTTTCCCCGTCCTCCTCGCTGGGGTGGGCTCTGGGTGTCTCCAGCTCCACCTCAGGGCACGAAAGGCTCCCCAAAACACCCCGCTGTGTCCCCCGAGCCCTCAGCATCTCSTCTGCCAAGGGATGCAGGCGCAGGATTCAGCCGGGATTTCACAGGCCCAGTGTGAGCCCAAACCCAATCCCGACCACTTTAACCCCGGCATTAATTAACCCCCGCAGTCTTGGGGTGTCGAGCCCCATCCCACCATCCCATCCATCATCTTTCCCTCATTTTTCCGAGCTTGCACTTTCTCGCCCTTTCCAAAATTCCACTCGGACGCTTCCCGGGGCGTCAGGACGGGCACAGAGCCAGGGCTGGGGCAAACCCAACCCCGCACTTTTTGGGATGGGGGAGGCTCCGAGGCACCGGGAGCGCATCCCAGGGGGATTTCCCGTGGATCTCCCCAGCTCAGGCCTGCCCTCCGCAACTCCAACTAAACCCCCCCCAAAAAAAAACTCCACCGGCCGATAAAATAGGTCACTGCTGCAGGCGACAGCCCCAGCTCTAGTGTTATTATTATTATTATTGTTATTTTTTAAGAGGAGCGCTGGAAATTCGCTTTTTCAGAAGTGGGGGGGGGGGGATGCTGCGCCCTCCCTGCAGCCTCGCTCCTCCGGGATGTTGGGGAGCGCCCAAAACCCCCCCAGACCCGCCGGGAAAAGGGGGCCCAGGACGGGAACCAGCCGTGGAAAAAGGGGGGGGGA